>CM067566.1:23466329-23942715 GCA_034336665.1 Luscinia megarhynchos | reverse complement strand
GGATGGATAACATCCCCCATTTGTAGCTCAGGCTGTGAGGCTACAGGTGGTGAAGGTGAAAGCTTTGCCCTTTGTTTTTACTGATTATAGTCTGATATGGCAAAAAATGCATGAAGTAGCCAATCAATGCTTGGAATGATTATAGTTAGCAGTGGGTCTCTGCTTTGTAAGCCCTCATCTATGGTCTCACCTTCACTGGGGATCTTAATGCCTATTTCAAACCTCTCATGGTCACAGGCTGGAGTTAGAAAGTGCTAGGCAATAGCCATGAGTGCCTCGGAAGCCAGCTCATGGCTCAGTGTAGAAATCCAATCTTTGAAATGCACAGAGCTCCATCTCTAAGAGCAGAGAGGCAGAAATTTGTCACAAATAAACCAGGATGAGCTGTCAGGATGAAAAAACTTGGCTTGTCTTTGCATTGCTAGTGAAACAGCAGCCTCAAGAACCTTGGTGAGCTTTAGTGGATTTGCTACCTGAGTGTCCTCCATCCATGCTGCTTCCAGGTCATAGCTGGGTTTCCAGGCATCCTCCTGCTGCTCAGGGAAAGCTAAGCTTGGCATTGCTGCCTGCTACCTCTGTTTTGTGAAATAGCTGAGAGATATGGGTCTGACACAGAGAAACCCTGGTAAATCAATCCCACCCATGGAGGTGCTTGCAGTACACTGATGGAAAAAGACTTTTGATTGAGGAAAGACAGTTCTGGGAGTCTCCAAGCAGCCTTCCAGCCTAGAGGCTCTTTTGGGAGGCTTAGATAGAACCTGGTGTTCTCGCGACCCTCTTCAAATAAATTCACCAAATGGCCTGGATCAAGATGGTGCTTTCTAATCCTGGTGGCCATCCCAAGGGAGTGATGAGCTGTGCCTGATGCCAGATTTCTGTTCTGTGAAACCCAGAAAGTACCACAGTAATCTGGTTATCCAATTCCACTCTGGGCAACCATGATCCTGTAAGATCATTCAAAACAAGTCAACATATTGGATAACATATATTTAAAAAAATTGGTCATGAGTAGATTGACAGTTGTGCTTAATACATTGCAGGGCATGCCTTAAGATGAGGCTCAGCTCTGTCAGTGATATCAGTGGTGCTAATCATTAGAAAAGCTATTCAGCTCTTGCTTTTAGATTGCTAAATAAATAAATATTCAGGGAGGAGAAGAAGCTCACAGATTTGGAGAAAAGCTTGCAAACATGGCTTGTAAGGCGAGTAAAATGGACTCTTGTGTTTACTTTATAGTCTAACAACATTTAAATCAATTTAGAAATATCAGGGAGCAAGGCTGTTTTCATTCTTTAATTTTGAAATGGCTGAATCTGGCACTGATAATATTGCTGTAAATGTAAAGTCAGAGCAGTAATATCATACATTAGGTACAGAATACTCTAAGCATCAAGTGGCTATCTAAAATTGTTAACACTCCAAATATCTTTATTTAAATAGTTAATAAAGAGGAACATTGAATCAACCCACACTCTAATTAGTCAATATTACAAACAGTTCTTCACGCCTTAATTCCTCTCCTTCTAGCCCTTGTTTCTGCTATTCCCACTGAGTTAATTTTAAAATCTTGTCAAAGGCTTCTGACTGTGAGTCTCTGAAGTGGCTCAGGTAATGAACTTCTGATCTGACTGCTTTTTTTTTCTGAGTGTTAACATAGGAAGCAAGATCACTTCATTAGTGCCTGGAATGCTGTAAATACATATGATAATTTGCCAAACACTTAAACATTGAGCTTTTTATGTGATACAGAAATTTTTATGAATTATGTATGGCTGTATAATGGAGAATGAAATTTTTCATCAGGCTCCAATGTCGCAAGTGAAGAACTAATAACTAAAATTGTGTTACTTTTGCTAACTTTAAAGCACTACAATCTCAGCTGAAGTCCAAAGTCAAGACTGTTTCTCTGGTGTATTCCTTCACAGCTATCATGTCCTATGATTTGTCATAGCCTCATGCGATTTCTTGGGAAGATGAGTGATCAAATCCCTTGATTCACCTTATGGATAAATAAAGATGTTATTTATGTTTATTTTCAAACAGGAATTCCACTGTCCTAGTTTCTAGTCTCTGGAAATTTCAGTATACAGCAGAATTTTTTTTTTTTTGAGTGAGACTTTTATAGAATAGAAAAAGAATCTGGTCATAAATATGTTTAAACATGCTCATTTAATTCCTTATTGCAAGGTTTTCACCTAGGGAAAATGGAAAAAATGCAGAGATATCTCACTTTCAGCAGACTGGAGTAAAGACTGTCTTCAGATCCATGTGGTCCAGGATTTCCAGGAAAGTTCCCTCTATTCTATCTAGGGTCATTAGGAATAAAAAAAGTTCTGTACTGTAATCTCTGTACTGCAATTTTGTTCAACAAAGGAGCACACCTCATCTGGGAGCACAGATGTGCTGGGGAGCAGTGCCAGAGCAGCAGTGTGAGATCTGCCCTGTGCTCCTCAGTGATGTCTGGTGCTGACTCAACCAGGCAGGATAATGTTGTTCAGTCCGTGCCATGGTGCACCCTGGAGGCAGCTGAAGCTGAGCTGAGCAAGAAAAAAGAAACATCAGTCCTGAGTTTCCTGGAGCAGGTACTCTAGGGAGGCTGATTGTGCTTTAAAGTTACCTCCAAGAACATTGTAAGAAAAGTTTCTGGACACAGATCTTAAGCTTCAGTCAGAAATTTTAGTCCCCTCTTGGCTGTTGCACACTGCAAGAGCTAATTACCTCAGCCTCTGAGGTGTCTGAAGCAGAACTTGCCAGTGCAACCCAGCAGTACTTCTCATCCCCCAGCTATATTTTCTGTTTCTGTCCCTCTCTAACCTACTCCATGGGGTCCCAACTCCACAAAATTTCTGAGTTGCCCCATTTAATATTGTCTCAGAGTACCTTTTACTACTCTGGCAGTAGTCAGGATCAGATCCAACAGCAGTAAATACTGCAGGTTGTGCACAATAGGTATTCCTTTTCTAAAATACATTAACTGCCAATGTTTAATTCAAAAGTCGTTCAAATTCAGGTTATGTTGAATGAGATCATTTGTCATTTGATCCATTTTCTCCATTCTCAGCATACACAGCTTTATTGCCAGTCTGAGCAAACCAAAGAACCTTGCATCATCATAATCATAAAACACTTTCTTTTGTCATTAATTAGACACAACTGGGCAGGAAATAACACAGAGGCCATAAAACCCAGTGATGTATTCTCAGCTCAAGGCAATAGATTTTCCTTAGATTTCCAGAAACTTTTGATAGAGCTGGAGTAAGCTGTACTCTTTTTTTTTTCTGCAACAAATATTTCTTTTTATACCTCTTTGCCTTACCTTTCTGCTTTCCTCTAGCCCATGAGGTGAGACACCCTGCCATGAAAAGGAAGGCAAGCAGTTGCAAACAGTAATTTATTTTAAAGGCACTTACCATACATACCAGAAGTCTCAGTGGCAGTCTGAAGAGTAGAATGTGTAGAATGTGTCCTGTGTTTCAGACCTTTCCTTCTACAGGTTATATTCAAGGGTGTTGTAGAGGTTCATATATGGGAAAACCTGCATAATTTGATGAATTCAGCTTCATGCTAAATCTAACAGGATAGCTTAATGTGTTTTTTTTCTGTTGAAATGGCTAGATAACTCAGGGACAAGAACTGGGGCACAAGTGCAGGGGCAAGAAGTAAAATCCTCAGTAAGGCTGTTCTGTACTGTTCAGAACTGTACACTCTCATGTACAAACTGGGTTTTCAGCTAAATTTGACTTCTCT
This sequence comes from Luscinia megarhynchos, assembly GCA_034336665.1. Classification (NCBI taxonomy): domain Eukaryota; kingdom Metazoa; phylum Chordata; class Aves; order Passeriformes; family Muscicapidae; genus Luscinia; species Luscinia megarhynchos. Next base: position 23,938,968 of record CM067566.1, on the reverse strand, counting down.
CTGCACTTGGACAGCCATAGCAATGGCAGAACTGCTGCATTCCTGAAAAGTGATAGTGGGATTTCTTGTCATGAACTTCATGGCCAGGCTGCCAAATTTAGAGGCATGATTATTATTTAGAGGCATATGATGTGTGTGATACCAAGAATTATATCAGAACATACAAAACATCAATTCAAATAACTTGAAATAGAACTGAAAAATTTTGTGTCCCTAATAATTTCTGTTATTCTACCACTACACATTTTCCCTACCATTTTTTCCAGAGATAGAATAAAATGAGAGTGTTTGATTGTTTTATTTCTAAAATAATTATTTTGTTATTAGATTTGATAGTACATGAAGTACAGTGTCAGCTAACAAAAGTGAAACAGAAAAATGGCAATGGTACAGTCTTCATTGGGAGATTTTTACTGCACTAGACCCCACATTTATCTCCTAGAATTAATGGTTGTGTCACTGTTCAAAGCACCTCCAGTTCTCCCACAAATATTTTTAATAGATACACCTCTTCCTCCTAAATTGGAATTACCACCTGATTGAGTGTTATGGGAGTAAAATACAGAAAAATACAGACTGCAGAGTGGCAATAAGGGATCCACAAGCAATCCACAAACATTGTGGAAATTAATGAATGACATTTCATAATAATAGTTAGTATATTTCCATCTCTCACTGTGGCAAGGAAATTAATTCATTTTTGTGCAACCTAATATATTGCAAGTTATCTCAAACACTTAAAACTTAAAAGATAAGGAGAAATTTAAAAAGGAGAGGAAATATCTTTTAAAAACCATCCTAAACTCCAGTTTGGGAAGTCATGAATCTCCCTACACTAATGATAATCCAAAAATGTTTAGCTAAGATAATAAAAATGTCTTACTTGCTACCATAACTCATTTTCATGACCTACAATAACTGTTATGAATGTTTCCCATCAGTACACATATATCTTTTATCAGTCTAGAATATATAAGCAATGCTTGCCAGACAAAGCCATTAAAAGAAACTGTAAAAATAGAAAACAACTTGAATCAAAAATTAAGCTTATTAAAAACAATGTAATAAAAAGCAGAAGGAATTTAAATGTAAAGCAACTAGACATATACACTGAGAAATAAAATTAAGGATTTGAGAAGATCATCCAATTCAGCATGTTCAGTTACTAGTTTTATTTGACATTATTTTCTGAAATCAAATTGAAAAACTTATTTTAAAAAACTCCTTTAGCAGCAGGATGTTTTTCTCTCCCAAAGTCAAGTTACACAAGGAAGTTTGGTGTTGCCAAGATTCAAAAGGATGTACTTTGTTTCTAATTACCTGCAAAATGGAAGTAAACAAATACCTTATATAACATTAATAGTATTAATGTGGTGTACAGAAAAGCTTAATTAAATTCTGTGGTTTCCTTCTCCATATAGAACTGACTGAGAAGAATTTTTAATGCACAGTTGGTGTGTTTCTTTTAGTTCTTCCATCATTAGCACTTGATCTACACTCAGTTTGTGATGATAAATGAGTGGTTTTACCTTCATATGGTGTTATGCCAGCTTCTCATTTTTGTCATGAGATGTCAATTGACAGTACAGAGTGAAGAGGGCATTTAGCAACCCTGGTCAGAGAATGGTAGTCATGCTCTCATGGTCAAAATGGTGTTCTGTTGATATGGAGATGTGCAAATGCAAATGCGAACAGGAATAAGACCTGTGAAATAATCTTTGTGAAAATGAAAGAAAGGAAAGAAAGGAAAGAAAGAAAGGGAAGGAAGGAAGGGAGGAGGGAAGGGAGGGGAGGAGGAGGAGGAAGGAAGGAAGGGAGGAAGGAAGGAAGGAAGGAAAGGAAGGAAGGAAGAGGAAGGAAGGAAGGAAGGAAGGAAGGAAGGAAGGAAGGAAGGAAGGAAGGAAGGAAGGAAGGAAGGAAGGAAGGGAAGGAAGGAAGGAAGGAAGGAAGGAAGGAAGGAAGGAGAAGGAAGGGAGGGAGGGGAGGAAGGGAGGGAGGGAGGGAGGGAGGGGAGGGAGGGAGGAGGGAGGGAGGAGGAGGAAGGAAGGAAGGAGGGAAGGAGGGAGGGAAGGAAGGAAGGAAGGAAGGAAGGAAGGAAGGAAGGAAGGAAGGAAGGAAGGAAGGAAGGAAGGAAGGAAGGAAGGAAGGAAGGAAGGAAGGAAGGAAGGAAGGAAGGAAGGAAGGAAGGAAGGAAGGAAGGAAGGAAGGAAGGAAGGAAGGAAGGAAGGAAGGAAAGGAAGGAAGGAAGGAAGGAAGGAAGGAAGGAAGGAAGGAAAGGAAGAAGGAAGGAAAAGAAGGAAGGAAAGAAAGAAAGGAAGGAAGGAAGGAAGGAAGGAAAGAAAGAAGGAAAGAAGGAAGGAAGAAAGAAGGAAGGAAGGAAGGAAGGAAAAAGGAAAGGAAAGAAAGGAAGAAAGAAAAGAAAGAAAGAAAGAAGAAAGAAAGAAAGAAAGAAAAGGAAGGAAAGAAAGAAAGAAAGAAAGAAAGAGAAAGGAAGGAAGAAAGAAAGAAAGAAAAGAAAGAAAGAAAGAAAGAAAGAAAGAAAGAAAGAAAGAAAGAAAGAAAGAAAGAAAGAAAGAAAGAAAGAAAGAAAGAAAGAAAGAAAGAAAGAAAGAAAGAAAGAAAGAAAGAAAGAAAGAAAGAAAGAAAGAAAGAAAGAAAGAAAGAAAGAAAGAAAGAAAGAAAGAAAGAAAGAAAGAAAGAAAGAAAAAAGCTGCATTTGAATTGAATAGAATATTGGAAAATTCAATGTAAGGAGAATAACAAAAAGGGATTTTTTTTATTAGGAAATCTTGAAACAGGAACAAAAATATTTGTATTTTAGAGAAGGGTTGTGTAACAACAATATTATCAGTTACACTCAAGTCTTTTAGAGTTTAGATGGCTGATTGGCTTACTCATACAAAATCAGTGTTAGGTTGGATTTATAAAAAGTATTTTCAGAAGGATTGATACAACAGCCCCAGACCAGGCTCTGTAGGAATAGTATTGAGTGTCATTTGTCTGAAGCTGCAAGAACAGGTATGATAAACATCTGTTGGATATGGGAAAGGAATATTTGTCCTTTCAAAGAGATAAAATGTGTGTGCATACACACATAAATAAAAAAGTGATTCTCCAAATTAAGCATGTCATATTGCCTTATAAACCCCAGACATTAGGACCTAAAACTGTCAGCATCTTTTCTCCCTCATTAATCTCAAAATATAACTCAGCTTCCTGTACAAAATTACATGCTATAGATTCAAGTAATGATTTCTGTCTAGTTAAAGAGAACAATAAAATATATTTCAAGCTTGTCAGGCATAGTTTCAAAACAATGCAGATACATTTTAGAACTGAATTCAGAGTTACTTTATGACTGATCAAATCTGATGTTTATCTTCAACAACACAGACTAATTCAGGATATATTAAAAATTAATTGCCGTCATTTGTTCGTAGGAATTTTATGCTATCGTTTAAAATATATTCTGCAATGATATATTATTTTTTAATAATTTATCCACCTAACAAAACAAACCTTGAAAAGTAGTAATGAGATTTGTGTCACATCAGCCAGCTTCATACTATGATGACATGTCAGTGTGGAGAAGAATGAACGACTGACACTCTCAGTGCTGGAGAATACCAGAGGAGCCCTGTAGAGATCTGTGTTAGGACCTGTGATGTGATTAATAAATCATATTTTTGAAAAAGATACTGACTACAGAGTTTGTAGGGAACAAAAAAAAATTAGGACAGTGAGAAAACAGTGTTTTGAGAAGTGCTGCAAAACGTTCTTACAGCACTGTATAAAAAGAGAAAAAGAAAAAAATAGCAAAAATGGTAGACTTGAAATTTTTGTGTGCAAAGAAAAATACATGGAGTAAAAGAGCCACACGTGCACCATCACTTATTCTAAAATGACAATTACTATGCAGGTAACAGAATATGCAGTCTCTATAGGAGGATTGAAAATATCTGCTCAATTCTCAATGGCAATCCAGAATGGAAATAAAATGTAAAATATATTAAGAGAAGAGTTGAGAATTATTCCTTCTACTGCTAGTTCACGAATGAAATGTTGTTTACCTACAGCCTCAGTCCTTCCAGCTTTTCTTATCTCATCTGCAAAATAGCCCAGAACTAAAAAATGGGTAGATAAAGGCTGCAGGGGTGACCAGAGATACACAGCAGTTCATGCACTTGGAAAAAAACTAAGTTAATATGTTTCAGCTTGGAAAGGAAAAGATACTAAGAAAAAAGGCTAGCAGAACAATTTCCTGAGACTTCGTATAGTTTCTCATGATGAAAGAACTGAGGGCACACAGTGAAATTACCACACAATTATAATTAAATTAAGTAACTCGTCAGCACACCATATTGCAGAGGCCAGACTATAAGTAGACTCAGAAAATAATTTTTTAAACAAATTAATGGAAGAAACACCCATTAGAAATTATTAAATTTCTACACTGATGGCTTTAGAAGTCTATAAACTGCAGATTGCTGAAAGTTGGAATGACACATGAGAGAAAGTGCCAATGTATCAATTGTCCTATTTCTTGTTGTTTTTTTTTTCCTATTCATCCACAAACGGTCACTGCCAGACAGGATGTAAAGTCACTTCCAGACTTACTTATCTAAATGGATTGTTGATTACATCAGGGACCTGTTTTTAAATTTTATCTTAACAGTGCTGCAGAGAAAACCTGACATACCAGGTCATAGTCTAAAAAAGAAACTAAAACATTACCTAATTAATACCTTAAATATATTAACAAGAAATAATAATGCATCATTCAATAATATAGTTTATTACATTTGTAGTAAGTATAGAGCCAATGTTTCCCATGTTTGAAACCATGTCATCCACCAGACTGCAGAATTCCTAAGCCTGAAATTCATGAAAGGGCCACAGGAGTTTTTTGCTTCCTCTAAGTTTTGGTTCCCCCAATGTAAATGATAATTTCTGCTAGTTGCTTCCTCTCTCACCTTCAGGGAACTTTTTTCGTTAAAAGTAGTGGTTTAAAAAATCACATGATGCCTGATAGACCTTCAAATGCAAATACAGTTCTGTCTACAAAAATACAGGTTTAAATATAAACAAAAAAAGATAAGATGGTATTTTAACAGTGAGCAGAAAGAATTTGTGAGTTATTTGAAGCAGTCACATTTTATAGAGGTCACATATTATGGAAATATTTCAGTTCATTTATCTCATCTCTTAGAAAATCCTTAGAAAGTGTTTATTTATCTACTAAAGGCAGCCACACAAATCTCTATCTTCAGCAGGCAAAACACAAATTCCTTTTACATCAAAGAAGAAATGCTCAGTTCTTGATATCTCACCTATTTCACACCAAAATCACCCTTTACTGAAGTTTATTTCACAGTGTTGGGAGGTTTCTTGGGAGTGGCCAGTTTATCAGTAGGCAATGACATCTGCTGTTTCTGCAGTATGATTTCATGTCCAAGCAATCAACACCTGGGAATGTATCTCCAGGAGCAGGTTCCTTGCCTGCTGAAGGACCCATCCTTGGTGCCTGCAGGGGACAAGATGTTTTTCACAAGCTGCAGAGTCCTTCCTTATGAAAAAACAGTAAAAGATCAAGAAGCACCTGCTGTTATGTTGGCAAGCTCTTGTAGCATAAAAATTTGGGATATAGATCTTTGAGCTTACTGTGAACTCCATTTAGAGGTGCTGTTTCTGAGAGTGCTCAGGTAGGTGGGTGTGCCCACTGGGCAGCACAGGTCCAGGGCTCCAGGAGTGATGGCCAGCCAGCCTGGACAGCAGCTAGGATGGCATCCTTTTGTAATGGGGACATTACTGTAAAGCTTTGACACATCCCATAATCAAGGCAAATTGAAGGCAAAAGAATTGTCACCTTGAGCTAGGTCACAGAACTGGAAAACACAGCTGCAACAAAGGCAAGCCACCCCATGGCTTCTTCCCCCATTTCACCAGATTTTGGGAAGAAGGAGAGGCACAATCTTACTTTCTCCTGCTTATGAGCCCTTTAAAACATTTATTATTGATTTGGTCCTTAGAAAGGGAATTAATAATTAGACATGTGTTTTAATTGTAAACAGACAAAGGAGTCAAACTTACTTTGTCCCTGCATGCTGACTGAGAAATAAAATGAGATGTTATAGCCTTCCTTTCTTATCCTGACTTCCTGGGTCAGTTTCCCCAGGCAGTCCTGCAATATGTGTGTAAATAAAAACACATGAACCACCACAGCTTGGTGTGGGGAGTGGGGACAGAAAAACTGCCAGCACACTACACATGAAAGGTAATTTCATTAAATAAAATTTGTAAATTCTGAGAGTGTCTGAAATAGAAGGAAAAAGGTAATAACATTTGCTAGAAATCTGGCCATCCTCCTTTCAATGAAACTGTTTTTCTGGTAGAAAAATGAGAAAATTTTTGAAACTTTAAAAAAAATACAGGATCTGCTAACATAATGATCTGTGATTTATATGAAAAGGATCCTGTTTGATTCTCCAGGGCATTAGAGCTCCTCATCCAATTCTCTAGACTACATTTGTTAACTCTGAAATAGCTCAAAGGACTTGGAGAATTCTAAAAGCATTGAAAAGTGTGCAAGAAAAAAGTGAAGCAACATTTTTATCTCTTTCCCACCTGCTTTTGGCAGGTGTGTGCAGTCAGACTACATAGCTTTTATGCATTGTGAAGCTCACATAATTTAGGCTTCATGCTCTACACATCTCAAATTGGTTTGACCCCTTCCTCCCCCAAGCACACATAAGTGCAGAAATGAATTTTTTCTGCATTTTTCAAACAGTGCATGCTCTAATTTATTCAGGGTTGTCTTTTAGAGGGGTTAAAAAGGCATTTTAATTAATGTTTCAGTCAGAAACCTTCCTCACAATTTTGTGGTGAAGAACCAAGCATAAAAGTGACTCTGTGTGGATATCACATATTTTGTTGCAATGTTTTTATTTGTGGACATAAACTGCCTGCCTGGAAATTTTTTCACATCTCAGTGACTAATGGCAAAAATATATGTATTTAATTATTAAACTCTACTTTATTGAATGACCTAAAACAACATCCTCATAAATAAGGAGCCATCAAGGGTTTTGAAGGTTTTTGCTGCCTTCCTAGCCAATTTCTTTGTCCAACTACCATTTCCTTTGCAGAAGGAGAATTCTCAGCTGGTTCCACGAGCTGAGGATTGCGCTGTCTTCCTTATTACTATTCGGACTTAAGAGAAAGACAAGAACAGAGCAGAAAGCAGACATTCTCCTGCCTAATCTAAGATTTATGCAGCTAAACTGAAGCTGAGAAATCCCAAGGCTATTTCATTTTGAGCCAACGTGGCATATATGTTCCTGTAAAGGAAAAGAAAGATATAATCTGTTTCTTATTCTATCATTTGCTCTTTGAAAGAGTTTTTGAAAAGAACTTGGACCAATAATTGCACAGGTGGCCTGAACACTTTCCATTCATTTAAAGAAAAGTTACTTTAAATAAAATGGACCTAACAAGTAGAAATTGCTTAATGACAGTCCATATCTACATCTCTGAAGAGAATCATAGAATCACAGAATCACAACATGGTTTAGCTTGAAAGAGACATTTAAAATTATCTAGTTTGGGCCCCAGCATAACAATCAGTTACAATCAGTAGTTACATTGATTATTCTTTTTTTCTGTTATGAAATAAACAGTAGAACAGTAAGAAATAATATGACACCTTGATTTAGACAGTCTTTTTTAAGTTGTTAGTATTGTGAGAGGATTGGTTTTGCTGAGGAGACAAATTTTTGAGTCATTTTTTCAGTGATTGTGGTTGAGAAAAGGATGTAACAGAAAATATCACATTATTTCTAATGCCATACAGATTTTCAGTATAAAACTGAAAGAAAAAAAATTAGAGAAATTCAAATAGGAAGGAATCCCTGTGAGTCCAACTCCCTTGCCAAAGCATTCCCAAAGTTAGTTTCAACTTCAAAGTTTTTACCACATTCCTCAGGGTCATATCCTGTCAAGTTCTGAATATTTCCCAGGACAGATATTCTAAAATCTCTTTGAGCAGAATTAATGAGAATTTTGAATCAGTCAATGCAAATGCAGATAAATTGGTCAATACAAATAAAGTTAGAAGGGAAAGAAAAAGAAAACAAAATAAAATTTTTCTGGTGAGGAAACTCTTCCAGCTCTCAGATCAAACCCAGTTGGTGTTACTTTTGAACATGTTTCTTCTGAATTAATTTTTGGTTAGTTACTCACTTGGTTTCAGATTTGGACAGGAGTTTGCTCAGCAATTTTGTGAAGCCATTTATATACATAATGCCAGAAGGGTCTCTGGACATGATCCAGTTCAAACATTCTGATCAGGAATGCAAACCTGCTGTCATGGCTGGCTGACAGAAAGGAATGAATTTTATACTTCCTGTGGATTGAATTCTGTTTGAGAGAAAAGAAATTAAACATGTTTTCTACTGTTAGTGAAAATCTCGTATCTAGGTGCATCCTCTAGAAAAATCACTGGAAAAACTTCCACTATAATCAAAGAGAAAATGGATTCATATTCAGGGAAATATGTTTTTTTTAAAATCGACTTTGAGCTTAGATTCCTAGAAAAAAATCAGGACTTTTTTAGACTTTTGTTCAGAATAGTTATGCAGACTGAAGCAGATAGATACATGTGGTTATAAATTTTTCAGTTTGGAAACAGAAAATGTTCCAATAACTTTTGCAATAGAGTCCTACCACCTTGTAAAAGAAATAGGAAGAACAGGAAACCTAACTCGTTTTCAAATGGGGCTTGATGAAATTATTAAAATTATTTATGATCTTTACATTACAGTTGTGTATTCTATGTTCCTGCTGTGTTGTGAAGGATTTGGTTCAAGTTCAAAAAATATGGATAAAATATTACTGAAATAATAATAATTTTTAAAAACCACAACATTTTGGTATTTTTTTAAAAGAAAACCTCATGTGATTAAATTTCAATCATAATTAATTTATTTCAGGAAAGTGATTTCTAATGAACTGGGAGATCATACCAAAAAGAGGTGTCTCATAGTTACAAAAATGAGCAAAAACCATCCTAATAAAGTTGACTTAGATCTATTTGAGGTTTTTGGGGTTTTTTTGTTTTTTTGGTTTTTTCTTTTTTTCTTAGCTAAAAGACTATTTTGACATTTTGCAAAACATTTGTGTAAAGAGTTCTGCTGCTGGACAGACAGCTGAAACTTCCCCCAGAATTTATCAATTCCCTGGTGACAGGTTAGTAGGAGCAGAGCAGGTGTGGCCTGCAAGGTCAGAGCTAGAGGGACAATTGCTGGGAATGAGATAAGAGAACTGCATTAAGGATGAGGGAAGTAGCACACAACAACAACAGCACACAGAAGTGCACACAGATATCATTAACAGAAAATGTTACACACCTTTTGAAGTGCTTGTTGAGATGAACTTTGTTGCGAAAAACATTTTGAGTAAACAATCTTACTATCAATTTCAAAATAAAAATGAAAAGATTGAAATCATTTCTTAGGTGTCCCTTAATACTTTCCATCAAAGTATTTACTAAAGGAAATGTGAGACAACACACCATAAGAAATATGCTATCTTTTGATTGCCAATACATTTCTTTGTGCGAGCACAAAGTAAATCTTTATACTTATATAAAGTAAATCTTTATATCTGGAAGTTATACAATCTTTATATTTGGAAGTTTCTCTACTACTTTGATGTAAATAATTTTATTCCCAAGCCCACCCTTGTGGGGTCTGAAGATTCTCACTTAAGATGAAAACAGCCAGCTTGTGTGCAGACACGATTCAAGGCAGGGAAGACTGTCATGACTTTGTGCCTGCAGCATTCTCTTCTCATTCCTTGCATTTCTAAAGGCTGGTATTGGCCAGATCCCCCACCTACATTTGACAGAGCTCTGTGTAGCTTTCTTAGGGCTCAGCTTGCAGCTCTTCCTGGGAGGAACAGCAATTTTGTCTGCCCTGTGTCTGCTGCCTGCTTGCTCCTGTCTGTGAAGATAACCTTCTGCTAACATTCCAGCAGGGAAGGCAGAAAGGCACCTTTTCAAGAAGGTTGTGCCTGTTAATGAAAGAAATTATCTGAAGTCCCTGTACCATTTCTTGTTTCCCTGAACCACCTGCCGTGAATGCACTGTAAGAAATAAAAAGTATTTAATTACCCAAACTATATAATTGCAATTAAATGAACTTCAGTATTTTTAGAGCAGATTAATGTAGTATGCAATTTTACTAACAGAAGAACATTTTAAAGTTTTAAATAATAGCTTAGAAGGAAAAGAAAATGACATTAAAATAATTTAAATAGTCTACCATGAATTAAAATTATATTAAATCATCTATTAAAAAATAATTGTAAAAAGCCTTGTTGTTCCCTCAGTTTCAAAAAAAAGTTTAAGCTATGGAGGGGTAATGCAGGAATGTTTCTTACTGGTTCTAGAGATTCTTTCTGGGACATAATACTGTTGAGTTAACACTGGGGTGACTCCTGAGTTCACAGCAAAGAGGAAACCAAAGGTGTATTCCCATGGATCTCAGAACTGTGTGATAAGGGAGCCAGAGTTGGGAAGACACCAGCCTGCAGTAAAAAAGCAAGCTCTAATGTTTGTATTCATGGTGATGGGAACTAAGTGAGCACATTTAAGCAAGTATCAGACTAGAGAAGAACAAAAATTCCATTTTGACAGCCCTTAAACAAGTACTGACTGCTGATCATACCCAGCTTTCTGAAATACACAACCATTTCTCAGATTTTAGTTTTCCATAAACATAAGTTTGTTGAGCTTGAGTTATTTTCCATTAAGCACTATTTTCCATTGCATCCTTCTTTGTTACAACCGTTATTCAGAAGCAAAGGATTTAAAATAATTTACTCATGCAAATGTTTTAAATAAGTAATGTAAAAATCAATAAAGCAAATTAAGTTAGAAGATTAATATTCATTATGCAAAATAAATAAAGGAAAATTGAATATAAAAGAAGGCTACTAAAGACAAATCCCTAACATTTCATTAGGTGTCACCTCTTCATAAAAAACTTGATAAAGCCAGAGAGTGCAACCTTCAGCTTAGTATAGCTCAAGTCACCTTAGTCTAGAGAGAATGTAATTGTTGAGTGCTCTGGATATGTGATTGCAGAGCAGATAAGGCACACAGTGGGTGTGGGACTGTTTGTGTTGGCTGTCGCTGAGGGACACACCATGGACACACGTAGCACGACATCACATCAGGGAAGTTCTCTGCACATCACACAGCACACAGGGGAAAAATGCTGTGGCTTAGGATGAAGGGGCAAAACCAGCCAAGCTTTAGAGTCTTTACAATAGTTTACAGCAGCTAAAAAGTGAAGCAGGAGTATAGACAGGGGTGCATCACTGGTCACTGAATTTGCTAACAAGAGTTAGTGGATGAAGCAGAATGGCACTACACATACAGACATTAATGCCACTGCTCAATGGAAGGTCAGAGGCCTCTCACCTGTAGATGTTACAGCCAGTACTTCTTTCTGACACCCTCAAACAAATCAGAGATTAAGTATATTCTGTGGGTTTTATAGCTTTGATTTCTGCTAATCTCCCATGACTGTGTGTGACTTGAATGGCATTTTATCTATTAATAGAAAATTATGCAGCTAGATACTGTTGGGTGACAAAAAAGTCCCCAGTAACTGAAAGGTGACTAAGTAACCAGAGGCTGTATCTCTTCCCATGTGCCAATTGAAGTAATGATCTTGATAGGTTATTATACAGTCAGTCACATGCCCAAGCTTTTATCCTACATACTAATGAAACTAACTGGCTAAAGATAAGATTAATTTTGCATAACATTCAGCTAGATTCCCTCAATTAAATATCATCTTCTCCTATTTACCAAACAGTAAAAAGTGCATTTGCCATAGAAGTTGCCAAACCCACATGATGAATATTTCTTGAGATGTCTCTGGTGTAAGCCCCTATATACAAGTGTATAATATGCCTTCCAGATGTGTTTCTGCATGGAGACATCACTCAGCCTCAGCTCCTCTGCAGAAAACAAATCCACAGAGCTGATAACACAGCTTGGGAAGAAAACTGTTGCTTTGCTCGTCTGCCCAGGCTGAATGGCACAGTACTCCTGCTCATCAGCAGATCCCTCTGTAAAGGAAGAGATCTCCTCCTCCCTTAATCGTGTCTGGAAGTTACCTAGGCAGACATTAACAGAAGAAAAATTAATGGATAAAAGAGGGGAGGGAAAAAGCCCAAGAGCAATCACAATATGTTAACTTTTTAGGTTTTTGCACTAAAATTCAAAATATGCAATGACTGGCCATATAGCCAAAAAAGGTATTAATATGACAGTGATTTAACTTATTGCAATAATCATATAATAGTTTCTTAGGAATAGAAGTGGTACATTCATATAGGGTTATTTTGTTGGGGTTTATTTTTTTGAAAGTTCCATTTCTTCAATTCTCAGTTTGGTTTCTGACAGTATCTACAGAAAGACAGCTGTAGGAACTTTCAAGTGTTGTAAAGCTCCAAGCTTTGAAAACTCTCTTCTCCTTATGGTTCTCTCCTCCCAGCTAATCACCTTTTTTTGTCTGGTACCATATTAGTACCTGAAGCAATGCTTGCATCCCTCATGGAATTCAGAACATAACTCCATTTTTAAACAATGTAACACTGGTAGAACAGAGACAAGAACTTGGCCAGAAGATGCATTTTCCATCTTTTCTCTACAGAGGAAGAAAATGATTGAAGAAAATGTTAAGTACTTCATCTCTTTTATTGATATTTCAAAGTGGCAATGTATTATGCAACTTATTTTACTTGTTTAGTCAGAAAACTTTTGCCATTAAACTGGCATAGAACTGGCATATTATTAGTACAGCTGCATATTTATGAGTGTGTCCAGAATCTTGAACATCATTCTATTGAAATGAGCTTTGATAGAAATGGCTTTAAATTCTTGGAAAATAATTTGATCCAGAAGCAAGAAAGCTGAAAAAACTCTAACTGAAATCAGTATAAACATCATCTATTTAAGAAAAATTGCACATGCAACTGAAGAGGACTGTATTTGCCTCTTGCAGGTCAGAACACTGCTGAGAGCACTCCTTGGAACCCCTCTTCAAGCTGCAGTGGCTCTTTCAAATGCTGCTGTATTCTGGTATTGTATCTGAAAAAATAGATGCAGCTTCACTACAGAGATGTGACGTGTCTAGATTTACTATTTTGTAGTCCCAGATGCTTGTCTAGTCAAACTGTCTTCTCCTGAAAGAAAGTTGGCTCCCTTTGACTTTCAAAATTTCTTTTTCCCTCAGAGGTAGCTTAGCTTGAAACACAGTTGTCTTTCCCATTCCATGAGATGCATGACTAAAGTCCCATGGCAAGTTTCCCCCTGTCAGCACTCAATTCCTTTTAGTTCCTCTTTGTCCATTTTGACCCCACTGGTTTCTAAAGATATGAAAAAAGTAGTACTTTTTTCATGAAAGTAACAACACTTGTGACTGAAAAGCAAAGGAGAGGGGAGAGCAGATTTATGTGGAGAATATCAATTTTGGCAGCTGGCAAATGTGACCTAAAATAGAGTTTCTAAAGTTGTTTGGAAAATCAGATTCTATTGAATAAAGAGAAAATGCAGAATAATAAAAAGCACTTAAAAATATAAAAATAAGAAAGGACAAAGTGAAGGCATACTACTTTTATCGTTTTTCAGGGTATTGTGACTTTTCAGTTCTTAACTGGTCATTTAATGATCAAGCATTTACTTTATTTTTCAAAACTGAAGTTTTAAGGGTAAAAGTAGGAACCTTCTAAGACACTGTAAGGAAATATTTGTTCCTAGTGGAACAAAAATTTCATGTTGATTTCTATAAAACATGATAACGTTTCAGGTTAGCCCAGACCAGGTACTTTATTTTACTTGTTAAGTTGTTGAATCCAAATCCTATAATTTTATATGTGTAAATAGAGCTCCTGCCTCTTGCTGTCTTCTTGAGACATATTGATCAATAAAGGAATTTATTAACTGTCTTGTTGCCAATTTTCTAAGGTAAAGGACTAAAATCAATTAAATAAATAGTCTTCATTAAAATAAATATCATCATCTTTTATTTGTTCATTTTCTTCTAGACATTTTAGGGATTCTGTAAATGATGAGTGGCTCTTATGGAGGGAAAAAAAAAGAAGTTTTAACTATTTTTTCTCTCCCTTTCTGATAGACTTTTAATGAAAATAGCAATCAATAACAATATCTTTAAAAAGCACATAAACCAGCTATCTGATAATTGCTAGAAACAGTTGCAAATTATTCTCAGGCATGTGATGCAGAATTTAAAAAAAAAAAAAAAAGAAATGTAGTTGTTTTGGCTATAGTCAAATTTTATTTCACCATAGCAAAGACCTAGTAGCATGTGTTTTGGCATTCTATAATTAAACTTTTCTAAGTCAAGTACTTAACTTGTTTGATTAAGTTTAAACGACTTTAGCAGAAATAAATGTTCACAATTTCCAAATTAAGTTTCTTAGAAATACACGATGAAAAATCAACCTTACACCAAAAAAAATCAGAAGTCTGTGAAGTGAAACTTCATCATTGTCTCCCAGTTTGTAACTAGATACAGGACTGAAGGAAAGGGGAGAGAACAGAGGTCAAACTTAGATCAGCTTTTCTCCTGTCATCCATGCAAAATTTTGACAGAAATTTAAGCAGTGGTCATATCTCTTTTCAGAATATCCAAGTACAGAGAGGGATGATGAAGGAAAAACAAGTTGTTTTTGATCAGAGGTTATATAGAGGCAAAAAGAGGCCTTTTACATTTTTCTGCAGCTCGTAAGGGAAAGACAAATGTAGAAACTACAGGCATAATCTCCTCTAACTAAATGTTTTGAAGCGTTGATTATAAGGGAGAGTTGCAGGTGTTCAGCTGACTTCTGAACTGTGTACTGAAGTTATCTTTCAAGTCTGTTTTTTACCCTTACAGGTGTTTTCTGCACCAAAGCTCTCTATCAAGATTTCAGGTCGACACTGCTGAGTAACACACATATTCCCCAGTCACAGCACTTTGAAAGGAAAAGGTTCACATGGAGTTTTCCCTCAATGCAAGGGAGGAAGCTGAGACAGAAACAAAACCACCGTTTTTCCTGATCATACATATTGTGACCTTCATGGAATCATTTAAGCTCTAGTCTTCCTCTATAAAGCAGGGATAACCTTCATCAGTAACCCAAAATGTGCTGTTAATGCACTTTCTGTGAGTTACTAAAAACCTGTGACAATGAAAGGGGTGGGTTTAACAGGAGTGAATGGAAAGAGAAATAAGTCATTAAGGGGAGGCTGACTTTCCCCTAATGCTGCCCAAGGTGGCACAGTCTGCCAATGGTCTGGTAGAGCACAGCTGGACAGGCTCCATCGTGCATCCCTGAAGGGGCAGTGCTGATCTCACACCTGCCTACAAAAGCACATAGAGCTGCCTAATGGTCTTCAGAGAGGGCATTAGACCTCACATTCACATTAATTCTATTATACCACTATAAGGTACTTTCAAATGACTGCAATTAGAACATAAGGGAGGAAAATCTATCTAGAGCACAGCATTAAATTTTAATAGTGAGTTATACTTGTCTGCATTTTATAGTGAAAAGCTATTACTGCAAAGGGGCTGGTCACTTTTAGTTTCCTTTAGGCCTTTGAAGAAAATATGGATCTACATCATTAATTAACTAAATTAGAAGCAAAAGTGTGTGGTCAAGACCTTTAATATTTGTTTAGGAACTTGAAACTGCATACCTCAAAAGCAAGTATCTTCTCCATATTATCCACAGCCAGAGAAATACTAAAAATGTTAAACATGTTTGCACCCCTGACTGTCCACAGTCATTGTGAAAAGAATCATCCATTTTTGGAGGGGGGGTGGTACATGTCTGTAGTCAATCATATAACTTCTGTCAGCTTCACTTGGCACATGGAATAATTCTCACCTTCAGCCTGCTAGATTTACTTGGATTAAATTGTCAGGAGGAAATCAGTAGAGGAAATCCACAGCAGATAATTTCTTTACCTTCTTTAATGCTTTTAAAGAAAACTAGACGACCCTTGCAAATAGACAGCCCTCAGAGAACTGTCTTCTTGTGGAATTAAAGCCAGTCAATTGATGCTCCCTGTGCACTGTGCATTATCCAAGTAGGATCTGATCCTGTGTTCAAACCCACAGCCATCTTGAATTTGTTCTCCTTAACCAAAATTTCATATAAGAATGTAGAAACATGGCAGACTCCAGAGCATCTCCCAGAGAAAGGATTCACACTCTAACGTGGCATTTTGCCATAATCCTAAATCTGACTTCATACAATCTGACTGAAAAAATCTTGAATTGATCAAGACAAGTTGAAAGTCAAACCCTTTGATTCACCCAATATACATATCTGGGTTTTTTTTCCCTTTAAGTTTCTCATACACAACAACACTGAGAATTAAAGTATTCAGATGACACATTTTGACATACTGCCTCTACTCAATCTCCACAAACTCCTTTTTTTTCCACTTCAGTGTCAGCATATATAGCCAAAAGATCCCAAAGGTTCACAAAAATGAGAAAGAAAGCCAAACCAGAATGAGGTTGGTAAATCTGAAGCAAAGACCAGGTTTCTTCCTGTCATGTAAAAGGGTACAAATTCTTCAAGACACTACTCAGACACTTCATGAGCTCTTATAGCCTCTTGTCACAATAACCAGAAGGAAGTTCATGCTCCAAACATGGCAGTTTAGAGACCTTTGGAGTCACTATCACTTGAACTATTGTGCTCCACCTCCTCTTTCAGCAGGTGGCAGATGCTATTCTCTGTAGATTTACTCCTGCCTAAGTATCTCCCTCCATTCCCATTTCCCATTTATTGAAAATACTTGAAGGAGATCACTTGGAAACCCAGTATATTGTGCCAATAAATAAAAACACACCCAGAACAGACTGAAAATCTGAGATCTATGTCACAGTTTCCTTTTCCAAGATATGTGTGTACATGCAGCATTCAAATGCTGAGACTAACACAGTAAACACACATATTCTTAGATGAATCACAAGTGGAGCATCATTTGTCATCTGGAAAAAGCCATTTACTGATCTGTTTCCCCTGACAGCTTTTCTACCATTATCATATTGTTGACTATCTTACTACAAATCAAGAACTATCCCATTGAATGAGAATAGAGATTATTTTAAAGCCAAAAGGAGCTAATTTATTTAAATATATATGTGTGTGTGTGTGTGTGTGTGTGTGTGTGTATATCTATTAGATGAAAAATTAATGAGAGCATTTTCTTTCCAAGCCATGGAGATTCTGGTTCGTTTGGCCACACTCACATTTTGATGCAAAATGTTGTTGGTCCTATGTGTGCATCTTCAGATTGTGGCTATGCTAGGCAGGAACTAAAAGTAAAACTGTGCTGAATTTCAAATTAGTTTCCAGGATTCTATTTCATTTTGGTATTTTAAAAACTTTACTGCATAGTAATGCAGTTTCTCTTGCACTACCCAACTTGCTGGTCAGAATTAGGGAAATATATATGTGAATCTGGTAAAGGAAAAAATTTTAAAATCACCTGGTTTCATTGCTGAAAGTGTTCAGTACACTGTGTGTCAGGGGACTGGTACTCACTCTGCTTCAGATTTTGCATTCCTGCTGATCCTGGTCATTGAAACCACCAGCTAGTCACATAACATCATAATCAGAGGAAACCCCTTCAGCCTGAATTCACAACCCCAGGTCTGTCTAGGCAAGAGTTCATTTTTTCAAAGCCCCTAGTCTGTCAAGCCATAGCTTTTCTACCAGGAATACACTGGGACTTATCTGCATGGAGTTCTGATCACCAATTGTAATAAAAACGTTGTACATAACAGGAATGTCAGTAAGGGTTGGTTATGAATTTTTGATTCATCCATGACAAAGAAAAAATCTGGGGGACAAAAGCATAAATGACTATAAGGTAGGTCTGAAAAACAATCCAGGTCTGTAATTCCAAGACTTCCTTCTTTGTGTAAGTCAGGCACAAGC
Organism: Luscinia megarhynchos; assembly: GCA_034336665.1. Lineage (NCBI taxonomy): Eukaryota > Metazoa > Chordata > Aves > Passeriformes > Muscicapidae > Luscinia > Luscinia megarhynchos. The sequence continues at coordinate 23,920,932 of CM067566.1, read as the reverse complement.
ACAAGGATATAGACAATATCCACTTCTGCTTACAAATGACTAAAATGACCCTCATTGCTTATCTCTCCTGTTTTTATAGCATTTGGGAGGTAAAATGGATGTCTTTGTTAATAAAAATTATTAAAACTGATTAAGCTGTGGAATGGCAAGTGAAATCTCTTATTTCTGGCGTTTAACAGCCACAGGTCTGTGACCTGGGACATGCCTTCCCAACACAAGCATGCTCCTTCAGATGACTGAAAATCTTGAAATTTGCCTCCTGCTTGTCCTGGCTTCCAGGTTTTCTCAGTGAAACACAGATAACTCATACTGACATATTGTCATGATACTGCTGGGAACCAGGGAAAAAGCCTTGAAGCCTTGGGTTTCTCAGGCCACAGGAGGACAAGAAATTATAACAATGATTATGCACTTGCAGGGTGCATGAGAGCCATGTGAGTGCCTCATGATGTTTTGCAGAAGGCATGTTCTCAAAGAGGTGTTGCCTCCTTGGACCAATGAGTCTTTTCTATTTTGTTTTGCACGAACTACCCCCTATATGTGTAGTGTTTCTTTAAATACAGCTCTCTTTCTGCCTCTCCATTATTGCATTATCCTTTTAGCTCCTTTCCTATAGCCAAAATGCAACAACATATCTGCCAGCTGAGCTTCTCATCTGAGCCCCTCTGATACCCTACCACAGCTGCAGTGAAGAGTCTGAGAGATTATGATCCATGGAGGCAGGAACAGACACATCCACCCTAAGTGAGAGTGAGAAAGGGAGCCAGCCATAAAGCAAAAGAGACAGAAAATCCTCTTACATGATAAAAGTTATTAATAACACCCAGGTCATGAGGAGAAGAGAGTCACAGAGTAGGGAGAATGGCAGCAGCACTCTGAAGTGTGCTCTCTTTAGCAGAGATAGAAGTGGCCATTACCTCCAATAATGATAAATTGCAAGGATGACTGTAGTGGAAAAGATAAGTATGTATAGACAAGAATAAAATTTGCATTGCCTATATATACAGCATATTGTGGGGTATAGAAAAGTATGCAAGATTAAAAAAATAAAATGCAGTCAGTGTCAACATAGGTCAGTTATGCAGTTTTTTCACCAGAAAAAAAAAATACATTCAGGCAGCTGTATGTTTTATCAAGGCATAATGCCAATACCTGGAAATCAAAATAAGAGTGAAGATAAGGCACTAGGAAATTCTCTGAGCTACTGCTTTTAAGACTTCTCTGTGACATTTAGCATCCAGCCTTGCCTTGTCTCTCCCAAACCTCAAATTCCATCTTTTTCATGAACAGACATAAGAAAGAAAGAAAACTGAAGATGAAAATAATCTTGGTTCTGCTGCAAGTCAGGTAATATCTTCACATTCTGGTAATCCTTCATCCAGTCTTCCCAATTCTCATGCATAAACAACAATACACATAACACCAAAGTTCCATCTGTTAGCACGGCTGTTACCAGCTGCCAATTATTTTTTACAAGATAAATTGTGGCTGTCACATGTTCTTAAATGAAAAAAATTAGATGAGAAAAGAATATTTTGTTTTATTCATCTCTGTTTTGTCTTTATCTGTTGAAATACAACAGTTTCTGTTTTCTCAGCCTCCAGCAATTAGAGTCGGCATCTGAAATGCTGGAAATGCTTTCCCTCAAATCTTTTATTGTGTTCTGTGCTATTTTTCTGTCAACAGCCACTTTTTTTTGCACAATCCTTTTGATAAATATGGAATAATCTTAGGATTTTGGAGGAAGCAATTCTGCACCTATCATGTACATTTTAGCTTATAGACCAATTTGGGAAAGCAGAAAGAAACATTTATTTTGAAGAACAGCTATTCTCCCACTGCTAGAAAAACATCTAATCTGAAACACATTGACTTGTTTTTACAGCTACACAAAACAAATATTAAATTTAAAAATGCTGCTCTAAATGGCTCATATCGAGCGATTCTGCCTTTTTAATTACAAAATCATTAACACTTTATCTCAACCTATTTTATACACTGTTTTTAGGTAACATAGTAAAGAAAAATAAAGTAAACATTTTTTCTTGTAGAAAAGTTAACTTTTCAGTAACTTTCAAGGAAAAATCTATGAGATCTATGTGGGAAGCATTTTCTCTCATAAAAAGACAGAGTACTTTTTGAATCTTAAGCATCTTCCTCAAATTTTAGCAGTTTCAGATATAGACACGCAATCTAGTCATTTTCCATGTTGTCTGCATGTATTGTACTGATGTTTCCCTTTTTTTTCCAATATATTCTCATTCTTACTGCCTTCATAAATTTTCTGCCTTTGTCTCCTGTTATCCAAAACCAGATGGGCATCTCAGATCTCAGACAGAAACTGATTGTTTTATGGTGGTAGAGTTATTTCCACTTCATTTCCCTTTTTTCTGCTCATGTCAAAAGAAAAGGCTAAAACAGGAAATCGTGATTTAATTTCAACTGTATCTGAGCAAACTGATATAATTTGAAATGAATTATAAATTAAGTCTCTACACCCTGCTTCTCTCAGTTAAAATAAGCAAACATATTTTATTTTAAATTCAAATAAGATGTGCAACATACTACAAATAGCCAAGTTTCTGGCAAGATTCAGTTTGCTTTTAGAAAGGAAATGCATGTCTGCTATTATTAGCATCTGGAAGAATAGTACAAGCTTACTCCATACTGTGAACATATGTATGCATTTTGGTGGGGGAAAACCCTCTGGACAGGTTATGTTTGTTATTATGAAATTCTTGATCTTTTGGAGGAGCTGCCATTCAAGATGTAGTTGTATTATGCCTGTAAAAATACTGGGTACTTTATGGATACTTTAGAGCAAAAGTTCCCAGTCCAAGCTCAATAGGCCTTACCTAGGTCTAGCTAGTGCTCCTTATCCAGCTCAGTAAATTGTTTTGGTTTTTTTTAAGTGGAAGAAGTAAAAGAAACAGCTGTTTACTGTTTTAAAGATTAGGAAGAATTCAAAAATCAAAATCAGGAATTAATGACACAAACTAAGAAGTGATAGGATGACATCACCCCACATCATAACTCTGCAATATAAAGACTTTAAAACTTGCAGAATACCTGACAACAATGAAAGTATCCTCAGTCTGGACAACTATTTCACTGCAAAGCCATCACAGTCCTCACATGAAGAAAACAACTTGCCCCACAACATCCTTGAATTTGGGGAAGTACAAATCTTATGCTCACTACTGATGGTATAGCAATGTAGCATGCTGCAAATCAAATGATGGCTGACAGACTTTATGACTGAGGATTCCTTGTCTTGTCCCTCAAGACACCAGTGATACAAAAGCTGTGTGCTCCAGTTTTCATTGTTCAAAGTGTCTTGGAAGTATTTAGTCTCCAAGGCTTAAGAAAATTTCTAAATGTTCCAACTTCTAGACTCTCAAGTCTCAGAAATGACAAAACAAGATTTTAACAACACCTTAATTACTTTCTTAAAAACTCATGGCAGCTGAGTAAGTCTCTTGAGACACAGTTCTTGATTTCAGAGCAATTATTGTGGTTTCCTATTGGCAAAAGGAACCTATAAAAGCATTCAGAAATATTCTGTAGAGTCCCTTGGGACCTACTTTTCTACTTGGTGTCAACAACAGGGATCTGATTTTTATGACCCCTGAGGACCAAGGCCTGAAAGGGTGAGACAGCATTCACCATCTGCTTGGGATCAAAGCATCCTGCCAACCACCTGGCCAGGCCTGGTGAGGAGAGCATTAAACTAGGACTAATACAGAATGAAGACAACCCACAGTCAGGTGAAAAAGCAGTGGATCTGGCTGACAAGCATTTTTCATGTGCCTCCACACAGGTAATCAGTCATGAAATTTATGGTAATTCTTTCTCTTTCCACCAGTGAGTCACAGGGATGCTTCTGCAGGGTGCACAGTGGGAGCCTAGGATTTCCTGGTTCAGCTTTAACAGAGATATGTACACAGATCCCCAGAGTTTTGCTACAATATAATACACAGCATAAACATAAATAATTCTCAAGTTCAGTACACGAATTGTCTTTCTGCTCAGACTTAGGAGACTTTCAGTAAACAGCAACCAATGCCTTCATAGCTTGCCTGAGTTTTCTCAGCATTTCTTGCAGTTAGTCAAAGTTCTTCTGACATTTTTGGTCTTACCACATATGCAATAAGAGACTCCATCAAGACTTCTAGGAACTGCTTTGTTGGTGATCTGGTGCTCAGATATTGCAGCTGTTGCTAACAATATCAAATTAAGCACAAAATAAAAAAGATAATTATAAGACAGTCAGTGAGGAGTGAACTTTCCAAACTCAACAGAATCATGTGGATTGACAGTTTGCCCCTTTCACATGCAAAAGATCACATACACATCTGAAAGAAACAAAACTAGTCTGGCTTAGGCATCTCTGCAGCTTTCTGTACTAGTTCTGCCTAAACCTGAGTTGGACAGAGCACATACACACTCATTTGCTGTCAGTTTATCCTGGCTTCTTGCCCCTTTCCAACTATATGGCCATTCCCTACTATCTTTTTTGCAAACTGTCATTAAATGTCTAGCCATTATCCATTCCACTGTACACCCTGATTTGGCCTTTCCAATTTAATATATCTTGATAATCTCTCTTAAAAAAGAGCATAAACTTAACTGTAGGTCTGACTCAGCTGCAGTTTGTTTACAATCTGTGAAAACACCTTTACTTTCATAACATCTCAGGCATTTTTAAAAATAGCTAAAGGAAATTACCCCTCCACTAATTTTGCTTCCAGTAAATTAAAAGCCTTGCATTCAAAGCCTGTACACAAAAATACAACTATGATTGAGAACTGAATAATACCACATGTAACAACTCCTAAACACGAGATAAATCTTTGAAGGAGAGAAAGTCTTCACTAAGAAAATGTTAGTTCATCTGTGTGTTCTGAAAAAAAGAACATATTTAATACCAATACTCAGGAAACACCCAGGATACCCAAAGGCAAACTAATTTATGCTCTCAGTTACTACCATACCAAGCACAGACAGTGTTTTATGTTGCTGTTAGGAGATATACTGTTACATGGGAATACACTACATTTTCAGAGTGAAAATAAACACATTCTATACAAACAGGTCCTACAGATTGACACTGACTTTCAGACTCTCAGGAACTCAAGTCAGGTCATATGAGCTCTACCTATATCTTATTTATTTTTTCTTCTCAGTGCATAAAAATAAAAGATGCTGATCAACCTGTTACACTGCAGTAAGTCCAAACCAGGAACAATTTAACTGTGTGCAAAGACTAATTAAAAGCATCTTGCTCATGTAAAGAGTAACTCACTCAATGTAAATCAGCACTAAACAGTTGGCGACTTTGAGTCTAAATTTTCCACCCCTTTCTCTGCAGCAGAGGGAGAACTGGGACAGTTTAAAAAAAAAACAAGAACATCTTGGAAATATAAGATGGGAAAATGGAGTGACTACCATTTACATTTAAATACCACAGACTTTGCTTGACATTTCCATTAAAAAACAGCATGTATGTGTTCAGCAAGACACAATTAAGCAGTTACATCTCTCCCTTCTAAAATGTGTTTGACCACTTGCTTACTCTCTTAATATCAAAGTGCCAAACTCAGGAAAAACATCACTCAGTTCATTGTGTATGGAGGAAAACAGTGGAAAAAACATAGAAGTGCAGGTACCAGTCCAAAAACTCCATGTTACAGTTCTGAAAACTTCATGTTATGTCTTTCTTACCACTGAGAAGATGTGCCATATAAACATATGTAGACTCAGAAATTATTGCATGTATTTCTCATGCTAACACTTACAATTAAACATCTCTGTATATTTAACTCTTGTAAATCTAATGAATATATAAAATGAAGAACTAATCTAGAGAGATACCCTAAGGCTGTGAGTTAAAAGGTGGTCCAAGAGGGGAAGTTTGTGTTTGGGGTGTGATCTTCTTTGGTATGCATAATTTTAAAATATTTTTTAAATATAGTTCATATTTTAAGATGCTGTCCTGTAGGCAAGAGCTGTATAGATTTGGGGAATTTAATTGGGTTTGTTTTTTTTCCCAGTAAATGTCTCTGTGCCATGCCATTCTTCACCTTGCCTCAAGAATGACAAGCTGCTCTCTGGAAAGCAGTCAATGTGCTGTGCAAAAGACTAAAGTCTGAGTCCTTTCTTGCAGACTTTCAATGGAGAATGAGAAAAAAAAAGCCCTGAAAGGACAAGAGAAAAATAAACTTATAACGTTGTGATTACAGTGACAGAACACTGCCCAAGGGAACCATAGTTCCTGGGCAAGTCACAGTAGCTAAAGGTCTTGAATGTGCACTCTTTATTTTCAAATGCTTGGCTTGCAATATTTGTCTAATCTCCCCCTGACAATGTTTGAATTCACATGCATAAACATTTTTCATTACTTGAGGTATTAAGAGCTTAAAGTTTTCCTAGTGAGATCTGATTTCTTGGCTGCTTAACTGTACAAGCATTCATAAAGTGTAATTTCTAGAGGTTAAAACCATGTTAAACTTGATGGAGAGCATTGTGGTACAGAGGCCAGACTGGCATGGAAGCCTTTGTGTCCAGGCTGTTAAATTTTGTTAGCCCCCAAAGCAGGGCTGCAGCAAACAAGGTGCCCTTGGTCATGGTCCCTGACCTGTGCTGTTTGACACAAGCCAAAATCATGAGACACTGTTTTGTTTTGAGTTTAAGGGATTGAATTCCAGAGTCTGAGGATGTCTCCTGGCATGTTAAAGTTACTGGCATGGAAGCAGCCCCACTGCCTGGCCATTATGGTCCAGATTGGATCATTATCTGCAGGACAACAGAGAAAAAACCAGCACCAGCCTACCTCAAGCCCTGCAAATGTTTGTACCCAAAACGGGAAGCTCAAATTATTTAAATCAAAACTGATCAGCTTTATTTGCAGCATTGTTAAGCATAACTCTCTCAGAAGTAAGGAAAGCATTTCCATGTGTTTTCAATCAGGGCTACAAGCTCAGCGAATGCCATTGAAGCACTCTGGGGATACAGCCAGCATGCACATCTTTAAAATTGCTAATAGGACAATCAACTGAAAACAAAGTTATAATAGACAGGGTCAGGCAAATAATGAGCTGTGCAGTAATTCTGTAATTTACATTATTAGTCATAAATCAGTTATTTGTGATAATTATATTTAACAATTTTCCTAGACTACTAAAATTGTGAAGATAGGGTCTTGACACATGTCAATAATGTTGTCATTTTATTACAAAAATGAGATCTAAATTATTTACAAATCCCTTGACTTCTATTCACTCACTAATAAGAAACAAACTTCAACACTATCATCTGGTATTTTCATGTGTCCCTTCAGACACATAAACTGATTAACCTTGAGGGAACTCCACATGCATTGCTTTCACTTTAAATAGTAAATTAATTAATTTCATTTATTCAATTAAATCTGGTTTTCACTTCAGCTACGTCCTTAAAAGCAGTTTTGATTTATATTTTTTTACTGTTGACACATTGTGAAATATTGTATACAGGAATTCAGAAAAAAGTGAGCCAAAATACAGCCATAAACTTGTACTCAACTCTTCTCTTTAAAAATTCCATTAAGTGCATTAAGTACAAAATTCCATTAAGACTTTTATGTTACATCCATTTGATTTTTTTTTTTTTACTGTGCTATAGTAAACAGTCACATATTTGATTTTTTTTTAATGTTAGGACTGGTATCTCCAATGTTCATTTTCCTCTTCAAGCTGATATGTTTAATATGTATATTATTCTCACTATTATTCTTCAGAAGTAAAGACATATCCTGGACAGCCTTTATTTCAATAATGAGGAAAATGAGACTAAAAAGCAAATTATTAAATGAAAGAACACAGAGAGAAGCTTCAAATTTCAATTGATTTTATAATATTATTACTCATAATTTTGGTCATAACTCCCACTTTTTGCTTTTGCATCTCCCAGAGTTTTTAATAAGTATCTGCTACTCTCTGGGAAAGAGTTTCTGGTAGGCTATAAGCCCTGTTTATCCACAGCTCTATTCTCTGAGATGAAGAAAGTCCAGCACAAAATAGGACTTTCTCTGAAATTGTATTTAAGAATTATCCCATTAGCAAACTATTACTAATGTTTCTTTACATGCAGAGCTATGAGGTGACATGTGAATAGATGCACATGAGCAATTAGATGATGTTTTCAACCACAGCCTTAAACTATTACAGATCAACATGAATTAGCTGTTCTCAGTAAACCTGAGAGGAGTATGCACACATGTGACACATGGAGAACCTTTCAAAAGGAATATAGACTCTGAGAGGTGCATAACTTTCTGTTCAGACTATTCAGGCACATCACTATTGGGTAGGCACATCTCCCTTTCTGTCTTAATCTGCCATAGCTACTGAAACTGGTGCCACCAGTGCCATGTCTTTTAGTACCTTGGATTATAAATGTGACATTTTCCTATTTTACCCTGTTAAATGCTGCAGAAAGGCAGAGACATCATTTTAGACTCTTTCACTTCCTAAGGAACAGAATATCAACAGATTAGTGTTTCTCTTTGTTGTTGAAGAACAGTAGGTTGGGTGTGATGGGTTACTCTGAGAATGCACAACATGGGAGTCATGACAGAAAAACTCAAAGGTGTATCTTTGACTTAATAGCAAATAGTAGAGGATGTGTCTTCACTCTCTGGATCTGTCTGCAAAGACAACACTCAAAGTCTGGAAAGAGATCTTGGAGCTGTTTTATAGTTTCTGTAGCGATTCCACTGTAGATAGATCAAACATTGTCTTCCTTCATGTCTGTAAATGGCAACAATCAAATAAAAAATGCATATCTAAAGAACACTGAATGGGAATCTGTAGAAATGTCAAAAAGTGGAATAGAATTTGGATGTCCCCTAACTTGTGGTAAATACATTTTTGATGACCCTAAGATTATATTTTATGGGAAGGGTCTCTGTAACTTCATATTTTTGTTGTTTGGAGGATGGGCTGAAATAGTGCTGCCAGTTTCTCTTCCTGGGATAATGAGTGATGTGGATAATGTGGAATGTGTGCAGCCTATAGATTATTTTATGCATGTATATTTTCCTAGAAAAAAGAAGTGCAGATCTCTGGCTTGGCACCTGATCATAGAGCTGTAATGGTTTCCTTTACATCACTCACTCTTGTAAATGAAGTGTATTGATTAAAATTAACACCATTTCATTGTAAAGCAACCCTCTAAAAGTATGCTTTGTGCTTCCCCAAGAAGTTTTTATTCCTCTTTCCTCAGCTAATGTGCCCTTTCTTGAAGGGCAATGCAAAGCAGAAAAAGGAAAATATTACTTTGGGTTCATAAGAGCTCCTGCCACGAAGGCTTTCAAAATAGCTGTTTTATGCACTCAGAGAAAGCAACATAAAACTTTAAGGCTCTTTTTCATCTAAGTAAAATATGCCTATTTCTCTGTCTCCTGTTGATTTATGAATGGTAATAGTGAGAACATTATAGTGGCAATGAAATGTCTGTGATGGCTTATTGACAGGAAACTCTCCATAGACAAAATCAAACTTTGAGTCTCTAACGTGTGTCACTGGCCACAGGAGACAAAACTCAAGAAGACTTGAAGCTTTCTTTTGTTCAGAGCAGGCACCTCTAGCTGTCATTATGCAAACTGAGGATATGGTTATTTTAGAAATTGGAGAAAAAGGACTTCAGGCCCAAGACAACTGGTCTGGTTGGAAATTTTGCACTCCCCTGGTATGAAGGTGAGGGGCTTCACCAGCAGAAACAGGGTAAGGAGTTTCACCAGCAGAAAGAAAAAGGCCACTGAGCTTTGTTCCTTACCCAGAAAAGCCACTCTACACTGTCCTTTTTGAGAGATTCTATAAACAGCATTATACATTTGTAGTTTTGCTGCTGTTTTCATTCTCCTGTAAAACAACAAACCCAGTGAATGCACAATTCTCATGTAATGATGAACTGACTCACTTCAAGGTCTCAGCAGTTTCCTTTGTCTATACTTGTGAACATGAAACTCTCATTGATGATGGTTTTTTATGTCAACCAGGAAACAAAATATATACAGAAGTCATACAATAGTTTTTTTGCAGTTCCAGCTTTTTTTTCCCTACTACCACAGGAGAGCACAAGAAGAAAATTCCAAACAAGCCAAATCAGTGAATTGTGCATGTCAGCTAAATAATATTTGCTGATTTAAGTAGATGGGAAATGAAAGCTCAAGAAGCAAATCTTTAACACTATTGCTTTTTGACTGAGGAGTTGCTTTTTTAGCTCTATCATTCCATGTGAATTTTGTGAAAAAAAATCCAAGGGTTTTGACAAGCCTGTGAATACAGTCAGTTTCCATGCTTTCATGCCTGAATCCCCAATATTTAAAATCCAAAACTATGTGTTTTGCAAGAGAAGGATGAATGCTGCATATGTTGTATGGGTGCATTTTCATAGGAAATATCAGTAAATGACAGACAGGGAAAATGATGACAGAGAAGACTAGAAAAATCCTTAGATGAGTTTGCATAGCAATTGCATCCTGCTGCAGCTAAAGTATCCCTTGTGCAAAAAATATCTCTGCATTTAAATGAAGTGTGGAAATAGCTAGGTTCTTTTCTGCTTTACAGTGTCCTGGGTATACTACTTTGATCAATGTAAAGTAGAACCAATCTTACTTCTTTTGAGACTTCTCACTTCTGTGGCAGTTTTAACTACCCTGTTAAATATCTTTTTCAGAATCTGCCTCTGTAACTTGACAACTGGGAAACTGACCTTGAAAGACAGAGGAAAGTCAACGTACAAACTGTGGGTAGAAGGGAGAAAAAAGGGAGTTATCTGGAAGAACCAAGGAGAAATAGTGTAACTACTGTTTCACAGATACTTACCATCTTTCCTGACTTCCTACAGACCAATATATGCTAAACACACCAGTGTGGATCCATGTGGCCTCACTTGTATGCAGTTTAAGAAATAAGCTTCATTTTCTTCATCATTTGACCCTTTCTCTGCCCTGCAGTCACTTTCAATATTTCTGCACTCTTCTTCATTACAATCCCCAAAAATTGCAATTAAGGAATGTTTCATGTATACTGGTAATGATTTTGAACAGCCCAGAGTAACCTATCTTTCAAAACTGCCAGAATTACTTAAAGCTTGAAGTGCTTGAAGCACGTAGAGCCCACTTTTCAGCTGTTTACAAAGGCTAAATTTTTTTAAATGTGTTATTGTGTAATGTTTGTATAGAGACAATGAGAAAATAGAGCTGCTTTTCTTTTTTTTAAAGGGAGATATTGTAAGTGGTTTCGAAAGCCTAAATATCTCCAAAATGTCATGCATGTCTCCTTATCAGAATATTTTCAGATACCTTAAGTCTTTCATTACATTATCATATATTTTCAGAGCATTAACCAGGATTTGTGCTTTGCTAAGTCAATAAAACAAACAGTGAAGTGTTACCACAAGCTGCTGGATGTCAGGGTGCTTCACATTTCACACAGAACCAAATCACATATGCCAGGCAATGTGGGAAAGGCCTCCATTCAAATTGTCTCCAGCAGGAATGGGAACAAGCTGCTCTCCTTATATTCTTGAAGCAACCTGAAGTAACTTGAGAGTGAGTACAAAAAATGTGTTTGGCCCCTCAATTTTCATTTTCAGTGACTGCAGCTCCATAACTTCATGGAATTTCTTCCTCTATTTATTTCTTCTCCTTGCTTAATTAGAAATTTCATAGCCATAACCTCCCTATAAAATTTAATGCTGTCTGGAGGTAATTGAGGTTTATGTAAATTTTTATGATGTACTAGTGGCTTGAATAGAACTGAAACTGAAGACTATTTCATAAAAGAAACTGAAGACTGCTAATGAAAGGTCTCTAGAGTCAGCATGGAGAGTGACAAGTTGTCTTTCACCAATATAACTCTAAGCTGAGCTAGTATACTTTCAAATATAACATTTAAACCTTTGGCTATTAACCAAAAAAATAGTATATAGCTATAGCTTCCCATACAATTCCTGAGTTAAACTGGTGGTAGAAGGAAAGACTTCAATATACTAATTTTCCTCAACATTCTGAACTTCTTCTATCACAATATGCTCAGGCCATTTGGAATTTTAATGCCTGGAAATAATGTTTTAAAAGTGCCACAGAATTTTGGAGAATTAATTCTTATTATAGCAGGTGAGAATACAGTGCCCTTGGGAAAGATAATGTATAACAGTTCTTTGCCTTTGAGTTCATCTCTTCATAAGAAACCCATCTGATCACCATCTTAACATTTTATTACACAGTAACCAGTCACCGAAATTCTTATTTCTATATTTTATACTGCCACTGAACTGAGCAAGGATCAAAAGCAATCACTTTTAAAGGAACTGCAGTCATTTCACTCCCACAGTATTTTATCTTCTCTGCTTTCTCCTTCTCCTTTCTTCTTCCATTAAAATGTTGTTATTGTTGGGCTTCAAAGTCGTTGGGTTTCAGCTAAGTAAAACCATGTCTTTCATCACAGAAAACTATTCTCTTCAATGACCTGAAGATTTTTATGATGATTTATCCATCAGAAGAGGGGGAAAGGAAGCAAAATCATATTCATCTAGATGTATAAAGTTATGATTCAGTATTCTGGACAGCCTTAAAACAGCTCTCAACAGAGAAATTAACTTTCTTTTGATTTCAACAAACTTTGACTAAAGCCCTATATGAGCAAAAAATATGTAGTGTGTCTTGCTGGATTCAAAAACCTTTCTGCCTCTCCTTAGGATAACTTTCATAGGGAATGAAAGGTTTTCTCTTTTGGACTTCAAATATTTAGTTTACTTGTCCACATGATCTCTTAGTAGTCTCCAGTATGTGACCCCATATGTGACTATATACTATATACTAGATATACTATATAGGTAAGATAAAGAATATGTGAGGAGCAATAGTAGTTTTGCAAATTAGCTAAATTTTTCCTGCTACTGGAAAAACTCCCTTTGAAGCTGATAGCCAAGTGGATTCAGAAAATGGAAAGGGGAGAAAATGCTTTGAGCATGCCTGTAACCTCTGATTCAATAAGTGAATATTTGTGACCAGGGCCAGTGCTTGCACTGAAATTGCATTGGAGCTCTATGCTTCAGATAAGAGCACTCCCAGGTGGTCTTAAAAACCCATCAAGAGAGGATTTGCTGTCTCCATGGTTAAGCAAGCTATTTCAAATTTAATAACTGACAAGACATGGCAAACTTACATATGCAATTTGTTTGCAAAGGCATGCAGCCAGAGGAAATGCCAACATTTTACTACAGAAAAACCTCATTAACCATATAGGTAACCAAAATATTTAAAGTAGAGAAAATAGCATCAGTAAGAGCTTTAGGTATGTGTGTGCAGGACTCATATATATATAAATATATTAATTTTCTTATTGTAAAATTATCATTTGCATAGGAAGAGATGGCATTTCAGAAGTGGGTTTGTCTGTGATTTTTTTTTTTGTCACAAGCCTTAGAGAAATTTAGTTTACAAAATGTTTGTTTCAGTTTAAGGATTCTCACAGTAAAGAAAGAGAGAAAGTTATGTCTCATACCTGCCAACGTGAAGAGAAATTAAACTAATAGTTCAATAAAAAGACTGGATTCCACTGAAAGAGTTCCAGTGAAAACACTTATTTTCATTTTTACATTAGTTAGTAGGTAAGTTTATTTACACTACCAAAAGAAGCATAAGCATCTCTTAGTTTTCTGATTAAAAATATGTTTCAGTAACATATGGAAATGAGGCAAGTGAATCCTTAGGATGCCAGTACCTCAAAAATTTTCTTATTTCTTTTCAAACTACATATGCTCAGGTTATTCAATTTCTTTTGAATTTGAGAAGCAAAGCTTAAACCAAAGAGGCAAGACATAGTAGGAATGACACCTTACTATTTCAATTTTAATGGTTATTAAGAGTTTTTCCTTTCAGATGAAGTGTTCTCATATGGCAGAGTTTTGCCATTCATTCAGGTGGAAGAACATGTGCACCTGTTTCCCTGCATGCCTTTGACAAATGCTTCATTGCTTCTGCTCCTAAAAAATCCCACTGACCCACACACAGGGCTGCAGGCAATAAAGCCCTCAGCAGAGGTAGCTGGCTGGCTTCTCAGAAATCAGCATCCTGATGAGTTTTATTCAGTGGGCTTTTCTTTGCTTGAATGTTATGGCATTGCCACTGACTGCTAACCTGGATGTCACAGGGAGGGTTATGCTGGGAAGTTATATCAGAGCTATATCCTGACATGTTGTTAAGCTATTTTAGAGCTATATTCTGATGTGTTGCTGTTATGTTCCTGCAAAGTGTAGTTGAACTCGCTTAACAAAAGTATCTGAGCTGTTTGGCTTTCTTTTCCAAACTTTCTAAAGTTTGCTTGGCATTGCAGGCAGTTGATAAGGCCTGTTTGAGGCCAGTTTGGCTACAGACATGAATTTTTCTTGCTATAGCGAATTCAGAGTACCTATACCATCTTAAATACAGAGCTTTCAGGAAAAGAGGGCGTTTATTTAGCAGCATTTTTTGGCAGTGAGTGTTCAGATTTCAAGTGTTTTGAGTATTTTGTAGTTCTGGACATCTACTATACGATATAAATGAGGCATAGAGATTATGAACTCTGAAGAATGTTCTGTCTATGAACATGATAGAAGTTTTCTTTTTGTAATAGCTTGCAACAGAAAAAGTTGGGGGTTTTTTATTTCTTGTGTAAATCATAAACTACCTCTATAAGCTGTTTCTAATTCTAAGCTTTCTGATTTTTACTAGCTGAGACCAAGTTTATTCAAGGGATTTTCTGTGATACAAAGTATGCATTATGAAATACAGTAGTACTATTTTTGAAGTGTGTCAGGCTCAAAGCTAGGAGCTTGCTGATTGTGACAGGATTAGATTAAATCTGTAGAGATAATGCAGTGATATAAATTATGGTACTGTATGAATTATGGCATTTTTATCTGTCTATGATCTTCATTGTAGGATTTGTTTGCTACAGGTTGGTAGTTTTCAAATATATTTCAGAGGTTCTTTTTAAAATATTTAAAATTCAATCTGATAATTTTTGCAATGCTAGAATAGAATCTTCAATTAAAAATTAATACTTTTTTATTAAATAATTTAGACAATTTATTGCTTTTTTTTCCTTGCTGATTCCTACATTTTGGACAGGTGTTACATCATTAGTCATCTAGCAAAATTATAAGACCAGGTTTGAATTTTACATTTCTGGCTTTTAGTGCTGCAGTAAGCATTTAAAAATATTTAAGATTATATGTCATGAAAAAATAACTGACCAGAAAACATTTATAAATTAGTCTAAGCCAGGGGTATGAGAATAGATCATTGCATCAAATCCTCACGTATACAAGCACATGCTGGGCATAATTCAAACTTCCTGTGTTGTTTCTGAAGCTCTGTCTAGTGACATTAATATAACTTTCAATTTTGTTTCTGAATTATTTTTAGTTTGGTTGACTCCAGTATCAATTGCCATTTTCTCCATGGTTATCTATTCAAAGCAGAACTATCTGCCTCCAAACTTGTCCTGTGTGAACAGAAATCTAGAGGATTCCAAATCACCCACAACAATTTATGTCCTCCCATTATAAAAACCTGCTCTGAATTATCTGAGAAAAAAAAGGTGCATTGCCCTGGAACTTCCAAGGTTGTCTGCAGGAGACTCAGGACACAGCTGCCAGTGATCTCTCAGAGAGTCCTGTGTGCAGGAAAAGAAAAGTAAATGCAGTTTAAAAGCTGTCACAAGAGGGTGTCTGAAGTCTTTATGGGAGCTGCCAGTGCAATAACATCACCTGCCTCTTGGTGATGATGGAGTGGATTGGCTTCCTTTAGAATAATGCAGTGCACACTAAAAATGGTACAACTAGAAAAGCATGAGCTGCATAGCTGCTCACAAGGTGTCAATGTGTAGGATGCCCAGGGACAGATGACATTCTCTCTACATAGTTTCTGTTAAAAGGTAGAGCTTATTTCTACTTCTACAATAAAAGAACTGAAAATCTTCCATTTAACCATGCTAAGATCTACAGTCTGCAGAGTTTTCAGGAGCCCACCAAATGGGGCTTAAAATGAAGTGTTGACAGCACAGAAGTCAGTTTTGATGCAAGGAAGAGCAGAACGTCCATGAAGATTTTGGAAGCAGGAGGAAGAGCAGACTGTACAATGACTTACAAAAAAGCAAGAGCTGTGAAGACACTCTACCTGAGGTTGCTGAATTACCTGGTGCATCTCAGCCTTTCTTCTGGAATAGATATTAGGTGATGTGTGTGATTATGGGCTTGTTTGGAATAGATGGAGGAGTCACGGGAGGTTCCCTTGACCTTGATATTTGGATAAAGGAGTTTTTGGCCATCTCTTGCTGAGAATGTTATTTAGATGTTGACTGAGCAGAGATATACAAATACATTTGGGCTGTTGATAATTTTTTATCTCTGTTGTTTGTAGTAGTCAGACAACTTAAACAATATTCTAGAACCAAGCTGAGAGCCTGATGAAGTTCATCATTCTCATAGTCTGGTGGGTCCTGGATAAAAAACAGTGAATTTACAGCGGAAAAAAAAAAGAAGAAGAAAGTATTAGCATAAATTACAGGTTATGTGTCAATGCATGCTGTAAATCCTCTTAATTAGCACTTGTTCAGGTATTCTGGCCAAGAGCTTAATAGAATAGAAAGAGAGAAAGGAATTAGAATCTCACAAAATTATGGTAGATAATAGTTTGTTTCCAGTAAAAAGAAAAAAACCTCTGCACCATATATATGGATGAGGTGTTTGTTTCCAGCAATCAGTTGCCTTGTTGGTTTTCCAGAGGAATATCAGATTCCAATGTATGATTGGAGATACATTATCACAAAAGAATTTTGCATCGTGCGTTTTGCTGCTTTAGAGTCAATAATTTTTTAATGAACACTTGAGTGCCTAGATGTAAAATGGCACAAAGGCATTTAGTAGACCTTTCTGATACATTTGCATTTCCTACCTTCTGCTGCAGAGGTAAAAATCATAGGAGCACTTTACAAACAATAAGATAGAAAAGAACAGTGGTCAGAATACTGAATAGCCTTACAAGTCTACAAAGGGATTTTGTTTTTTAAAAATTACTTTATGTTTTGTGGGTTTGAGGGGAAAATAGGTCTTTTGTTTAGCTGAGGTTTGTGTGTCCTTGGTGACTACTTGCTATTTGTTGGGATTTTTCTGTACTTTTCAGACTACCATGAAAAATGAACTACCTTGGGCAGGGGGCAGTGGGATAAAAAAGTCAGCAAAACAGAGCTATATTGTACACTCAGTATCAAAGACAGCACAAGAGTTCATGTATCATGGGATTTTAATTTGCTCATTAAAGCAAAGCATCAGAAGAAACCTTTTTAGAGTTCTTTTTCAAACAATTGGCTATCTCAAAAAGCAATGGGTGCTTTGTTGACAATGCATGGTAACAGCCCAGGTGCAGAGGGGTGCACACCCACCACCAGAGACTACAAGCTGGAGTTTGAGCCAGACAAAGGAAAAGGCTCATATCCTGCTAGATAATGCTTTTTCTGTGCCAGTATCTCCCCTTGCACAGCCTTAAACAAAAAAAGTTTTATGTTTGGGTATAAAAATCCTCTACCCCCTCCCCAGGAATTACCACAAGATTCAGACAGAATGATGAAGATATTAATCCCTTATGATGGAACATGATTGATTCAACTACACTGATGTGAGAGACAGCTGTCATGTCTTTGAACATGTCATCCACCATCAAAGACCTCTGAAACACCTCCAAACTTATTTCTGGAAGGCCTAGACATGATCCACAGTGTTGCATCAGACATTGTAAAACTCCCTTCCCCTTCAGCAGAGGTACCTGGGCACTCCCAGCTGAATCTAAACATATATTAATCCATTGAACTGTATATTCCATGGGCTTCTTCCACCCCTGGCAGATCAAGACTGTGGCCATCACTTTGACCAGTGGATGCTGAAATTGCAGCAAAGTCTCATTGCTGGATCCACAGGTGGTGATGCCATTCTACTGTTATCCTTTCTTTTCCATTTTTTCCCATTCTTTCTTTTCCTCATATATTTTTGTATTTTATGCTTTTATTTGGCTACATTTGTAAAGATAATAACCAACCATACCTCTTTTCCATTGCAACCAATTGTTCTGAAATAAACCTGACTTGTACATATTTATAACTTCCAGTCATTTAGTGTCCTTTCCCTCTGAACTGTCCTAAGGGATCTATTACTAACAAGAACCTCAGTTACCTTGCCATCAAGGGCAGGTCATAACACCATCTCTTTTTCTGGAAGTAGATTATTTTCCCTTTTTTTTTTTTTTAACAGTGAAAAGTACTGTAACAGCATGGGCATTTCATCATACTACTTTAGTGTTAACTCCTTAGCACAGTCTAGAGCTTGTGCTTTCATAAAGGCACATATAAGCTTAGAACTAACCTCCAGAGCAGTTGATCTCTCAGCAGGACAAATCAGAAGTTGAAGAGGTTGCTACACTTAATTAGCTAAAGAAATTGAGCTAATTTTCATTGTGAAGGAAAAAAAAAAGACTAAATCCTGACAGTTGTCAGAGTACATGAAATTGTGCTCCAAAAAGCTCTACATGGAGTAGCTTATTATTAAGTTATTGTTGACACTTTTGAATATTCCTATGGTTTGAAGGTTTAGGAGCAGGAACACATTGCTCACACCTTAGCTACTCCTGTTTTCCCTGGAGAAGGAGCACTGTCAGATTCACCAGTGAAGAAAAGAAGCTGAATGGCTTATAGTCCTGTCTTCTTAAAATACCAGTGGGGCTTGAATGCTTGTGCTGGATGAGGAGCCAAATCCTGTATTCAGTGTCACTGAAGTCACTATTGTAACCTTGGCAATAAACAGAGAGTAGCTTCAAGAATTTATACCTTTCATACTAAGGACTCATTAGGGGATGTATTAGAAGAAGAATCTTCATGTAGTGAATTAGCACATAATAATTTGCTTTGAGTTAATTTTTACAGAATCACAAATATCTGATAGAAAATGCAATAGACGTGTCTCTTCAAGACCCTGGATAAAATTACCTTTTTTCAGTAAGAGTTTCATCAGTTTCATTCCTGATGAGCTGTTTCTTTGAAAACTTTATTTCCTCAAGTATGGTATGTGTCTAGATGTGCTGGTTTTGGCTGGGTAGAGCTGGGTAGAGCTAACTTTTCGTCACAGTGGCTGATATGGGGCTGTGTTTTGTATTTGTGCTGAAAACTGTGTTGTTATTGCTGAGCAGCACTTGCACAGAACCAAGGTCTTTCCTGCTTTTCCTACTGTCATACTGAGGTGTGGAAAATTTGAGAAGACACAGATGGGACAGCTGACCTCAGCTGGCCAAAGGGATATTGGCACCATATGGTGTCAATCTTAGTATATAAAGACAGAGGAAAGAAGGGGGGAAAAATTTGGAGGGATGGCATTTGTCTTTCCAACTCACTGATACATGTTTTCCAAAGAATATGCTTCATTGGAAGGGACTCATCAGGAACAAAGTCCAGCTCCTGGTCCCTGTGCAGGACACATGTGTCTAAGAGCTTTATCCAAACACTTCCTGAACTCTGTCAGACTGATGCTGTAACCACTTCCCTTGGGAGCCTGTTCCAGAGCCCAGCAACCCTCTGGATGGAAAAACCTTTTCCTGTTATCTAACCTAATTCTCTCCAACTCAGTTCATGCTGTTTCCTTGAGTCCTGTCACTGGCCACAAGAGTAAAGAATCCAGTACCTTCCACTCCACTTCCCCTTTGTGAGGATGTTGAATCTGACATCTCTCCTTAGCCTCCTCCAGGCTGAACAGGAGTGACCTCAAATGTCATACAGCTTCCCCTCCAGACCTTCCCATCATGTCTGATCTTTGATGCTCTCTAATAGCTTAATGTCTTTTTTTGTACTGTGACACCCTAAACTGCACCCAATTTTTGAGATGAGGCTGCACCAGTGCAGAGCAGAGCAGGACAATCCCTCCTTTTCCCTGGCTGGTGGAGCTGTGCCTGATGCTCCCCAAGGATAGAGCTGCCCCTCCTTGCCATGGCACTGCTGACTCATATTCAGCCTCTCATTCCCCAGTCTATAGACACAACCAGGGTTGCCCCATCCCAGGTGCAGAATCCAGCACTGGGCCTTGTTAAACTTCTCAGGGTTGGTGATTGCCCATCTCTCTAATTTGTCCAGGTCTCTCTGCAGGGCCTCTCTGCACTCAAGGGAGTCAGCAGGGCTTCCCAATTTAGTGTCATCAGCAAACTTACTCAGTATTCCCTCGAGGCCTATGTACAAGTTGTTAATGAAGACGTTGAGTGCTGGGCTGAGGACGGAGCCCTGTGGAGCCCCACTGGTGACCAGACACCAGCCTGGCCCCGTTCACTACAACTCTCTGTGCCAGACCCGTGAGCCAGCTGCTGCCCCAGTGCCCAGCACGGTTATTCAGCTGTGGGATGGACACTCTGTGCACAAGGACACGCTGAGACACAGCAGCAACAGCTTTGCTGAAGTCCAAACAGATTGCATCTACTGGAGTTTCCTGATCAGCTAGTGGGTTACCCAGCTGCAGAAGGACATCATGTTTGACAAGCAGGCCTTTCTCCTGTTGTGCTGTGCTAGCTGTGATGGAACCCTGCTTTCCTGGAGATGGCTGAACATCTGCCTGCCCATGGGAAGCTGTGAGTGAACTCCTAGTCTTGTTTTGTTTTTTGTGCATGGCTTTTGCTTTATCTACTAAACTATCTAACTCAACCAAGAGTTTCCTCACTTTTACTCTTCCAGTTTTTTTCTGATACTGCTAGTGATGGAGTGAGCAAGCTGGTTGCATGGTGCTTAAGTCACTGGCTGGGGTTAAACCACACAGGACTAGGGTATAGCTGGGTTCTAGCTACATGCCTGGATAATGCTGTGGTTACTACATGTGTCAGCACAAAAAAGGAACAATTCAAATTCAGCTAGCCCAGTAACAAAAGTAGGAATGCTAGCTGCAGCTCACTGCAGCATCCAGAGCATGTTTCTGAGGTGCATGTAATTTGTGTCCCAGGCATGCTCTTACACATATGAAAACTAATGTTACTGTATCATCACCATCACAGTGCTATATCCCCATGTTATACTGGGATTTCACTTTGTGATTCACAGAACAAATGGCACTGGCTAGCAGACAGACCATGCTCTAATGACACGTTCTGTCCCTGCTCCTGCATATTGTGTGTTTACAGGTGGGAGGTGATTCAAAGCAAAGCCTTAAATAAGGCAGGCTAAGTGCCCAGCTCTGTTATTCTAGGATGACCCTTCCATTTAACTGCAAAATTTATGAAAGTGCAATGTTGATTGCACTGAGAAAAGCAATAGGTTTTTTCGGGTTGCGAAATGGGATATCTGCTACGTAAATATTGCTAATCAAGGACTGTTAAATAGAGTATTTACATAATTTAAGTACTGATACATAACTTAAGTAGGGATAATTTTTCTAAGAATCTTACATTTTTCTTTCACAGAGCATTGGCAATCATTTCAGCCTCACCAAACCCAAATTTAGTCTGTCTTTTTCAAGCTGTGTAAAATCACTCAAAATCATGTATTCTCTTTACCTGAAATAAGAATAATAGCTTAGATCTGGGAGAAAGAAGCCCAAGAAATTTGACAGGCCTCACTTGTCTAGTAGGATAACCTTTAGAAAATTAGTATCTAGCCACTTATTTATGTTGATGATATTATAGTCAGAATTTCACACTCAATCAAGAAATTGAAAACAGATATACTATACAATAAGTGGAATGATACCAAACTAAAATGCAGTCAGTTTAAGAAAATTACTCTTAAGTATTTTCAGGGGTTGTATTTGAATACTACTGCTGATTTTTCTAGTATTATTATTTTTATTATGTGCTTTTGTGGCATTTTCTTAGTTTAAAATGTTTTCCTCACTCCTGAAGCTTTGTGAAAAACTAGCAAGCGAGGCAGAATATTGACTGACAGACTACATATGTAAGAAAGAAATTGATGGCATTTGATTGTTCAGTCGATTGCATAAGTGAAATAATATTCTAGTAATGTTAGAAGTGGTGTGGCATGGAGGAGAAAAATATATTTCAGACAAAAGTCATGATTGTTAAGTTGATGGCTTATGATTGGCATGTTTTTTTCAGCTTTGAAAGAATATTATTTCAATACTTTACCAGGAAGAAAGGAGAATTGTAATTATTAAAAAGCCAAGCTGTAGGGAGCTAATCTTTTATTTCAAAGTGAGCAGATATACTTGTTGTTTTCTTGAATGCATGGAAAGTAAATTACAGTAGTGGATTATTGGAATTAATTTGATTTTTTTATTTTTATGTCCATGGAATTTATTCCTTTCATTTTTTTCATTGTATTTTCTTGGTATCTGCTTATGCTTTTTCTTTTTTTCCCCTTCCAATGGTTGTTGGTCTATACTTAGTTTTGTCATTTAAGCCATGGTATTCTTCTTTGAATTATGTTGCTCTGGGACATATTAGAGCAGGGATATAGATTGGAGCTTCGCTGTCAAGTGTTAACCTACTGTCACCTAAAAAGAATGAATGTAATTTAAAATGTTCTAGTTAAAGTGTATTCTAAAATTGGATCTTTTTTCACAACTGTTCTTTATTCCACTGTCTGTGAAAAACAGGTAAATCTTTCTTCTAAGTTGCCCCTTATTTTGATTTCAGCATAGATCAAATTAAATACATGCAAGCAAGTTTATGAACTTTCTACACTTTTATTTTTTATGCTTCCCCCTTTATATTATTCTAAACACCATTAAAAGAGGACATTTCCTGAGCAAGAGCAAAATTTACTGTATTCCA
This sequence comes from Luscinia megarhynchos, assembly GCA_034336665.1. NCBI lineage: Eukaryota > Metazoa > Chordata > Aves > Passeriformes > Muscicapidae > Luscinia > Luscinia megarhynchos. The sequence goes on along the minus strand of CM067566.1, from coordinate 23,898,095 downwards.
ACTAAACTTCAGAACACTGGGTGATTACCAGGTCACAGTGAAGGTTAAATGATCAATCATTATTGAAATATAATGAGATGGGCAGAGGAAAACTATCTGAAATTCAACAAGGGCAAGTGCAGGGTCCTGGAGCTGGGGAGGGATAACTCAAGTCAGCAGCACAGGCTGGGGAGGCAGCTCTGTGGAGAAGGATCTGGGGGTTCTGGTGGACAACAAGCTGTCCATGGGCCAGCAGAGTGTCCTTGTGGCCAAGGGGGCCAAGGGATCCTGGGGTGCAGGAGGAGCTGCACTGCCAGCAGGTCAGGGAGGTGATCCTGCCCCTCTACCCATCATGTCCAGTTCTGGGCTCCTGGGACAAGAGAGGCATTGGAGCTCCTGGAGCAGGTCCAACAAAAGGCAACAAGGATGATTAAAGGACAGGAATTCTCTCTTATGTGGAAAGGCTGAGGGAGCTGGGGCTGTTCAGCCTTGAGAAAATATGAGTTAAGCAACTGGTGAAAGAGAAAATATCAGGCACCAATGCTGGAATAAATCAGGCAGGAGGTTAGCAGTGGAGCTCTTCAGTGATTATTTTGAGACCAATCTGCTTAAAGACATGAACAATGTTGTTAGCTTCTTACCAAAAGCTGTTTAGGTGCTGTCAACTAATGCAATTTCACTTAGAAAAAGTTAGAAGACCTTGACAGTTCATGAGAATGAGGGAGACATAAAAGCACAAAGGCATATTAAAAATAACTGAATCAATTTTGGACTAAGCCAGTGTCTGATTTTGGGGGATTGGACCCCAGTCTCTGCTCTACTGGAGGTCTGTTTCAAAGAGCTCATTTACATCCATATTTGAATTTCTAGTCTGTTTTACACTAGTTTAAGACGTTTGATCTAATTTTAAAATGTCTAATAGTCGTGTCCCACCCACAATCCCTTCACACATCATTTATTTCTCCCAGTTATTTAAAGGGAAGTAATTCTGGCTTTTGTTTTTCATGGACTAAGGCTCTGTTTATTTATTTTATTTATGTGTAGCATGGGACTGTAGAAAACTTTATTAAGATGAATTCTAGAAAAATATAGTCATTAATGAAAACAAATGGAAGGCAGAGATTCAAACCATATGCCCTAGGTTTTTAAGCTTTTCTCTGATAATTATTTATAGATGTAGATGTAAATTATTCCTGGTTGGTTGTTTGTTTCATAAAATAAAATAAAATAAAATAAACACCAAAAATGAAGAACAGCTGAGGAACACTAATTTTCCTTCGCCAAGGTTTCAAAGCATCCCAAAATACCTTGTTTGGATGGGCAGAATAACATTCAGATAAGGTGCAAGTGAAACTGGCTCGACTCCACACAGCTGAAAGGAAAGGGAACTGGCTGCTCAGAGAAGTTGTGGATGCCCTATCCCTGGAAATGTTTAAGGCCAGGCTGGATGAAGCTCTGAGCACCCTGGTCTAGTGTAAGATGTCTCTATCCAATGCAAAGGGGGCTGGAACTAGATGATCTCTAAAACAATCTATGGCTGGTTTTAAAATTGCTGATAACTGGTACCATGCAACATTAATCTCTGCCAGTTAACAGAAGTCAGGAAATTAGTAGTATTTCTTTATTACATACATTTAAAATGTCTATAACAAAATACATCTTTTTCAGGCTGGAACTGTAGTTTTGAAAATCATTTTATTTCAAAGGGAATCCTCAAAAAGCTCAAAGAAATGTGTGTAGTTTTTTTCCTGTGAATAAGTAAAACTGCAGGAAAACCAGAAAGGCTGAAATAGAGGGTGAAAGGTACAGGAGCAGGACTGTCTGCCTGCAGTCCCTGAAGAACATCCTGCTTTGGGTGTTTGGAAGCTTTTCTTCATTCACAGCAGGCTTAGAAGTGGTGACTCTGTCCAAGTGGCCAAAAACCTCAACCCAAAGAATTCAAACTTCAAGCACTTTACAAAGAGGCCAAGATCCTTCCTGCTGTGTTCTGTGTGGATTCCCAGAGAGGCTGTGTATGGCCTGCACACCAGGCAGAAGTAAGTGCGACAGATTTTTGCAGATAACCCATAATATATGGATTCATATTTTCCAGGCAGGTGACAATATGCAGAGACCTCTCCCTTCCCCTTCCATTGCATTCATTCTCTCTAAGAGGTTAAGAATCCATTCAGAACTGACTGCCACATCTTGATGGAAAATATTCTGGATTATTAGATAAAAATCTATCTTCTCACTAACTCTGAAAAGAGTTCAGTTTAGCACACAATATTATTTTCATCAAACAACATGGAATATAATGATATTTGGGTTGGTTTTGTTGGTTAAACTATGATAGGTTTTGTCTGGTTTTTTTCCTCCTAGTCCTGACATGCAGATTCAGTGAGATTTATTTCTTCTTCTTCTCTTTCTCCTCAGAATTTTAGTAAGTGGATATGATTGGTGAAAAAATGGTTGACCAATATATTTTTTTTAGTACTTTACATTATTAGCATAATTGTAATAAATACCTAACTGTAAAAGAATCAATAGCACATTCAAGGTTTAAAGAATAGAAAAGCTGGACTATAACAGTTTCATTTTGGCGTTTCACAGGGTTTGAGTAGATGAAACCAGACTGAAAATATTACGAGAGCACAAACCATCTGCAACAGAAATCCAGTAGGAATCACTAGAAAATTGCTTTATTGATAGACCTCTTTAACAACAGCTCAAACTGAGAAGAAAGTAATGTTTTTGAAATCTCTCTACAGTTAAACCAAAAAAAATGTTTTTTGTAAAAGATGTCTTCTACCTCATAATGAGAAAAAAGTGACATGAGTTCAACAGCCTGGTAATATCAAGACCATCAAATGAGACATGTAATCAGAAATGAGAAATCAACATAAAAAGCCAAGTCACATTTTTGGCAAAAATAAATTGGAAAATTACACTTAATAAATGAATGCTTTTCTTTTCTTTCAAGAAAATTAAACATAAATCTCCTCAAAATTATATTTATGAAACATTTGTCTCATTTGACCTCACTCAGCACTTTCTGAACTGCCTGCAGCCATACTATGTGATGGCAAATTCTCACAACTGTTTGTTTTTCAAAACTTAGTGAGTCTACTCCCCTCTCCATAATATTTTTATTTTACTAATTAGTGTACAACTTTAGAATTTCTTGATTCTAAGCTGTTTATAATAGATTGTTTCCCCTTCTGTTTGCATTAGCTTAAGTCTAGGATTTAGGTTTTTGAACAGTTTAAGAAAAGTGACAAAGATATTAAGAAAACAGTAGGACTTAAAAAGTTATACTTCCATTAGAGTCAATTATATACCTTTTAAATACAATAAAAAGTGACAGACTGTTACCTGCTTCCATACATAAATACAAAAATCACCCCTAAGATAATTTATCCATGGAATTCAAAGTGTCATAAAATGGAAAAAGACTGAGGAATCTGCTTAAAGATCCTCAGGAATCTCTTAACTTCTTTAGCTCCCTTTAAAAGTGCTGGATTTTATTCCATTCATTGCTGCACTCCAGCTGCTTCTGGTTGAATTTGATATTGAAAGATGTAGATATGATAGAATCGCATGAAAATTGCAGAAACCCATATAGGAGTATTGAGAATTTTCTCTTACATCCTGAGAAGTTTGTCTCCCTTCCTGAGCAGCAGCCTCAACTGCTTTCAGATTAAAAGAGAAGATGCCGACAAAAACTTCTCCAAAGACACTGTAGACTTTCCATTTTAAAACTTTTGCTTTAGTTTAAGTTCATACATGCAGTATCTTCAGCTCTTTCTCCTAAGAAATTTGAGACAAGATGTAAGAAAAAGGACAAAGAATGGGCCACTATTGTCAGTCACATATTAAGAGAATGATGCCCCAACCTCTCTTTAAAATACTTCATAATGCAAGGAAAGGAGAAGTAATTATAAATGTGTGTTCATTCTTTAAGAATTGTACTTTTCAAATCCCTTTAGGATTGTAATTGCATTTTAACCTTGATGTCCTTGTATCAAAAACATTGACCCTCTTTTTGCTCACAGATCAAGGATTAGACATCTGTTAAAAAGTCTAATTCTACAGTTTTGGCATATGGCTCACAGTGCAGAGCTAGCAAAGGCTGTCTGCTATCCTTTAGAGCCAGGTACAATTCCTATCAGCACAATACATCCTTAAAATAGCTGTCTCACTGGCTGCATGGGCTTGGGAATAGATCCCTAGTAGCTTTCAGACAGGAAAAGAAGGATTGTCAGCACCTGTGTTCTTGTTAAGACCGAAATATCAGGCAACAGAATTTCACAAGCAGGCAGAAGTCTCTTTCTGTTAACAAATGGCTCTGGACATATGGAAAAACAGTGTTTCCTGACCTTACTGAGACCAGGGCTTATACTGTGACAGCCAATCACACTTGTCACTTCTCACGTCCTTCCATATGTAAAGGCAACTAAAACCACATTTCTATTACAACAACATCAATGCTAATAAATCATTAACAACCCAACAAACAAACAAAAGCAAACCCACAACAAAAAATTCCCCCAAAAAAGAGTGTGTCTCTCATATCTGGCTTTTATGTGACAGGGCAAATGCAGACACAGTAGGAAAAAAAAGGAGTCTTTAGGTTCTTGTGTGAAGGAGAGGGTGTCAGAAGCTCCATGGCATGTTTCCCTATCAGTTGGCATCTGGGTTCTTTGTGAGGTAGGACTGATTAAATGACTTTTTGCAGTCCAAAGTTGGAGTAGTATTTGCCTGAAAAGTTAGATGATGCTATCCTTTGGCTAAGAAAATTAATTAACCTACCCAATTCAGAAAGACTGCCTTTGCTAAGAGAAGAGATGCTGGAGAGCAAAAATATACAATCTTACCCCAGGAAACTGCACAGTGGGCTGCATAGTAAAATTGCACTTGAAAATAAAACAAAGTATAATTAAAACAAAAACAAAACAACCAAAAAACATTAAAAACAAAAACAAAAAAACATAATTTGGGGCTTTATTGTGTAAATATATGACACATGTTTTGTAACCCAGCATTCACACCCTCCTGAGGGACCACCTAGTTCATTTCTACAATGTTAACCGTGAGTAAAAGTGAACATGATAAACTAGAATAAAACACTGAAGTTGTATGAGCTGAGCAAAGCTTTGTGGGTGATGGCAACAGCAGGAGTCCACGGGATGCCAGGAAAGCCATTAAGACAGGAGCTTGGAAGGCTACTGTCATTTCCCCATGGTGTTTAGAACTGCTGATTAATGGAGACTGATGTTAGTGTTCTTCAGCTAACCTTTTTCAAGGGAAAATAAAAGTCACTTTCAAACTGTTCAGCTCATTGTTTGAGAATTCTTCAGGCCTAGGGATGTCCATTTGCAATTCTGTTTATACAGTTTGGTTTATTAAATGTATGCACCAAGGGAAATCATTTTCTTTTATTTGCAAACTAGACTCAAGGCACTGTAGAATGATGTCTTGTTTTAAATTCAGTATGTAGAAATGAGGTTTATTTATTTTAAGAGCAAGCAAGTCTCATAATTTTCAGATGACGTGTTCATAACTTACCTCCATTTCTGAGGTGTCTTTTTTTCAAAATACAAGACATTCAGCATCCCTTTGGAACCCATTATGGGAGGTGTTTCCATACAGCAAAAAAATTGCCTTAAACATCCTAAATTTAATGAGGTTTTCATGCAAGCATCTGTATCACTGCAGTCACCATAGCCAACGTCTGCTAAATTACACTGAATAAGGATGGGAAGACTGCCGTCAGTAGCCCTAGCAGACTCTAAAACAGAATTTAATCATGTATGGCTGATGCATCCATTCTGTTTTCCTGCAATCTGTTCCCTATATTTGATTAACATTTTTAGTTGGAAGTCTCTGCCCAAGTGAAACATTTAGTTCTATGTAATGGAAGTAATACAGATATGCAAAGTGTCAGGCAACAAGCAAGGTGTTCTGCCAAACTGTTCTGCAGTTACAGCTGACAAAATTTATTTGTTTTTAACTAGAATTTGACAGGAAAATATGTATTTGCTGAAGAAAATATGTTTCCCAGTGGCTAGAAAAATTATCCATACCATCAAAATTTGGATAATGTTGATGTAGCATTTCCTCACAAATGCTGCTTAGACACTCACATTTCCTCTTCCTTTGTGCTCATCAGACCTCTCAATTGGAGTGCTTTTCTCCTGAGACATTGTAACTAGAGCTCTGTGAAGTATTTTTGATGGAACCCACTACATAGCTGAGGGAAGGCAGTGAGAAAGAGTCATGAAGTGCTATTTCCTAAAGTATAGTTCTAGTTTTAAACAGGAAATTTTTGCAAAAATACATTTATTTCCTCTGAGAAATGGATCTTCTCTATCTGGATGCCTGTGTCACACATACCAGATTTAGGTCTATCTTGTAGTTAGGATGCATAGGTTTAAGTATGCAGTCCCTCTTGAGAGATTGTTGGCAGGTGCCAGTACCTTCGCTTCACAAACCTAACAAATTAAAATAAAATCAAGCTGCTAATGTTCCTCAAAATCTCTATTATTAGCTGCTAAAATATATAGCCATCCTTTTATTAAAATTAAAAACCATGAGTGTGTGGGATTGTGAGAGTTATTTGAAGAGCATTTGGAATATCAGTGTTGCACTGAGCATGTACACCTATACTGTATCTTTTAGTTTCTTAAGTTCTTTGTTGTCATCTTGCAGATGTTTTTTTCCTTCCATGGTTACCATAATTGTTTCACTGTGCGGTGAACAAATCCTAAGTTCTTTAAAGTGAATTTATGAACCTTATCCTGCTCTTCTTGTTGCTTCTCTCTCTCTCACTGCCCAGTGTGCAAGCCACCAGGATGTGCTCCTAAAATGCAAATCTTGTCCTCACTTCAGCTTGTGCAAAAGCCTCCAAGTAGAGCAGAACAGCAGTGGTGTTTCAGCACAGCATATATGAGTATTTCTCCCTCATTTCCTAAAGGGAATCATTCAGCATGCAGGAATTTATTGTCACTGCTCAGGAGCACCAGTGGTTTTTGGAGGGAGAACATCACCCACTCAGTGCATCTGCTGGATGGATGCTGCTCCCCACTGTACTTGCACAGTGAGTCCTTGCTACTTAACAATACAGTAGGTACCTGAAGAGATGTCTCAGCAAAAATCCCCACCAAAAACTTCAACAAATGTTCCCAATTTCAAAATTTTGTACACCACTAGGAATGGATTTAAGCTATAAAAAATGTAAATTACATTAATTCTATTGTGTTTTGATTTTTGTGCTCCGAAAACAGCAAATATGCTCATTTCAAAATTATAATAATGTAAAGGGAGGGGGGTTACATTTTCCATTTCAAGAGAGGCTCCTGCCTTCCTTAGCAGACACCTGTCTTTAAAACCAAGATATAGAATAATACAATAATTTTGATTTGAAAAGGCCCTTAAATCAGAGTCCAGCCATTAACCTGATACTATCAGGTCCAGCACTAAATCATGCACCTAAACACCATATTGAAACCTAGAGGCCAGGCATCTCCAAAATGTGGGGGCACATGGTTGCTGCCTGCTTGTCTGAATTAGTGACTGGACTTGAGCCTCCCTCTCTCATGGCCCAGCTGGGGCAGTATCCAGCAGCAGTTTGGATGCACAGAGAAAGGATCATTCAAATCCCCCACATCTGAGCTGCTGGGACACAGAGAGGGAGGTGCTGTGGAAAATTCCGAGGACATGAGAGGCAAATGTCCTTCTCTGTGGTGTGCAACAATTATATAATCTTACAGACATTTCATTTTTTGTGTAAATAACTGGAATAAATACTGGATCTGAGCTTTTATTTCAGATCTCCTGGAGTATCTTCACCCTCAGGCTCTCTGGAAGCATAGTGGAGTATTTCAGGTTCCTACTTCTTTTGGAGAAATTACCCCAATTCAAGACTGGTGTGGGGGGATGCATTTTTGTCTGTTTGTTTTGTTGGGGGGATTTTGTTATATAGATTTTTTATGTTTTATGGAACAGTCATTTCCTGCTTGGGTCTTGTCAAATCTTACTGAGCTGACTTCCAGAAGGATTAATCAAAGCCTGGCCTGAGAATTTAGCCTTTTGTCAGAAATAAATCATTATTTTGATATTTGGAAAAAGAGAAAAATATTGCTGAGGAGAACTGTTCCCTTTTTAATATCTACTTATGTCTGGGCAAATATATATTTTTTATTATATAAATCATATGTAATGTTCTTCTTGCATGCAAGCAATGAGAAAATATCCTCAGGCAAGTTGTTTTCCAAAATAATCAGCTCAGGCATTCCCCATCTGGAAAAATACTCTTATGGTACTGTGGCTTAAAACCAAGTGAGTGATGGAATATGACTGATGTGAGCCAGTGTACCAGAAAATGTTTTTGTTTCAAACATTATACCTGGTCTTGAATCCAGTCCCAGCTTTAGTATTTTAGTTACTCAAGGGCAGACATCAAACACCTGCTCTGTCCACTCTCCTTTACTGCCAACACCATTAATTTTCCAAATGAGTCAGCACATCTCTATTTATTCTTTAATTGATTGGTAATACTGAGTTCTAATTGAGACTGTAAAATTAAAGTTGCAGATTTGATTGTTGTCTGCTCAGAGTTCAGAATGCTTCCTTGATCAGAGCTGAGTCTTACAAATTGTATAAACAAATGCAAAACAACAAAGAAAAAATCAAATTCACAGCTCTGCAAAATGAGCTAACTCATGTGCTTACTTCTTATTTGGGCTGTAACAGAGGCAAGAGCAAAATGTATCTGAAATAATAAAAAAAATCAAAGTCAAGGTGAAAATAAAACCTTCCTAATTTTATTTCTGAGGTGGCAAATCATCCTGAAGAGAGTAGCAGATTAAATACAGCCACAGTACAACCCATGACTAATTTGCTTAAATCAAATTAGAATTGATTTCCAGATTCCGTCCACAGAAATATGTGGATATAATTTGGTGGAAATGCTACAGAAATATGTATTCTGCAAGAAGCAACGAGCATGGAGTATTAGCATTTATTGGCCCTTGTTCTGGTATCAAGAGCTGTTTCAAAGTCTCTCTCCTCCTTGAGGACAAAAGTAACTAAATGTACAGTTTTGTCTCCATTCAAGCCAAATGTACAATTGTGAAGAATTCAAATATTAGGAAAATAAGGTAACAATAAAGTTTAACATTCATTTTTAAGGCAGTATGTAATATCACATGCTTTGGCACACCATTTTTGTCACGTGCAGTCAGAGCCTGTATTAAGCCTTGAAAGACAGAAGGCTCAGTTGCAGTTTTCTAAATTAATGGACCTCATCTGAAAAATAAAATTTTCTTTTCATGCTCTGTTCCCTGTTTGAATCTCCTCAGATAAGGACAAGGAATTTCTCCTTTTTAATGAAATTATTTCATTCTTCTTTTGCATGACTCATTCCAGATCTAATTATTTTTTCTTTGCTCTGTGACTCAGAGCATCCAGACCTCACAGTCTTCAATGCTATTTTTTCCTATGTCCCTATGTATCCTTTCTTCTCTGTGAGATTTTTTGCTCACATTTTTCGTGGTGTATTAACTACTTTCCACAGCATGAATAAGACTCAGCTGTGGGCTGCTAACGAGGACCTGTCGATGGTGAAAGTGATATTCCTCTGGCTTCATAGTATAATTTGTGAAGCACATTCAAAAGCACTGGGAAAAGAATGACCCTATAGGATTTTAGGCAGAGCTGCAGCACTGTATTCAAGGGTAGCATGCATGAAGGGTCATAGAATCATAAAATGGTTTGGGTTGAAAGGGATCTTAAAGATCAGGTCTTTAAGGGCTGTCTGTGGGCAGGGACATCTTCCACCAGACCACATTGTTCAAAGCCCCATCCAACCTGGCCTTGAGCACTCCCACAGATGGGGCTTCCACAGCTTCTCTAGGCAACCAGTGTCTCACCACCCTCACAGCTAAGAATTTCTTCCTAATACTTAATCTAAGCCTACCCTCCTTAAGCTTAAAACCATTTCCCTTTGTCCTATCACTACATGTCCTTGCCAAAAATCCCTTTCCAGGCTTCCTGAAGGCCCCTTTCAGGTATTGGAATCTGTTCCAAGGTGTCTCCCTGAAGCCTTCTCTTCTCCAGGCTGAGCAGCCCCAACTCCCTCTGCCTGTCCATACTGGAGAGGTGTTTCAATCCTTTGAACACCTTTGTGATTCCTCTCTGGGCTCATTCCAACACGTCCACATCTTCCTTATATTGTAGGCCCCAGAGCTGGATGCTGTGCTCCATGTGAGGTCTCACCAGAGCAGAGAAGTTGGGCAGAATCTCCTCCTTTGCTCACACTTCTTCTGATGCCTCCCTGTTAGCTTTCTAGGCTGAGAGGTGCATTGCTGGAATGTGTCAAACTTCTTGTCCATTCACCACCCCCAAGTCCCTCTAGGCAGGGCTACATCCATTCTCCACCAGCCTGTATTTGTGCTTGGGATTGCCCCAGCCCCAGTGCAGCACCTTGGGTGTCCTGAGGTTCACACAGACCCACCTCTCCAGGTGCCTCTGGCTGCCATCCCTTACTGCCACACCACACAGCTTGCTGCTGTAGTCAGTCTTGCTGAGGGGGCCCTCAATCCCACTGTCCCTGTCATCAACAGAGATGCTAGACAGCACCAGCCTCAGTACCCCCTGAGGATCCTAAAGGACATCTTCTTGTAACAAATATATTACACACACTTATATATCTACAGACACAGCCGCTAGGTTTAAACTCACAAGATAGTCTAATGGTTTAATTTTATAAAAATCAATGCTCTTTTTAAAAATTGTAATAAATACTGCCAGTTGAGCCAACACAATTTTCTGATGCAGAATGCATGAACAGTAGTATTGTACAGGCTACAAAAGAGCTCACTCCCAGTTACCCCTGCAGCACATGAAGGGGGTGCATGGGGTCATGCCTTGCATGCAGCCCTTGGAGAGCCCATTCTTCAGCAGAAGGAAAGTGTGAGGAGGGAGCAGCATCAGAGAGGAGCAGCCATGTCACAACAGAGCCCCAGCCAGTGCTGCTCCTCACTCACTGAGTGTGACCTGTAGAGGCAGAGAGGGGAAAGGAGGGGGTCTGGAGTGAAAGAGTGGAATTGAGCTTGGGAAAGGTAGAGCGACATTGGTTTCATGCCTGTCTTTATTTTTCTCCCACTTCTCAAATTAGTAATCAAATATTATTTTAATTCACAATTAACTTTCCCCAAATCAGGTCTTAAACCCAATATATTAATTGGTCTTTGGTTGCTTCTGGGTTTTTTTTTTACCATTTTCTCCCCTCCTTACTATCCTCTCCCCAGTAAGTGGGGCAAATGAATGACTATGTAGGGGTTTGGTTTCTATCAGTGCCAACCCAGCACAGCAGTGTATTCAGGCCATGCAAAATTAAAGCATGTTATTGAATGGCTGAGTGATAAAAATGAAAAATGAAATTTAGTGTTAGCAGTATTAATTAATGATCAGAGCAAAGAGACAGAAAAAATCCCTAATGTTGGAATTGTTCACTCCTGCTGCTCAGTATTAGATCTGAAAGAATAACTAATAAACAAAATTTTCATGGTACATTCTGATTATTTGCAACTGACTCTATTGCAAAGAAAGTTGAGCCACATCAACAACTTGACTGTCCAAATTTTGACCACGTTTTGGAATACAAATACATTTAAAGAGTGGGAGTTCCAAAAATACAATTCAGGATTTCTACAGGGAAGTTAGTCCTGTACAAGGACAGCATTAGCCATATTTCTGATATGACTATACCCTTTTAGGAGTGTCCTACAAGGCCTCGTTTTCTATCTGAGCTGGACTATATGGTGAAATTGTCTCTCTTGAAGTGCATCAACAGTGATGTGATTCTTATGACTCACAATGCAGAGCCTGGGCAGAGAAAAAACACACCACATAATGCAGAATATAGTGCTTCAGGGAGTGTGGCTGATAAGGGAGAAAAGGACACAAACTATAACTAAATCAGCATTGAACTAAAGAAAATTGCCTATGAATATTTTCTCAGCCTAATTTGAATTTAAATATTTTGTTTTGTTTCAGTGAAAAAAAATCATTTTGTTTCAGATTTGACTAGACCCAGCATACATTTTCTTATTAAAAACTGAACTAATTTAAATAAGTATTGAATTTATCAAATTATAAATTCATTATTAAATATTAGAAAGTGCCAAAATATTTTCCAGACAAAGAGTTAATTTTTCCATTAGTTGTTTATTGTCAATAAAATATCACTAGAAAACATCTGACCATGTCTCGTAATTTGGTGAGCTAATGATTCAAGATAAATCATTACTATCTCTAGCTGTGTACCTCTACCTCTATCCTGAGAACTGTGACTCCTTTCACACTCTACATCCCAGTCTACTTGTGTTGCTACTATCTTACCAGTTCTTCACAAAATTATTTAGGTAAAAGATAGAGAAAGCAGTCATCTGACCTGGGACAAGGAAATATTCACTTGGAAGGAGAAAATAGAGAAGACCACCATGCATGGAGTAGATAATCAGATTAGATGTGTTCACCCATCTGACTGTGCCCCAAACCTCATCAAGTGCTGTGTTTTTTTCCAAAGACCAGACATAAAGTATTGAATAAGTAGGTATATTTAGATGTTATGGTCCAGATTCCAGACTGCTAATTAGAGACACTGAAAAATACACCCCCAGAGCTGTACATTCACTTAGTTTCGAGATTGCTATTCCAAAACAAATTATAATTTGTTCCTCCATGTATTTGCTATTGTAAATGTCTCACCTTAGTGAGAAAGTTTTCAGTAGGAAAAAAAAATCCCCCAAATCCCACAAGAGAGGAATTTCAAGCAAAGAAATATTGCATTGTGAGAGAAGAATGTATTGAGGTTAGGCTCTGTGAATTAATGTAGTATCAGAGTGACAGGTGCTTAGGAAACTCTTAAAGACAGCAGAAATAAATGACAGCTGTGAATATAACAGAGAGCAGACTCTGAGCCTGTTAACATTTTCCAAAATTAAAGGTGCAATCTATCTCCAAAGCACACCACAAAATGCCAAGAGGGAGGGTCACCATAGTATAATATTGTCACAATAAGTCTGATTACACAGCACCTGTCTTGGGGCTGAGACCTGTGACTTTGAGCCCACCCAGTTTTTGGTAACACCAGTGACTTCACTGTTGAAAGGAGAACTGAGCCAGCCCTGTGCCAGCCTTTTATCAGAATGGCCCTACAAAGGGAAATTTATTACTCTGCACAGTTTTTGTGCCAGGGCAAAGGATGGGACAGGACATGCCCATGGACAGAGACCTTTCCATGGACTCCAGGGGAGCTACAACACTGAGCACAAGAAGGCACATGTCTCACAGCAGGGATATAAAAGTAGGATCTAAGAAAGGTAGCAGAGATGAAAGCTCCCTTTAGGAAATCTATATCTGCTGGCAAATATATGCAGTGTCTCAACATGTATTTGACCATAGCCATTCAGATTTTGTGGTGAACAGAAAGGTAGGCCATTATTCATCTGTTACAAGAGAGAGTTCTCCTACAATTATAAAACCTCTTTTGTTGGTTTCCTAGTTGGGTCCTTGGAAGCCCTGTTTTGGACAGGAACTGAGTAACAAGAAGAAGATTCTTCTTCTTCAAAGAAGAGTTTATCATCTAATTCAAGTATTTTGTTCAAAATGCATCTTTTTGGTGCAGGGGAATGAAGGCTGTCAGGGGGCTTTCAAGTGTGGTTACTAGAAGCACAAATGTAAAAAAATCCACCTTCCACCAATGATGAAGCCATCAAAAAGTGTAACACTGCACACAGAAATAGGTCCCATTATGCAAATGCTTTGCAGACGATCCTAATAGATGGGAGCCCCTCTGTCTCAGTCTCTGTAATTATAATGTACTGTATATAATTAAAATTAATGTAATTAAAACAGTCTCAGCACCAAGTTCAATTATGTCACTCAAATGTTGCCTCTAGACACATCAGAACTGGCACACCAGTATTATGGAGAAGATAACCCCTATATTCCTTTAGATTAATAAACAGCTGAGACCAAAAGAGGATTAAAGGGTAAAAAAAGCAACCCTGAAACTCTTCATTCCTTTTTTATAAAAAAAAAAAAAAAGGTGCTTTATTTTTTAAGAGAAATTGCAACATCTCAAACATCTCTGTTTTAATGAATAGATACAACAACTAGCAGATTCAACATATGATAAGGCAAAACCAAACAGTTTAATCCTCTAATTTAATTCTGCATCCATGATAAAGGTGTTAAAATACCATTCCAACAACTAGCCCTGTGAATAGGGAAGCTAGAAAAACCTACACTGGTGGATGAACCTCAGTGTCATCAGCTTTACACCACTGCCAGTCTCAGATCTCCCCCACATCCCATGTCTGTCTCACTCCCTGGCTGAGCAAAAAGCCCAAAGCCCAGGACCACAGGGGCCCTGCAGCCACCTCCTCCCTCCTGCAGCATCACCCAGCACAAACCACAGCAACTGGGGCACGTACAGGCACACTGACCATTTCCAATGGCAATGTAAATGGATGATCCTGCTTTTAATAAAAATCGTGATGATATCTTCTCATAATTCTTAATGTGGTCACTCTACATCACCATTGATAATGTTTCTTTGATGGAATGTGTTGCTATAAGAATATCCAAGGTTTTCCAGAAACATGGCTGATCTTGAAGGTCCCAGTACAAGCCCTGAACCTGAAACTGCCTTTCAAGCAAGATGAAAGTTATGTATTAAGCTCTCAGAAATCATGAAAGATAGTATCCTATTAGCCTCTCAAACACTGTCAGTTTACACAGATCCTACACTTATGTTACACTGATAACCTTTAACATTTCTACTGTCCCTTACATGTTCAAACCCTTTTGAAGCTTTTTCCTTGGCAAGTCTGGGGCAATAATTTTGTTTTCTGTCCACCTTTGAGGCTTCTGTGTAGTACTTTCTATTTACAAGATAACTGGAAATGGATTAATAGGATAAGGCTGAACTTTACCAACAATAAAACAATATTTCAGTTCAGCAGTGCTGCCCTCTTGTCATGATAAGATGAATTCATTCCTGAGTGTGAAGTGCAACGATTTCACAGAACTCATTGTTTCACAGCTATTTTGTCTCATATTTTTTATCTGAAAATTATATTAAATTACCAAATAGCCTAGGAATAATAAAGGCTCTGACTTTAGAAGAGCAGTAGAAATTAAACCTATGGAGTGTGTAGTCTTCTCTTTCTTATAAATATATATGCATTTCCATGGTTTGGGGTTTATTGTTATTGTGGGGTGCTTTCTTTTCCTTAGGGAAGCAGGGAGTAGGGAGGAAAAGTAGGCCACTCTAGGCTACAGGATATTTATAAAGCTTAGTTGATTTTGAATGATTATACCTAAAGAATTTCACCACATAAATTTCAGAAATGGAGCCAGGCAATCTCGGATACATTAACAGTTATTTTGCAGAAAAGGGTTGGTGAGGTACTGGATGGCACAGACTTGTCTCTGCAGAGTTGTGGAGTGGGAGCTGAGGAACTACCAACCAGTGTAAGCTCAGTCCAGGAATGGACAGACAAACCAGCTGAAGGATTCATGAAGAGAACAATGACCAAGAGGAGTGCAGATGGGTTTGTCAGGGATAAAACATATCAAATCAATTTTCCCAGTAACATGGTAAGATTTCCCAGGCACACTTTTAAGTAGCCAGACTCCTCTCTTTCCCAAGATTAGTAATATTTTGGAACTTTCTCACATGACATTCCTACAAACAGGCTAGAGAAGCCTGGGCCGGACAAAAATATGACAGAAAAATTATTATAGATTGCAAAACTGTCTGGAAAATGGTTAGCCAGAGATTGAGTGTCATCTGTTCATGATCAAAATGGAAAGACATTTTGTAGTTTTGCAGGGTTCTTTCTTTGGTTTTAATTAATGTACTTGTGTTAATCATTACATATATTAAAGACCCAAAGGGTAGAAGAGAGATTATGCTCACTAAATCAGGATATGATATCAGCATAGGAACACACCACTGCTATGATAGAGAGCAGCATTAAAATTCAATACCATCCTGATATATAAGGAAACAGGCTGAAAAAAGTAATAGATTTGAGCAGGAGGAGTACACATACAGAGACAAGAATAATAAATTACAGGACCCAGGATCAGGAATGATTGCCTAGACAGCAGTTCTACAGAAAAGATATGCAGTTTATAATGGATTACAAGGGAAGCATGAGTCAACATTGTCACTCATTGCAAAGAGACAAGCATCTACACTAGAACAAGCCCACAAAGGTACAGCCTGGCAAACACTGAATTTGTTTGTTGTAAAGCAGGTTAGTACATTTGTGAACTGTACTTTTAACCTCTATGAATTCCTATGAAAAAAAATATTTTTAGTGTTTTGAATCACAACACGTAAAAGTAGTACATACATGCAAAACATGGATTATTTTATGGCTCATGTAGCATTAATGTATTTATAAACAAAATATCATTTAAAAATACTACAGATAATGTGTTGATAATTGTAAAACAATCTTCCTTTGACTTCCAGTGATGATTAAATTTACATAGGGGGATATTTTAAGAATTCATTTTCTTGATATGGTTGATACAGAATCCATTAAGAGACCAGGAAATAAAATGAAAACAATTATTGTAATTGTCCCCTCCCAGCCTTGTTAGGAGTAATTTCTCAAAGTATTATTGCATTTTAATTAGAAATTTGTAAAATATAGATTAGTGCATAAGACTAATTAGAATTCCTGTTATTTTTTCCTGATAGCAAGAAACATGAAAAAATGCATGTCATGCATTTTGTGTATCATTCTGCAACAGAGATTCCTTAACAAGCATATGAAATTCTTATTTCTTTTTTTTTTTGTATTCTTAGAAAAAAAAGATAAATAAATACCTCCTGCTTGGGAATAATGTAGTGTCTTTACTGGAAAATATGTCCATTAAAGTTCCTGACAGTAGTTACTCAGCTACTACTTCAAATGCTAAATCCAAACCCCCACTACAGCACAGGTGGTTTATGGACATTCTGATGGTCAGGACAGCAAAACACTGCCAGTAAGAGAGGCTGAAAAATTTGATAGTAAGTAAAATATATTTATTCTACAACCCTGATCATTCATCATCATAATTTACACATATGAATTCTGTGAACTGCACAGAACAGAAGGCCAGGGTATGAAGCTTGAGGAACATCATTATGCTTAATGTGTATTTATTTGTATTTTCCTCTGAGTGGACCATGAGGTGAGTTGAGAGAAGGCTGGATGGCAGATCCCACAGGATTCTGATCAGCGGCACAGGGTCTTGTTGGAAGCCTGACACCAGTGGGGTCCCCCAAGGTTCAATACTGGGAACAGTGTGGTTTAACTTCTCCATCAATGAATTGGATGAAGGGGCAGGTCCCTCCTCAGTGAGTTCACTGATGACACAAAGCTGGGAGGGGCAGCAATACCCCAGAGGGCTGTGAGCCCCTCAGAAGGGCCCCAACAGGCTGAAGATGGGCAGAGAAGAACTTTGAAATTCATCAGGGGGATGCTCCCTACTGGGGAGCAGCTCTGTGGAGAAGGACCAGGGGGTTCCTGGTGGATAACAAGCTGTCCATGAACATTGTGGCTAAGAAATCCAATGGAATTCTGGAGTTCATATGGAAGAACATTGCCAGCAGGTCGAGGGAGGTGATCCTGCCCCTCTACTCAGCCATGGTGGGGCCACTAGGGAAAATTGAGAGTCATCAAGGTCAGGCTGCAGCCGAGAACAATGGACCTGAGAGGAGCCGCCCTCCAGGGAAGCCAGCTGCCGGACAGAAAACAATGGAGGAGTTAAGTGCCCGCCCTGATAAGGGTAAGGCCGGAGGGGAGCCATCGAGCGGCAGAGGGAGGGGCAACTGCGAGCCCATTGTCACCGGACACTCGGGGGCGGCTATCAGCTGGGGCAATTAACACCTGCCCGCGGGCATTCCACAGTTAATTGAAGGCCGGGAAATGCAAGCAATGGTCAACCAAGCGGCGCAGGACTGCTTCGGATGCCTGGAATCGATAAGCCAGATAAGAACGGCGACCCGAGATAAGAACAACAAAGGGGCCCGGGAGAAGCAACCAAAGAGACCTTTTCAGAAGTGGATGAAGGCCAGAGCAATTAAGAAGGGTGATTACCTTCGCTTCCAGCGATTGTTCCATCTCGATAGGGGGAAACTTGCTAAAATTATTTTGGACGATATCGAGACTTTGTCCTGCGATATTGCACCCGGTGAAATTTATTAGGTCTTTAAAGACAGATGGGAAACACCTGGTAACTTTAATAGTCTTGGGGACTTCCAAATTAACGGGAAAGCCGACAATAGCGCTTTCAGAGATTTAATTACGGCCAAAGAAATTGAGAAAAATGTGCAGGAAATGAGCAAGGGCTCGGCTCCCGGTCCAGACGGAATTACTCTTGGGGACATCAAGAAGATGGATCCCGAGTATTCCAGGACTGCGGAGATCTTCTACCTGTGGTTAACATCTGGAAAAATCCCGGACATGGTGAGGGGATGCAGGACTGTTTTGATTCCTAAATCGACAGAGCCTGAACGTTTGAAGGACGCTAACAACTGGAGACCCATCACGATCGGTTCCATCTTGCTGAGACTGTTCTCCAGGATTATAACAGCTAGGCTGAGCAAAGCCTGCCCCCTCAACCCAAGGCAAAGAGGATTCATCAGAGCGGCGGGATGCTCTGAAAACCTGAAACTCCTGCAATCTATAATGCGATCTGCCAAAAAAGAACACAGACCACTGGGTGTAGTATTCGTGGACATTGCCAAGGCTTTTGACACCATAAGCCACCAGCACATCAACACGCTCTGCAGCAGAGAGAAGTGGATCCCCACATCATCGGTCTGGTGAGAGATATGTACAAAGACACCAGTACTTATATCACCATGAAGAAAAACACACGCACAGACGAAATCCATTTCCGGGTTGGAGTAAAACAGGGTGACCCGATGTCACCCCTTTTATTTAATCTGGCTATGGACCCCCTGTTGTGCAAGCTGGAAGAAAGCGGCAAAGGGTACCACCAAGGCCGGAGCAGCATCACGGCGATGGCATTTGCGGATGCTCTGGTCCTTTTGAGCGACTCCTGGGAAAATATGAACACGAACATCAAATATATTAGAGACCTTTTGCAATCTCACCGGTCTCAAAACGCAGGGAGTAAAGTGCCACGGCTACTACATCAAGCCGACTAAGGACTCTTACACCGTCAACGACTGCGCTGCGTGGACCGTCAACGCCACACCCCTGAGCATGATTGACCCCAGCAAAACTGAGAAATACCTCGGCCTGCAGATTGACCCCTGGACTGGGATAGCAAAATCCAATCTCTCCACAAAACTGGAATACTGGCTTCAGAGAATTGATCAAGCTCCACTTAAACCTCTGCAGAAAATTGATATCCTCAAAACATACACCATCCCTCGACTGGCATACCTGGCTGACCATTCAGACCTGAAAGCCGGGTTTCTGGAAAACCTCGATCAAAAAATCTGAACAACGGTCAAGGACTGGCTGCACTTACCTTCGTGCACGTGCGATGCCATCCTGTACTCGAGCACGAAGGACGGTGGTTTAGGCATCATCAAATTGGCGGGTCTGATCCCCAGCGTGCAGGCCCGGAGACTGCATCGTATCGCTCAGTCTTCGGACGAAACCATGAAAGCGTTCCTGGAGAAAGATCAAATGGAGCAGACATATAAGAAATTGTGGGTTCAAGCTGGAGGGGACAGGGAGAAGATCCCGTCGATTTGGGATGCACCACCGGCGAGCGAACCATCTGACAGTGCAGGCACATCTTTGGAGTGGGAAGCACCGACCTTGAAAACTAAATTTCCAAAACCTTGCAATTGGAGGAAAAACGAATTTAACAATTGGACTAAATTAGTGTTCCAGGGCCGTGGAATTACAAATTTTGAGGGTGATAAAATTAGCAACCATTGGCTACAATATTACAGAAGCATACCTCACAGGAAGCTCCTCACTGCTTTAGAACTCTGAGCCAACGGATACCCCACCAGAGAGTTCTTAGCTAGGACTTTATCCACAGCAGCGCTCATGTCATCTGTGGACATTGTACATATGTTTGCCAGTAGGGCCAGAAAATTAGGAAGTTCATGAATAATTAATTTTCTTTCTCTTAGTTTTTTGTAGTTTCCATTTTGTAGTATATTTGTATTTTTGTACGTTTTTGTATTGTTTTGCATGTTTCAATGTTACCTAAAAAAAAAAAAACCAAAAAAAACAATAAAGAAGACAGTAGCTAGGGATGTAGGGCCGCCACAAGCCAGTTAGGTAACTGATAGTGAGTAGGGACAGGACTTTTTATTTCATAACGCGTCAATTACCACCCGAACTGGACCAATTTACCGGATTTGTCCAAAGTGGATGGGCCACTTAACCCGG
This sequence comes from Luscinia megarhynchos, assembly GCA_034336665.1. NCBI lineage: Eukaryota > Metazoa > Chordata > Aves > Passeriformes > Muscicapidae > Luscinia > Luscinia megarhynchos. The sequence continues at coordinate 23,877,675 of CM067566.1, read as the reverse complement.
AAAAGGAACGTATATTACTTACATGTGTTCGATAACTAGGGAAAATTGAGAGAGCTGGACCTGTTCAGACTCAGGAAGAAACAAGAGAGAGGGCACCTCAACAATATCTGCAAGTATTTGAAGGTTAAGTGTGAAAGATGGAGCCAGGTTCTTGTCAGTGGTGCCAAGCAGCAGGACAAGAGGCAATGAGCAGAAACTGATGCACAAGAAATTCCACCTGAGTATAAAGAAGAACTTTCTTTACTATGTGAGTGACCACACACTGGAACAGGTTGCCCAGAGAGGCTGTGGGTCTCCCTCACTGGAGATATTCAAGAACCATCTGGACACAATCCTGTGCTCTGGGATGAATCTGCTTGGGCAGAGGGGTTGGAGCAGATAACCTACTGTGACTCCTTCCAATGTGACCTATTCTGTGATTTAATTTATGTGGTAGACACAATACTTAGAAGCAATACATCACATTGTAAGTTGTTATTTTTGAAAATTTATAAACAGAAGGAACTGAAGTGAAAAAACATCTCCCAGAATATGAACAAATCTGCTGGCAGAATGCAATACTCAGAAATTCTGCTTGTCTGTGAAGTGCACCTATTACAATAGAGCAACAATGGCTCAAAAATATGTAGTAGTTTACCATGTGACTTTTCTTTAGATCAAATTATGCCTGTGCCTGTTAAGAATGAAAGATGCAGAAATAAAGCACAAAGAAAATCCATTCTTTGCCCAGAGGCTTACATTTCCAGAGTTGCCATGAAAGAAAAATCCACAACATTAGCCAACTTTTTTTTATTAAATAGAAGGAAAGATGATGTCTGCTTCTGTAGTATACTGACCTTATGATCCCAGACCAATGCAGAACAAGCCACAAGTGCTGGAGTAAAACTCATGCATCACAGTGGTCATGGACATAAAAAGACACCTCTTAGGGTTAAACAAACATACTCCAGGTGTGTTAACACCTTCACATGAACAAGTGGGTCCAGAACAGAAAAGCAGCTCTGAGCCCTCATGGCAAAACCCTTTATCACATATGCTGGAACCTCCTGAAGCTGCAACAGTGTGATTCAAACCTCATGCCCAAGGGATGCTAAAAACACCTGCTATAAGAAGCCATGTGAGAAAGAGACCTCAAATGGAGCTTGGCAAACAGCCTGACCCTGGCATCCCAAGTTACCCAGCTCACAAATCAGACACTCACAAGGGCACACTGGTAGCAGCACACACATGGCAGACGTGTTGATACCAAGGGAGAGCAAACTGCAGAGCAGCTTCCTCCAACAAGGGGAAAGGGAGACATCTTACTTAGGAATTAGGTCCTCCTTTTCTTCTAGCAGGAAAGGATAAGCTGCTCATTTCTCACAGTAGGCATTGACAAGAGAGGCTTCATTAGCTGAGTGCGTTCTCAGCCTCTGGGCATGTATTGTCAGGAAGAGGAAGAAACAGAGAAGCATCCTTCTCTCTTTTTTATACAGGCAATGGTGAAACAAGGCTACAGAGACACCTTTATGCAGATTCAGCTCCTGAAGCTGCATGCCTGTATGATTTGCATCTTTGGATACCCCTCAGGAAAATCATGACTTCACACACCGTGTATGCAAAGCGTGAGTCACTCATCCCCACATCTCTCCAACATGCCAGATGCATTTCTTAGCAGATAAAAGAGCAGAGCAACTTAGCTGTGGGCATCAGGCAGAAAGCTATCTCATATTCCCCTATGCTCCCTCTAAGTATCTGTTGCAGTTTTAAAAGGTCCTTGATTCAGTTTCCTCAAGTAGAAAAAAATGATCATGAAATAGTCATGAGCCATTTGCTCAAAAGAAACTGAAAGGCTTGATGATCACACCCAAGGTAGCACAGAGAGTCCAAGCAAAACAAAACAGATCCAGTCCAGTTACCAGTTATCAAATATATGACTCTTTAATAAACTAAACTGGATCCACCTTAAAACCAAATTAACTTTCAGCCCTACAAGGAGTACAGGAAGGTTGCTGTGGAATATCACTCTGTATGGTTTCATGAGCCCACATCTGTAAGTCAATATGCAAGTGCATACACAAAAGCCCCAAGGAAATATCTAAAGGGCTTCCCTTTTTGCAGCTGCCTTTCCAAGGACATTATTTCACAGAGCCAGAAAATGTGCATGTTAGTTAGCAAAGGCTATCTTTCAATACTGCTTTCCAATTCACTAACTTCCCCTCCCTAGTGTCTAGATAATTACCTTCTAGTTGTATCCCTGGAGTGGTTCCTAAGGCATAAATGAGTACAGAGACAACTAAAAAAATCACTGAGGTTAATTCCCCTTGGTGTCCTGAGAACTGAGACCACATCCCAGCTTAATTCAAAGGGCTAGGGGAGACAAAGGAGAATATAAAGGTTGAATTATTATTCTTTCTACTGATTGAATAGTAGAGGAGTAGTTTACCAATATAGATTTTATGCAAAAATTTTTAAAGAAGGAAAAACACAAAATCACTCCATAAGTAAACTTCATATTTTTTTTATTTCTTAGCATCTGAATATTTTTAAAATATTTTTAGCAATATAACCTCATCATAAAATATGATGCCCTCATTAAAGTATCATATCCCACAAAGTACATTTTTTTTCAGAGACAATAGGGGATAAAAAATCCATGTCAGGTTATTCTTTTGTTGCTGTTAGAGGAACGATTTGCTATGATACATTCTGCCTTGAGTCACCATCACACTGGTGGAGTCAATTCACTCCCTAGCCTTACACTTGCCAAGAAACACATGCTCAGATCTATTTATCCCAGTAAAAGGCCTTTACTGACAAAATTATGGTTGCTTCCCGTCCGAATGAAGCCCTAGCACAAGGATTATACTGTGCTGAGCTAGTGATGGAGTAGGAAGATCCTACATGAAATTTCCATCCTGCAGAAATAATTGATACTTTTGCTACTGACTTGACTGCAGCACAATTTTACTAGAAGCATCTTCATGCTATTTTTATTCTTTGCCTAAATTTCTAATTAAGATACTCAGAAAAATAATAGTGATCTTGTGGCAAACCAGTATTTTACTAAGGACTTTGACATTAGGGGACCTGAAGATCATTTAATTCTTTTGAAAAGGCAGACTGTGCTACATTAGATTCTTTACCAGAGGTGATTATTAATAATCGAGGTGTAATTTCAACAATTTCCATGAAACACGTTTAGTCACATGGGTTAGGTTTCTTCCCCCCAATCTGCCACTACTTAGGATGCCTCTTAACAGCTATTAAATAACCTCTCTGGAACAATTCCCTCAATATTTGTGTTTATATATTGTCCTCCAGATGACAGCAAAGGTCAGTTCCCTATCATCCCATTAAAGGTATGTTTAATTTTGCCTCTTTCCCCTACACAGCTAACAAAGCCCTGATGTACCAACTATATAGCAAGAGTAAACACACTGCTTCACTTAATTAAAAATTAAATTCCTCTTCAGGGATCATTACAGTAGAGAGCTGCTGCATACCTTTGTTAAATAGGTGTTTCTTCGAGGACACAACCAGAAGTATACTATTGGGAACTCTGTATCAAGATAAGCAGAAATTTGTTCAGACATTCAATTAGAACACTACACATGTTAGTCTGTTTTTAAGACAGGTGGGTATAAAAATGCTAAGGGTTCTTTGAAGAATCTGGAGAATTGCACAAGTAACTTTGGTTCACCTTTGTACCTATTACATTAATGAATCATGTACTTTCAGTATTTGGAAGAAAAAGCAAAAAAAAAAATGCTTTGCATACTGGTCAATAAAACATTGTAATCAAAGAAGACTCAGAGGAGATGGGCAGCAGGGATGTGCCAGTGGAGGTCAGTGAAGGTCAGGGCTCCGTGGCTGCCCACAGTTGTTGCAAAGAAGCTGAATTTATCACAACACAAAGGGGATTGGAAAGCAGCCTTTGTTTCAGAGAAACAGCTACCAAGAGCTGAGCTGATCAACTGCTGTAAGGGTTTCTCCCTGAGTTATTAAAGAGTTCAAATATCTCCCTTCCTTAGCCAGACCAGCATGGAGGCTCAGGAGTGAATAAGTGGTTCTGCCCAACATAGAGTATAAATCTAGACAAATAGCAAAAGTATTCTAAGAGAGCAGTGGGCCTGAGCTGCCTTCCAGCCATGTGTTCCTTCCCAGTAACTGGGGATGCCCAGTACACTTGTTATATTTTGCTAGGTGTAACTTAGATTTGTATTGTGTTTCCAGTATATTTTTGTATCACTTTGCTAATTCAGAAATTTCATGTAATTTCTCCTATTTTCAAAAAAGTAAATTTTATTTTACAAAAAATAAACTGTCCACATATGAAATATCTAAAAGAAGCTGGTTGGAAAGTATTGGACTGTGGCAACAGTGCATACTTTCTTAAGGAAATACTTTCAGTCAGTCCTTTAAAACTTCAAACAGAAATAGTCAAACTAATCAGAAATGCAGAGGCAATAACATTCTCTAAGAAACATTTGTGAAAAAGTATGAAAATTAAGTTTTCCCATACAAAAAGAGCAAACACAGGAACTTAGACAAAACAAATTAGCAGTAGCTAGCGTGATGAATGTTCATGTGCAATTTGATAGGAACATGCTCCTGGTCTGTTTGCAAGCCCCATCTACTTTTGGCACACAGGCCATGAGAATTCAGGATTCTGATCTGCCAGCATTCCCAGAAAACCAACATCTAGCTAAAGATCACTGTAACTTCCACATAAAAGTCAGAGAGTGCTGCTGAATCCAGGGGTATATGTTCTTTCCTACTACTCATTGCCATTAAAAAAAAAAAACACAAGAGGAGAGAGTGTCAAGAAGTCATCCTTGATCTTTCACTGACCTTCACATCTGTACTTTTCAGGACAGAAGAAAACAACTCTTCACTCAAATTCTCTTCCATTTCAGTGACTTGACAGCCACAGCAGTCAGCCAAATCACACTGATAGCATGCAATATGGAAGGTCTACACCAAATGCAGTTTCCTGTTAAAAAAGAGGGTCAACATTTCCTCTAGAGAGAGTTCCAGGAGTATGAGAGTTTGGGTTTTTTGCCCTTTAGAATCAGATTAGAAGAGCTCTGTCTGAGGTCTTGCACTCTGGGTCTAAAAGCAGACATTCAAGTGGGAGCAGACACTTCATATGGGGCATTTAGGATTTGCTTAGTAATATATTCCCATGATCCAGAAATGCAAAAGTGATCTTCTCTGTGACATAATTGTTAACATGGGGACTCTTATTTATTTTCTCAGCTACAATGCATGTAAAGCAAATAGACCATAGCAATACCATTACACACACTCCTGCACTCACTTTAGAGACAATCAATATCCATTATCAAATTCTCAGCAGGAGAGAAAAGCTGTGAAATTGCCCATAAAATAAATTTACAAAGTCATCCCAATATCTTCTATGTTCTGTTTGAAAAATGATACATAAATAATTGTTTCAAAGGTACTTTCACTTCATTATCATACCAGAGCCTATTCATGGCACTAGTGGTGATGACTACACCATCCTGTGTTTCACAGAAATGAGGAAAATAAGTTGGATTCTTGTTTTAGTGAAGGGTCTTGTTTTGTGACTGGTTCTGTCCTTGGGATCAGGGTCATTCTCCTTTACTTGCTCCTCAAGCTCTGACACAGATGATAACAGTATCTTTTAGTCAAATGAAGGTCATGTTTGCTATGTCACCCAAATGCTGAAACTCTTAATCTACTTTAAAAGACCAGGAAAAGTTTCAACCCTGCAGGAACTCTTTTTTTGGTAACTTTAGATTTTCTTTTAGGAAGGTATCCCACAAGTTTTTTCAGCATAAACATAGATCTTGTCTTTGTCTCTTGTGGAAGACCCACAAAGTAGAATGATGGTTTTATTACAACCCCCTAAACATCCGACTCTTGTGTGGGTTTCTCCTCTCTTGGTCCTTGAGAAAAAGAGACACAAAAATTTACCTTTCTATTTTGTGATACAAGTCATGATACCTAAGCTTGCAAGGGACTGGTGGATCAACATGCAGGTGATGCTAATCTGTGCTGAATCAACTTTGGAGACATGGGAGAGAAGAAAAGGGAAATTTGCATTTTTGATATGTATTTATTATATTGGGTCTCCATGTATTTTGCCAGTGGTCACCACTCATTTAATGGAAACATGCCACAATGAGCATGTTTCAAGACTTCAAGGCATTGCAGCCTTTCCTATCTATTACTTTCTAAGGTGATTATGTGCATCACACCTAGGCATCATTTCATACTGTGTACTCTGTGTTTGTCCACAGAAACTACAAAGGCACCTGTTATCTTACAACAGGCTACCAACTTAAAAGTGTCATGTTTGTACTTTTGAACATTTTATATATTTATTCTGTTTGGTTCTTTCAGCCTTAATCCTTTATCTCTAATTAAGACAACTAATTGCTTCAGACAAATTACATTATTCCCTTTCATATTTCCCCTTATGCTAAATTCTGATAAGTAACCTCCATTTATCAATGATATTCAGCTTCACATTAATTATATTTCAAGGCACAAAAAATCATTGTGCAGTAGCACTCTTTAGCAATGCACACACGAATACTGAATATCAACCAAATATAAAGAATTTCCCTGAAACCAAGTGAAATATTGAATCCTGAGCAGAGACGAAAATAATACATTCAAATTAATTCAGGCTATTTTGAATACCATCATTTTTTGCTACATCTTATGCTCTCAACAATCACTCTCTTTGAACTGCAGCAACTGGGATTAAAGATTAGAATGTATGGAGCCTACCTGTATCTTTCTGAGTAGCCACAATTATCTTATGATTTGTAATGCTGTGCTTTTGCTCTTGAATGCTAACACCAGGCACTGGTTTTATTACAAAAACAACAAATTTACTAATGCCTTTTAGAGCATTATTTCAGCTGTTTTTATGTGCCAAGTTAAACTGACTACACATGCAGCATAAAATTAGGGATAAAATATACTCTAATATAACTATAATTAGAATAGAAATTAAAGGAAATTAGTGAGTATAGCACCAAAAAGAACCAAAAAAATATATCACCCCAAATATATTTTGAACCTAAGTTTTTAGGCTTAACAAGCAATTTGAAAGCAAGTCAAACAGCCTGAGCTAGATGCTAATAGATAAACACCTGTGTCCTCTCAGTGCTCTGGAAAACCTCATTAGCAATGCAAGGCCATGGATCTTGGCTCCTTTTCCACTTAAGTAAATTTAGCACTATGAGGAACCACGATGGAGTGGGTATTTCATGCTAATGAACTCTCTGCTCCACATGGTACTCTCTTCCTATTTGAAAAAATGACCATTTGCAAGGAAAGCCAATATTTTACATAAAATATTAGTCAATCAGTAGTTAGAGCAATTCCCTGTGCTGATCCAAGAATAAAGAATCAGCTAGGACTGTTTTCTAAATCAGATATGTATTTTAAATAGCACTCTATGTGGACTTTGTCTTTTGTTTAAGAACAATAGAAACTGGATCAAAAGTTTTTTATTTTAACTGTATCAGACTCAGCAAGGTTGCTGCAAAACAAGATTAAAAGCATATTTGGGAAATGATTTCACAGACCTCTAGTGGACTGAAATTGAGCTACTCAGACTTATGTGTTGCTTAACACAGCAACAAATTCCTATAGTTCATCTCTAGTGCCTTCTCGCAAAAACTGAATATTGCTGACAAGTTTTATTCTTCAGCAGCTCCAGTGGTGTTTTCTGCTTTTCATGTATAAAGATTTCTGGTATAAATACCAGCCAGCACATATCCCAGAATTACAGAATCTTACTATAAGGCAACTTTTGAAAGATAGTATTTTCATGTCTTTGCAGAGCAGAAAATCAGATTTCAGAAGAGTTCACGAAGGTAACTACTGGAGCTGCATAGATTCTATTTGAACAGGGTTGTTTTCCACTATTTCATCTTCCCATTCCAGCGTCTGAGTTAAATAAATCTCTGAAGTTCTCACAGCTCTGGCCCAAGCTGCAGATCCCAGATTTCAGGTGTGATGGCAGCATTAGGCTGGAATACTCACCATTCAGAGCCCCAAATGAGCACTAATCCTGAATTGTCAATCCCAGATCAACAGCAGGATATGTTCAGTGTATTACAGGCACGTTCTTGTAGATCTGTAAATATTTTGGCTCCTTAAAACAAAATCTGGAGAGATGAAGCTGATGATGTCACTGGCATAGAAATTGCATCTGCCTTTTCTCTGAAACGGTCCTGAGGTGTGTTAAAGTCTCTCCATCAAGACAAGTCCTTATACCATCCCCTCAACAATTTTTTTAAAAATCTACCAATTAATGCTGTTCATTAAATGAGGCTCATATCAGACATCTTGAAGAGGAGACAGAATTATGAATACATGACAAAGGGAAAGAGTCAGAATAATGGTTGAACTGCTCACAGTAGCCCATCTCAGCCTTTGACCTCCGCATTTCTTTAAGATTCAATAAGAACACAAAAACCCCCAAACCACCCAAACATTGTTGTAAAACATAAAAAATTGAAAGGAAGACTAGTAAGAGAAACTTTAGCAGATAAAAACTGCTATTGTCTATTCTTTGCATGAATCCAAAATTGAGCATCTCTATTGTCAAAGGGATGAACATTGGCATTAGAAGCCTTACAAATACATATATACATGCATCACTTTCTCAGAGTTGCTCCTAATTTAAAACAAGTGGTCTCAGACACAGGGTCATATCTCAGCAAACCAAAAGCAATCTTCAAAAAGCTAAAACCCACTTCACTTTCCTTATGGCTGAGAGGAATATAAATTACTGCTTGAATGGTTTAAACTAATGGTCTCAGTTTGTCAAAGGTTGAGAACTGTTTACCTAAGGAGAACATTGACATCAAAAGCAGAAGGGAAGGAATGAAATCAAAGACATCTGCATTTTATACATCTTTCCATTATCTTGTAAATGGAAAAATATATTTGTATGCATTATAATTGGTGGGTTTTCATACACTGTTGGAAAAGTGAGTATCAGTGAGTGTACTAGAGGGAGATAGTGTATTACAGGTAGAACCAAGTAACATTTATCATTGTAACAAATATGTAAAACTACTGAAGAAAGAAGTGAACATCTACATCTCTTCTCTGCAAATACAATTTCTATTTAGGACCAGTACTAACCACAGGAGATGTCATTTCTGGAGAGCTGTGTTGCCAGAGTGCCATATTGGAACAAGCACAAAAATGCACTACTGAGAAAGCATAGCTTTTTAATAAGGGAATACACAGAAATAATTAGGGATTAGGAGAGGTAGGTGAATGCCTCATGAGATTTTCAGTATTACATTTCGATGGCAATTAGGCACGGAGCCTCCTATTGCAACCTTTCTAGGTACTAAAATAGTTCAGTTTCTTATGCAAAGTCCTTGCACTCCACACACAGAGTTTACATTACAGCAAATGAATTAATTTGTTGAGATAGGTCTGGCAGCATTAACCTTGTATTGCATTATTCCACACAGTTTTACAGGAAGTGGGTCTCTACAGAGATTTGAGAGGCTTCTGCTGGCCAGTGAGTGCTGCCTCCAGATTAGGGCTGTGACTGAAAACACAGGATGCTTGGCTCATTTCTCTCAGTTCACAGGTATTTTTGTTGCTCTAAGGTAGGTTCTACTCTAAGAAGTCACCTGGAACTGAATGCATATCTCACCATGCCTGGCTATGCTGCACTAGACAGGTCATAAAAGGTGAAGGACACAAAGACCAAAACCAGGAAATATTCAGAGATTAAAGGGTTAGCAGTGCAATCAGCTTTCAGACACATCTGACCACCATCAAGATGCAAGTAAAATTATATTCTCTGAGAAAGCTTTTCCACTATTAACAGTATGAGTAAGACATATCAAAGAAGAAAAGTGGAGAGGGATGCACCTGAGCATTGTGTCTCTACTGAGAAAAGAAGAGATGATTCAACCTAACTGCATTAAGGACTCCACAGAGCACATCTAAATTACTTAGAGAACACTTAGGCATTATAGTAATAACCACTACAGGAAACTCTAATGCAGATGTATAAAACATTAAATAGCTTAATTTTTTTCTAATATATGCTTTTACCCTGCTACAGCCTTTACACCATATTTAGGGCAAACAGCAAACTCTTTCAAGAAAAATCTTATCCAGGAAGCTGCATAACCATTTCTTCTGCTTTTCTCCTACCTCATTAACTCAATTATATCCATTTCTTCTGTGAGTCTTACTGTAGCTGCTCCTCACAGACATCAGTATCATGGTACTACTGGGAGTTTCCATTTACATTAAATATGTTAAAAAAATCCAACTTCTTCATTCTGGGGATCCGAACAATTTGTCCCTAATATATCAGCACTAAAAGAAAATAAAGAGCAGTCCCAAACTTAGTTTTTAAAAGCACTTTTTAAAATTACTCTGCCATGTTATTTGTCTGATTTATGACTTCTGAATGCTTGCTATTCAAAATTGTGGAAGAAAATGGAGTGGGAGCTAGTAAGTGACACCAATCCTTGTAGAGAAGTTACTGATGCCAATATAGAGTTCTGAAGTGAGATAACAGGCAGTAAAGGACTAGATTTGCTACAAGAAAATGAGAGGATTTAAGGAGTTTTTGACCTGAGCACCTCCTAGATGATGGGGTGTTACAGGGGAGAGCACCTCAGCATCATACTGTGGCTGCAGGGCTGTCCTGGCCTCAGAAAGAGAGAAAGTTGTCTGTTTGCATCACCTCTTGAAAGTTTCTGTATGAGTCTCTACATGGAGCTAATGCATGTGCCAAAACACCTAATTTGAGATTAGCAAAGAAAAAGAATGACAGAAAATATTCATTCTAATATTAATTACTGAGAAAAGAATTATTTGTGAGTTGGTTGATAGAGCTGGTAATCTCCTTAAACACTGAAAAGAGTGAGAAGTGAGATACTGAATCTTTCAAAGATCTGATAACGTTTTATGAGGTTTAAAGAGAAATCTGAGAGCTAAAAAGTAGCAGTTATCAAGAAAGGATTTTTCATCTGGCCCAATATGAAAGAAAAAAGGCAAAAAAAGAGTAAAGTATTTTAGAGCCTATAATTTAAAGTGGTCTGTTTGGAGCAAAGCTGGGATTGGTGAGGTAGCTGCAAATTTCCCAGCAAGGACTGTGTGAAGCAAGAGAGCCCCAAGAAATCTGGAGCTCAGCTCCCTTAATCTGCTAACACAACAGGTACTCAGACAAAATCCAGCAGGGGCATTATTCCCTGTAATTCTCCAACAGTATGTAAACTCATGATATGAAAGGACCAAACAGGTGCTAATTTATTCCACTTACCCTCTAGCTTTTTCTTCAGCATGTCACAAACTCCATTAAAACATAACAGGTTGTATTTAGCAAGTGCACTGTTTACTCCAAAAGATACATAACTCCAAGGCAGGGGAGCTGAAACTTGCTGTGTACTTTAATTAGTTGTCTCTTCTGTCCAAAGATGCTTTTGGCTCTGCATCCACATGTGCACATAACTTCAGGTATTGCACAGGGCTGTTTTAAGTATTATCTCTTCACAATTTTAAGAAAAGTCAGGGTAGAAAAACATCATTTTTTTCAGGAAGAAAAGACAAGAAAGAAGAGGTGCCATAGCTGGGGGGAAAAAAAATAAGAAAGCAAAAACACAAAATTAAAATAAAATTAAAACTGGCACTTAAAAACATTATGGCAACTCACTCTTTATATATTTATATATTTGTTAGAAAAAAGTGTAAGTGTATTTCCAGAGCCAGAACTATCACAACTTTTACTTGCTCCATTTATAGCTCATGAAGAAATACTGGATTCATATGACTTAGAGTTTTTGCTGCTTCTTTATTTTCCAGGATGGAACCACAACCAAAGCATGCTATGCATTTTACAGAACAAATGTGAGTGGTTAGGTTCTCAAATCCTTAATCCAAAAACTTCTACTTGTCTATCTTTCAAACTGGAGAAGGGATCTAGTCTTTATTCAATAGATAAAATAGCTGAGTAAGCTAGAATTATGTATATAGGTATATACAAAATATGAAAATATAAAATCTACATACAAACATATTTTTCTGTGTATAGCAAGAAAAACATTTGTTTGGTCATAGCTATTGAGATTACTGTCAAAACAATATCCTAGACATTAAATAGTGCCTGCTTTCCCTGACCTTCATAGTTTAGCTTGCTGGACACTTCTTTCCACAGACTGAGTTTGCAGACTGTGGACTTTCTTCACAATTAAGGAATTCAAAGTTTGTAGAATCTGCAAAATTCAGAATTTTCTGTTTATCTTATGTCTTACTTAACTTAAAGCAAAACAAAATGGAAAAACATTTTCAGAAAGACACACAGACACAACCCCCACACCTAGGCTGCTCTATGCAACTGAAAACAAGCACAACAAGAAACAGCAGAAGATTTGCACACCAGGGCCACCATAACAGCTCTGTTGGCTAAAGGGAAATAACCCATGAAGCCAGCAATTCCAAAATGGTGGAAGAAAGATGGATATATCCTAACTTAACCAACAGAAAATGTCAGGCAAATTAAAAACTCTTTAAACTCCAGATAGGAAGCTGGCCAGAAAACTGTCAAGTCCCTGTTGAGAGAGGAAGAGGGAAAAGACATATAAACAAAGAGCAGCATTCAATAAAGGAAGAGAAAGTTAAGTCCCTTCTTTAATATGTTCTCTCAGAAAAATAAAAAGATAATCATTTTCAAGACCTAACTCCATGCTCAAATGGAGGAGATACACCAGTAGGATCTGGGGAAAATTGATCTGCAAACAATTCTCTGGATTTGAAATAAGAGATTTCAGCAAGTCCTGCACAGTGTTGGCAGTACTGAATAACATGTACTACAGCTTTTTGTAGGACCAGCTGCATTCATTTGTGTCTAAAAGTGGCAATTTTTTGTAGCAGTTATTAATTTTTGCCCTTAATAAAAGCTAGAGTCTTTCCAGAGAGGCAGTAACTCTGTGTGCTAGAAATCACGGAGCTGGCATCCAGGATGTTGTTAGGGACATTCTGAAAGCTTTTTCCTATTTTGATACACATTACTTTGTCCTCACTGGTTGTAGAATCACTGCTGACAGAAATAGGTTCCAGGGGAAGATGAGGTGAATTCATGATCATGACTCTCTGTTAATCAGATCCTTTTTTTTTTTTTTAATTATTATTATTATCTGAAGTACTCAAAAAGAGGAAGAATCCAGAATCATAAAATCTGGCTGCTACCCTGAAAGCATCTATTTCAGGTGTTCCCTCCACAAGCTTATTCAGGACAGATATGCTGACAGGATATCAGGATCTGAGTCATAGAAAAATGCCCCATCTTCAATACAAAACTTCAGAAAAAATATTTTTATCTTCACAGTCCACTTCAAGTCAAAAAGATGTACCTGCACATATTCTGAAGCATTTCTTGGGTCACTACTTGTACTCATATTGTGAAGGACAAAACTTTTTCTCCACTAATTCTTCTTTGCTGCAACCTGGAAGTGTCACTATGCTTCTGATGTTTTGCCTCTGCACTGCTTTGAGGTTTCCCTTCAAAGTTTTCATGCAGTCAATTAGGGCAGATGGGAGCTTCTGCCACAGCAAATCTGATTCACTTCACTGAGATAAGAAAAAAGGTGAAATGTCTTGTGCAGTCCCAGCCTTGCAGATGTTGTTATCCTTACTTCTCCTTTGCAGGAGTCTATGTCCTCCAACAAAACAAAACCACAGAAATGTGCTGAATGTCTGTGAATATAAATCATCTCTGTGTTCAGCCTCATGGGCTTCCACAGAGGACTAGACTTTTGGGTGTGGAGACTTCCATACATTCATCATCAATGTGTATGACATGCTCTATTTTAAGGAGGTTTGCAGTAAGAGTTTGCTAATGAATAAAACAGTGTCTTCATCTCCATACTCTACAACAGTTTTTGTTCTTAAGTGCTGCAACACCCTTATATCTCACCATCATAAAGGAGGCACCATCTGTTATGACACCAGTGAGAAATGAACTTTCCATGTGTTGTTTTTATCAATAGTGTGGCACTCAGAATAGCTATTTTTTGAACCAATGTGATCTTTGAGGCTCTAAAGAGCAGCAAGGCCCTCTGAGACTTTTTTCTGTCACTCCACAGATGAAAACAGCATTCCTGTTATGGTACTCCCTCTTCTGTGCTATGTCAAGTTTAACATCGTTTCTTTTCTCCTACTGAACATGTTTTTCAACATTATTGCTGATGCCTTCTAACCAGCATGATATTTTTGTAAAGTTGACTGCCCAAAATGTAAGGCAGCAAGGATGGACTTCAATTTCTACATAAAAAGCATTTTCTTTTCTACCTATGCAGTGCCATAATCTCCATTCCTGTCCTGTAAAACTGCCCAGAGGAGAAAGGATGTTGAGTTTCTGTATGTTATGTGGACCTCTACAGCTGAAGAGGGACTTTCCCAATATGAGTCTGAAGGAATGTGCAATAGCCCTAAAGCAGAGCAGGAAGGATATGTGAGGGCATAAAGCCTTCTGACACAGACCTGGGGGACTACAGAGAGGGAAGAGAGACAAACTTGGTGTAGTCCCATCCATCCTGCTTTGTGAGAGCTGTCCTTGATACAAGGTGTCTGAAGCCTTGATCAGACACTGTCCAGACCACCTAGTAAGCCACAGGAAAATCATGAACCATGTAAACAATGTGTATGGTTGTATGGTAGGGGTCAAAATCATTTTCTCAGCTTTGGCTTGTTTAATGATATGCACCCTGTGTTTACTTTTAAACATAGACCAAAAGAACTGACTCTTCAGTCTTAGCAAAGAGGTGTAAGAGTGATCTTACCAATGTGTATCAGTTACTCAAGGGAGGGTGCAAAGCAGCACCTTCAGATGCAGCCAACATCTCTTCAGCAGTGCCCAGTTACAGAACACAAGGCAAGGGGCACAAATCACAAAATACAGGAGGTTGCCTCTGAACATGGGGAAATATCTTTTTCACTGTGAGTGGGTAACTGAGCACTGGCAGAGGTTGTCCAGGTGGTTGCAGGTTTTCCATTCTTTGAGATATTAAAAAACCATCCAGATACAGTCCTGGACACTCTGCTCCAGGTAACCCTGCTTGAGCAAGGAGGTTGGATAAGATGGCATCCAGATGTCCCCAGGCTTCAACCCCAAGCTTTCTGTGAATTTATGTCTTTGTTCTGTTGATGTGGACAAAAGGACAGATGTAATTTGTGAACCACAAAGAAGGGCTTAATGAGTCATAAATGTCTTGTTAGCTGCATTTTGGTGAGCCTTCATCTAAGAAAAAAATGTGCCTGTGTACGTGTTAATCTCCAGAGAAAATCGTATGTAAGTGAATATTAATTTAAAAAAAATTCTAAGCAAAATACACTCCCCATGAATAGTCATTCAGATGAAATAGTCATTCAGATATAATAATCTGTTCCATGAGTAGTTGCTGAGTTATGTACAAAACTAAACAGTTGACAAGCATTTCTCTTGCCTGTTTTCACACCAGTGAAAATAAACAGAAAGTGGTAAGTGAAATCATATATGTAAAGGTATTAAAAAGAGAAAAATATCCATACTGGGGGAGAAAATGTTTAAAAATTACTGCAGGATAGTTTTCAGCTAACTTCAGAAGAAACAATCCATAAAATCAGTGTACATTTGGCTGAGGGGATTTATTAGTTCCATTACTAATAATTGTTTATATTAACATAGCTAGTAACACCAAATCCTACTATGACAGCATCAGAGACTGAAATGTTATGATTTATGGCTTATACATTTTTATAAAGGACTTTTGCCTATCACAGCAAAACTATAATGAACCTGCACCACCAAAGCTCACCCTGGATGGCCCTCCTGGCTGAAACCATGAACTGTGAGTTAAACCACCTAAGGGATAGAGATAGGAGAAAGTGACACTGTTGTTTTAAGCATCTTAGGTCTGGGAAGTGATGGATAAGCATCCACAGGAGAGACAAATTGAGCTGCTTTGGAGTGGAGGCCACAACCCCAGACTCACCAGCTGCCAGGCTTGCACAGACCCCTCCACCAAGGGAGGAGGAGGATGGGGTTGGGTCTATGGCAAAAAAACCTTTGGTCAGAGGCAGTGAACCCTGTCCTGTGCTGTGCAGACCTGCCCAGCTGCAGAGTCCCCAAGGGGGGCCATGGTCCATCAGAGCCTCCCCAAATGCTCCCCAGATCCTGCACCAGAGCTCTGAGTGATGCAGCAGATCCACAGCCTTGCAAGGGACGTGTCAAACTGCCCCCTGCAGGGGAGCTACCTGGGCATTCCCACCTGGCCCAAACGTGTATTATCCATGGGATTCTATGCTTTTCAAAAGGAAACCCTCACTACCAAGAAGACCAGATGGAGAGAAGCAACAAGACCATCATTTGGACCCATGGAGAGGTGATATGTTTCTACTTAATCTGTCTGACACTCTCCCTTTCCCCCACACACACTCCTTTTTCTAATTTTTTTTTCATTCTCTATGTCTTTTTTACTGTTAAATAAAATACATCAATTTTTTAACCTCATTTGGTTTTAATCATGTTTTGGGGAAATATTTTGAACTTCAGGATTTGCAATCCACTGAGAGAGGGTTGTAACAGCTAGATCCTAGAATACACAGGACAAAGAAACATTTACATTGTAACAGTCAATTTCTTTAATTTACAACTGTTGGGGCATTATGTCCTTAGAATACCTAAATAAGAATGTGTTCCTCATTAAAGAAGAATCTAAACTATTTCAGCAGCTAGATTTCTTGCTTCCTCTATCCCATCCCACAACTCCAAAATGCAGCTTTTAGAAAGACTTCTCCAGTTACTGAGTATCTTTTCCTGGTATTTTACAGAACTATTTAAGATCTCATTCATCACTGTGATTGTTCATGAACTTGTGTGCAGGAATAATTCAAAGGTATGATGTTCTAAGTTTTGTTCATAATAAATTGGAGTTGTTTAGCCATAGCCAATGCAGTGTAGAAGCTCTTTCCTTTCATGTACCCTCTTCAGCCTCCAATCCTTGATAAGTGCTTAGCCAATACTGTCAAGAAGATAAGATTTCCTTGCCAGCACAGAATTCAGCTCTCCTCTCTAGGTAGTCAGACTTTATCAGTTGTTCCAAAACACATTTCTACTTCGCTTTGCAGGAGATTTACAAGTTTTTTTATCTGATTGCTGCCAAGATCCTGACAGAAATAATTTATTAGCAAATTCTGCAATTCCTACACTAGTCCTTGCACAGCTCTGCCTCCCAAGTGCTGTTATTAGCCATATATATGACCTCTTTTCTTTTAAAGTTGTTTTTCTGCATGCAATGGCTTTGGTGGGTCACAAGGGTTTAAAACTGTGGCATCAGTAAGAAAATGATATTTCATTACAATAGTCTCATCAGTACTAATTTCACAGTAATAAAGAACCAAAAGTACTTTTAGTTTCATTAAGCATTACTGCTGGGAAAATAATACTGTAAGTTGCTTATTTAAGTGTTCCACTGGTAATACCTGGGATACTGGAAACTCCCAAAAATAAATGTGGAGCCTTTGTCCCCAGGACCCTGAATCACTTTTTGGGAGTCTCTATAAAGACAGTGTTTTTGTTATTAAGCTGTATATAATTTTGGCTTAACAAAACAGAAAAGTTAGTGAGTGCTGTGAATTAGGGAGGTGTGAATTGTGAGTTTCTTCATTCCACCTTCTTATCTGCCATCACAAAGGTTAACTTTCTGCTCAGAAGGACAGTAAGAAAGAGAGAAGCAGAAACATCTCTGTTATACCTATGGCAGTCTCCTACTTTTTCACTCTGCTAAATAAATTTACCTTTTCATCCTGTGACTTGTAGAGGGAGTCTGGGCCACATGAGTATTCCCCCTAGAACATGTACAATCAATTCCAAAATAAATTATGGAAGAATTGGACTCACAGATAGTGATAAGAGTCAGAGCAGGCAGAGGGAAAGGTATCACATCCCTTGAAGTGTAAGCTGATCTCCCCAGATTCTGTAGTTAGGAGGGGAGAGAGAAGCTCCTGTAGAGTGGAGTCACAACATGTCTAACTTGGATGCTCTGAGACTTTCTGCTCAGGAGGCTCTTCTTTGGCAGAGCAGCAGCCTGGGAACTGCTGCAGCTGGGTGAGATGAGTGGTTATAGTGAGAATGTCCTCACCTGGAGCCAGTGCAGAGTGAATCACACCATGTAAATTCAGTCTCTAATTTATTGTGAACCAGCTTTTCAGAGGACAGGTCATCCATGGCAGAATAGGAAACCGTGCATGTGATCTTTTGTAGACAATACTGCAATGTTAAACCAAAGTTTTATGCTACACTTTTCATCCACTGACCATCCATTCCTTGATTTCAAGGAATTCACAAAAACAGATGGACACAAGTACTGTTTTCAAAACCAAGACAAGTGAAAGAAACACTAGTCATTCAGAAATTCTGTTGGAGACTGGTACAATCCACAAATCTCTGGGTTTCCAGCCAAGATTTACTGTTATTATTCAGCTGACTTATTGTAACATGGAAAACTAAGCAACACTTTACAGCACTGACTCCTTTTGAGAAATTACATTACAATTGTAATTAGGGATGGATGTAGGCTCTATGTAACTACTACTGGCCACATGAAAAGGAGATTCTGATATATGATGAATTTCTTTGCCTACATTTTTACACTACATTCCTGGTATCTGAAAGCAGTAATCACCAGTAAGGGTTCAGGGCTGGCTGATTTATGGAAAAAAGTTTCAAAATACTAAAAATAGATTAAAATTTACACAAGGCAATCTCTTAAAGATAACTAAATTCCAATTAGATTTTCAGAATCTAACCAATGTGAATTCAAAACCCAAACAAAAAATTTATACATATGTATGCAAAAACCATGACCCACTTGGTTGCTGCAGGAGGCAATTTACAGTAAAATAAAAGTGTCCTTTTGGTATGAGACATGCATATAACAAAATAATGCCTTACTTCATTCCCACTGAAACCTTGTTCAAGAATTCAGTAGCGTATGGAGTCACTAAAGTGATGAAGCTGAAGACCTAAATAGGCAAGAAGGAGAGAACAGTGCAGCAATAAAACCTTTCTTTCCATCAGTCGCTTGTCAGTGTTATGCTGCTGTAACAATGACCAATGATGGCTTTGAAACTTTCACACACTGCTCTTATAATGTGCTACCCTAAATCACAATGCAGGAACTGAAGAACTGCAGAGCAGATACAGTGTGACACCATATATTAACTTCTGAAATAGCATATAGCTCTCCTCTTATCAGGATGCCACCAGCATTTGCATATTCTCCTGTTGGAAAGCTAATGTCACAAATTGAAAATCCTGGAAACTTTCCTGAACTGATTTGCTTTCTTGCCTTCCTTCCCTTTCCCAGACTGGATGTGTGGATATGCATGTTGAATGCCAAGCCTCTCAGGTGCTCTTCTCATGGCAGGACCACTCCAAAAATTGGCTGAGAACTCTGAGCATTTTCTTTTCCCTGCTGCTAGCCTCCAGCACTGCATTGAAGAGGGGTTTGTGAGAAGCTCCCACCCTCTGTGCTTGCTAGTACATCAAATAAAAACCACTGACCTTGGAAAATGAGCCCAGCAGAATTGTCACAGGACAGATAGCTCTGCTGATCTCTTTGAATCTCTTTGTGTCACTCACATGCACCCCTCAGTGTAGGTTATGGCCTTCTGTGTGTGCCAGATACAGCTCTACATGGACTAAAGGCACTGCACATCATATCCAAGAGCCTCTCCTGTCCCTCCTTGTGACCTTTAGCTACAGGCCTTCACGTGATAAAATCTCCTGTTGCAAGAACTCTGCAGGAGAGGACCTGTTAAATAATCTTGGAGGCAGAAAGGAGAAAACCTTGATCTGAATGGGAGCTGTTGATGAGGTCCCACTGGATTCAGTACCCTGACTGCTGGGAAGGTTGGGAGTACCTCTGGAGCCAAGAAGCATAGACTGGAAACTAATGGTTTAAAAAATGGACAACAATAGGCTTAACTTTTTACTAATTGTCAGGCATCTTATGAACACCCTGCTGGGAAAATGGGTGTTTCCAGCACCTCCCTGCTTCAAAATCTCAGTAAATGTCAGTGACTGCATAAGGCTCTTATCAGAATAAACAACTGATGTTCTACAGGTCAGTACAGGCTTGAATTAAGGGATTGCAGCTCCACAGACACACCTTCTTTCTTACTGTGGCTCAATATGACCAACACATCCCATAAGACCTAAACAATTTGCCACAGGTTTTCTGAATATTTTATTTTGTGGCATTGTCTGACCGCAGTCTATTGCTCTGTGAGAGTAACAGTAAAAAATAGGGAGACATCATAATAGAATTTGGAGGGAAATGCAATAATTATTATTCTTCTCAAGTTATTTTCTGTATTATGGCACATCACTGGTTTCTGAATCACTAAGCTGCCCTCCTCTTATCTACCAGCACTTGATAAATGATAGGTAATTCCCTCTTATGCTTGCTACTTTTCCACTAAGCCAAAAGAAAGTCTTCACCCCTGACCCTGACACATCCCCAGCCACAGTTCTGCAAATGATTCCGCTCATCTTTTCCACGTTAAGCACAGGTGTCAAAGATTGGAAGCACACTAGCTCCATCTGCTGAAACTCCTTCTGCAGAGCTTTACACAGACAGCCAGGTTAAATAAGAGATTTATTCTCATCATCCAGCTGATATAGAGAGATGAGCACTGAGAGAAGATTGCAATGAAAGTTCCTTTGTCAAAGTTGGGACAATAAAAACATCATATATTAATTGTCTCAAAATCTGCTTTTTTAGAAATGCAGTCTTTCACAGTAAGAATAAACAGCTTCATTACAAAAATGAATCACTGGTCTTTCCATTTTCTGATTTTGCTCTCCTCCATTTATGTCAACACTCCTATGATTACTATGCAATTTTTAAACTAGATTTAAAAGATTTTAATCACCAAAGTAACCTTTATATTGTGATCATGTAGTGGCAGGCTGAATTAAACTTTGAATCAGAAGATTGTGTCTTTTCTCTGTAACATTGATTTCATGTCAAAATGAATACTTTTCTTGTTATTCATGAAGAAATTGTAAATCGACTGTAAAGTAAGTGATAATATTTCACCTCCTACCCCCACCAGAGAAAATGATCTTAAGTACTGTATGGTGGGAATTCTGCATAGAAATCACTGAAACCACTATTTTTGCAGCTAATATCAAGAAAAATTGGGGGGAACTACAAGAAAATTAAGAAAAATGTAACAACAACGACAGAAAATCTTTCTTAGAGGACCTCAGGTTGGTATGGAGCCACTAATTCATGTGACACTGAACCCAGGTCAAGAGCTAGAGCACCAGAGATGACACAAGTATTTTTTTATTGGTAAGTCCTTACAGTTCGCAGAAATGCCAGACAACAATTGTTCCCCACTTTAAAGTAAACCTTAAAAGATCAGACAAAAACCCAGGATAGTTTAAATCCTAAAGAAAGGCTTCCAACTTCTCTAAATCACAGCATGAATCAACTGGAAGATACCTCAGTCAGTTAGAACACCCCTACTGATATATTGTTTTCACATGCAATTGTTAATGAGACAAGCTCTGTGATAGTTGCTGTGAAGAAGGGCCCAAGATACAGTTGAAGTGTGGAAAAGCTTAGAGTTGTCAAGACCAGATTACTGGGCAGTGGAAATCAGTTCTGTGGTGTGGGTGTTCTGTACCCAGGTCCTGGCTGGCTTCTGCCCACAAGGGCAGCAAGAAGGATGAAAAGGACTATAGAACCTCAGTGGGGAAACAAAAGTGACAACCACAAAGGCAAAGGAAATAGCATCTACACAAAAACTGAACAGTAAAGTTTTGTATTACTTCTGAGCAACACACCCTTAACCACAGACTCTTTTGATGCAGATTTCCAAAGCTTCAGCCTTGCTGAGGTACATGAAGGGCTTTGTTCTGGCATCATTTCACTAGTGCATCAATGGACTCACAGAGGTTATTAATATTAAACACACTCCACATGTAGGATTGGCTTATTAGCTCCTGCTGTACTTACTCAGTCTTCTAATTATCAAGATCTGTGCTTAGTGTCTTTTCTGTTAGCTGGGAGGGTTGTGTCCCACAAGAGGTGATGAGAAACTTCTTCCTGTGCTTGATCTTCTCGACCAAGTTTTAAGTAGCTGTTTGTAACTTTGGTTTTTTTTTGAAGTGTGTTCTAGTGAAGTGTTTGCTGTTCTGTGAAGAAAAAGTCCAGAAGAATCTTTTTACAGATATTGACTTTACTTTCTCTGGGTCTGCATGCATACTTGTCACACCCCAGCTGCTAATCTGGTGGAAAATCTAGGGCATTCAGTTACACACTTACTTAGCATATTTTACTTAGCCACTCTGCTAATTCTAATACCAAGCAAGCTGCATCTAGGGTGGTGGTGAAGCTTCTCAGTAACCTCTGGGTGTTTCCTTTCATGAATATCTCCTATTTAAGATAGAACAAGATTCCACACAGTGGGAGAGACAGCCACTCTTGAAAACCCAATACACGTCCCTTAGGCTGCAGTGGGGGAAAAGGGACATAAAACAAAAGGAAATGAAAAATATTATCAACAAGATGTGAAAAAAATCCACAGTAAGTGCTTTAAATATTCCTTTTACAACTAGATAAGGTGACATCCAAAGTATCTCCATTCTTCCATGATTTCAGAGGTGACAACAGTCTCACACCATCACCAAAGGGACTGACTTTACCCAGAAATGGGCTCTGAGCTGTAAGATGGTCCCCAGGGTACAATGTAATTTTCCTCTGCCAGATTCCACAGCCTGCAGAGGTTACATCCATCCCACACTCCAGCAGGACAGCGAGCTGAGGCTGAGAAAGCAGGTTTGTCCTTTGTCACTGATGGGAAACTCACATGGGTTTAGCAGCTCCCAGCAGCTCTGCCCTTTCTGTGGGGGAATGGCCTTTCTTCATCAGATCCTGAATAGATACTAATGAGTTAAATCAGCATTTGGGCTTGGCAACACCTTAGCTGGGAAATAAGTGGTGGAAGTAAAATATATTTAAGATCAAAACCTTTGTTAAATAAAAAACTTGTGATGCACAATGAAAAGACAAAATTAAAAAAAAAGAGAGAGAGAGAAAGGGAAAGGAGAGAAATTAGAGCATTATGTAGGCTCTGTTAAGAGGAATGATTTATTTTGTTTCTACCTCTGCTTGTTTTTGACAGTGTTCAAGCTATATGTAGGTTACCAGGGTATAACAGGTTTGTTTGGTCTGCTTATTTAAGTGGAACAAGCTTTTTGTCAGACAAAAATAAACCTATCCAAGCAGTGTGGTCTAGTTGTTCATTTTGCATTTTACCTTGGACATTCTTTTATGTTTCTCTATTGTGCACATTTATATCCTAGGCCTTACCAGGCCTTTGTGTGACCTTTATGTGCTTGAAGTTTTCTGCATTACTGGCAGATTTTCTTCAGTAATATTTAAAGGCACAGCTTTTTAGGGAAGGGCAGGCAAGCTCTAGCTAGTCTGCCTCTGTGTCTCCCCAACCTCATTAAAATCATGACTAATACATAAAAATAAGAATCCTGCTGGAAGTAAAAATTATGACCCTTGTTCTAGAATATTGTTTTTAAAAACCACATAAAAATGGGTCTGTTTTAAGACTTACATTTTCAAACTGGAGGAAAATTGTATTTAGAAGACTCTGAAGTCAGGGCAATAGTCCACATAGTGTGGGAAATCACTATCTGGCAAATGCATGTGGAAGGGGTAAAAATCCATGGAATCAATAAAGCTTATGGGCAATCAATTTGCTGTGAATTAATAATCAAAGCTAAGAGATCTTGATAAAAAAGAAGATTCATATCTATACTAAGGAGAACTAAGTTTTGTAAAAAGGCCTTTAAAATAATGGCAAGGAAAAAAAAGCTAGAAACTTAAGAAAAAGACAGCATAGTCAGTCAGGACATGGAAGTGCAAATGTATTTGCAAGTTATCTGTTGGGGTTTTTTCTTTAATGTTTCTAATTTTTCTTGTGGTAGTATTTTGTGCTTCTACTTGAAGCATCATAGAATGTTTTTTTCCATTAACAACCAAAATATTTACCCATAAGAAATAGATAAAAAAAAACTCAGGCATAAAAAAAAAAAAAAAAAAAAAAAAAAAAAAAAAAAAGTTGAATAGATTAGCAGGGTGAGTGAACTAAATTAGTATTTTAATAAATATGAAAATAAACATCTGAGCAAGGTTTTAGTATTAGAAACCAAGAGCAGGCTTCAAAGGAATTAAGGACCTGGTACACACCCCTAACAAAAAAAACAACTCCACATAAGCACTCATGTGATGCAGCATTAAAAAGAGCTGGCAGTCATTTGATACTCAAATTAGCAGTAGGTGTATGAGAGATGAATTTATTTTTAGCTCTGCCAAGACTGACATTAATATTACGAAACTGTATAGTTTAAATGTCTGCATAGTAAAAAGGTAGCTAGGAAATCTCTAGATAAAAGAAACATAAATGATTTAAAGGCTGGAGAAATTGCCTTGCAGGGAGAGTTTGAGAGCCCAATCTGTTCAGCCTAAGAAGAGGGGCTTGAGAAGTGGCTTGATTACAGCTTGCAAGTGCCTTCACGGTAATAAATTATGTATTAAGAAGATATTTAATATGGTAGGGTCATAATAAGAACATATGGAGAGAAAGTAATGCCAGACACTTCTGGCATGGTCCTTTTCCAGCAATGCAGATGATTAATTATTATAGGGAATCTTAAGGGAAATGGTGAATTTTTAATTGTTTCATGTCTTTGTATGAAGATTAACTATCTTTCCTGGAGATATAAATTTGTTAAATGCAACCTGTTTGGTGTCAAGTAGGTGAAAGAAAAATTATTCAAGATTCTGTAATATCTATAAATCCTGGAGATCTATACACTATAGGACAAGACCTGTGCAATGTCTCTAAGGCAGAGTTCTTTCTGTCTTGCAAACATAACTTTTCTATCCTGAAACTATTAACCTACATGGAAGGATGTATTTGGCTAGACTCATCCTTCTTTGGGGAAGTCCAAGAACACCCAGTGATGATAACAGTTCACATTAGCACCAATGTAACATTTTGTGTTAGGGTGAAGCCTCCCTTCTCATTTGTGATTCTCTAACTCTCCCTGTATATCATAACAGGACAAGTTTTGTAAGTTATTATATCACAAACTTTCAGTTTGGACTTTTAATAAGCCTTGAACCTCAACAGATGGAGAAAGATCATAAAAAAAATATCTTCATAACTAGTTACATGAATTCTGTGAAGAGTTAGGAACTCTCCCTTATAACAGTCATTATTACATGTGCACTTCTTGTGTGTGTGCTTCTTTTGATTCACAGTGGATTCCTGCTCTAGGATTGCTGCAAAGACCAAGAACATTCTCCCTCAAGACCTCTGGATTCTGAAGATGAAGAATTCATTTCATATTCATTTGCATTTTCAAGTCATCTGGCGTGGCACTAGATACTCTTGACTGATTGTGGGTATATAATCAGTCTTTAAATGCTGATCTTCACATCCTGTTACCATGGAATAAAGGTAATAAAATTCCCTTCCTGCATGGATTCTGTGTTAATGGACAACGTTCTCTAAAATACTCCAGTGAGTTTCATGAGAAGTATATTCACAGCATCTTTGGCAATGCACAAGCTCACACAGACAAGAAGTGCTGGTGGTTGAACTCAATATAAGGTAATTGATACCAATAAAAACAGTCAACTTCCTTCAGAGCACCACTAGCAAAAAATGCAAGTTCATGGCTGGGAGAAAGGAATGAGAAACCTAGAAGATTGTTTCTCTGACAATAAAAGGAAGAATACAAACCTTCTATTGGCACATTTGTTCTTTAATTGGTGCAGTGTTCAACCCATTTCCACTCACGTGAAAGAGGCAGAATATCCAGACCAGCTTGCAAAGGGCAGAGCAACTCTGGTATCTTCCCTGAACTCTGTGAAGAACTAAAAAAAATGTTCTCTGTGTGGACTGGGCTGCAGTATATTTGGTTGAGATAAGGGGAACAGGAGAGCCCAGGGAAGAAAAGTAAGTGGACTCATCTGGATGAGAGGATTAAGGCCCTGAAAATAGTGGTCATAAAGCTGTACAGCTAAAGAAAACATCTATTTTGGAAATGGCTTGGAGAAAGGGAGATTGAGTCAGGTATAAAGTTGTGTGCTTCCCAGAAAAAGGGACAAAGAATCCTGAGTGTGTAATTTTGAAAGAAAAACATTAGAGTACTCTGGAGATACAAGACATTGTGAATATACAGAACAGCCTCTTTTTAAAGGTTTGCTAGTATGAAGTGCTGGTGCTATGGCTCAGTTAACTGAAAAAGGAGACTTTTTATTATTCCTTGCATGCATAAAACAAGAAAGTAGCTGCTGGGGGAAAACCAATGCATCCTTAGTTCTGCCTGCTGCAAGCAAAGCTTCATTGGCTAATTGGGCTTCCGAGGATGTGAAACACACCAGTGGGAAATTACACTGTGACAATCATGCTGCAGGAACACAGCCAGCTCTGAAACATCTGTTTTTTCCCAAATTTTGCCAAAGCAAATTAAATTCCCTCATAACCAGCTGGTCCCAATGTGACCACACACTGACTCAGTCACTGTGTGCTGACCTTTTTGTGCTGGGGCAAGGCAGTTTTCATTTCCACCCCTCTTGCACAACTGCACAGCAATATCAGTCCTGTTTCCTTCCTGGGAATGACACTGCCTCCAGTGCAACACCAAAGCTTCAGTCTCCCCTTGTGCTTTACTATGTGATCCAGATAATTTACTGTACACAGACAAGCCACCTGGTTCTTCTTGTGTTGGGTTATGGTTGTCATATTGCTGTCAGTGTCCCCACGAAAATGCTAGACAAGGAATTGCTTTCCCAGTGCTCAGTGCCAGCATGGCCTTGATTTTAAAATCAGACCCTGGCACATGCACCCTCCTATTCACAAAAACAAGGGCTGGACTGGCTGACCAATCCCCACCTAAACACCATTTTTCACTTCAGGTGCCTTTCTGTGCTTTTTTGTGGATTTCTGCTGGTTAAGGTCACTCGTGCTTTGACTCCCTATCTTTGGAAAGGCATGTAAAAATCATTTGCAAAGGTGCTTCTGGTCATTTTATTTCCTAGCAGACAGCAAAACAATCAGTATAATGGCTCTGTTGTCTTTCTGCTCCCATGTATCAATCAATGAAGATCATCACACAGTGCAGAAAGTCTTAGAGTGTGGTAATATTCAATAAGGTCACAGTCTTACATTGATGAAGTTGTTAACAAAAATGCAAGTGA
Organism: Luscinia megarhynchos; assembly: GCA_034336665.1. Classification (NCBI taxonomy): domain Eukaryota; kingdom Metazoa; phylum Chordata; class Aves; order Passeriformes; family Muscicapidae; genus Luscinia; species Luscinia megarhynchos. Next base: position 23,850,364 of record CM067566.1, on the reverse strand, counting down.
ATTATAGTCTGGCAAGGGATGCAGCTGTTAGAGGCAAATGTCCTCCATGTCATCCCTAAGGATCAGCAGGTTTTACACCCTTACTCAGTGATATTTCAGTGGGAACTACAGGAGCCCTGTATGCCACACAGCACTTTTTGTCTTTGAAGGGCTGTGCCTGGTCAGAGCAGAGTTTGGTGATGGAAGAAGGGGGGAAAAAAAAGAGCATGAGTAACAACACTGGTTTGAAATTAGGAACAGAAACAGTTTCTTTTCCTCCATATAGGAAAGACTAAATTCTTTGTATGCCCCAAGCTGAGTAATTACTATTAAAACATTTATCTGATATGAATTTAGCTTCATTGCCAAATGAAAACTGCAATAACAGGATTTGTTTTTATGGGGGGAATAAAAATTATCATAAATATATTATTCCATACAAAGCCCATTTTATTTTACTTTTTAATCTGTAGCTCATAACATCATCAGTGATCAATATATTTTCATGCTTTCTCTGTTTACAATAATTATTGTTTTTATAGAGAGACAGTTCTACCTTGATAACTTCCTACATGAATTCATCACATTCTTTATAATCTACCACATTTTCCCAGAATACAGAAATGCTCTGTATGGATAGTGTTTTAGTGTGGAAATGCTCTGTATGGATAGTGTTTTAGTGTGGTTCTGTTTCAGAACCTATTCTGGAGGCAAAATAATCTCTGTCTTACCATGTCATGATCAGTCTTGTTTATTGAACTCTTAGAGGTGCTGTAACACCTCAGAAAAAATTATAAGCTCATATAAATAAATTGTTATTTTAAAATATTCTAGTTATTTATTGCACTTTCTCCAATAAATATATTTAACATAAATTGTAAGGGATGATTCAGTGCCCTAAAGAGCATGCACTCTAAATATGAGAATGATGATGCATATCAAAGTATTAAAGAGAAGATTTAAAGAGCTCCATATGGTTGCTCATAGTGTAAATATTTTTGTTTATATCTGTATTTATAGATGCTATACCAATAGTATATCTATTATATATATATATTTCTGTATTTGTCTATAACTAACATACCCATGTCCTACTTAAGATATCTTGAGACATGGTTTAATTTTGGAAAAAAAATTATGCATATATTTACAGTTGTCCAAACATTATAGATTCACTTTTGCATTTCCAAAACTGTTTGCATCATCCAAATAATCATGAGCATTTAAAATTTATTTTAGTGCATTTTTGCTATCCTAAATGCAGTAGTATTTTCATGGGTCAGAAGAGAAAATACCACAACAACATTTAGTTGCTTTTTTCTCTGGGTTGGAAAAGGTTGACTCTGAAGAAGACTATTTCTTTGAAGCAGACTCTTTTAAGCTATGGCTTAAAGACATTAGAGCAAAAGAAGTAGTTCCCTTTTGAGTTTGTTCATTATTAATTCCCTTTAATCTCAGCCAATGGTCCCTCTCTTTCTGTGTAACTGCTTGTGAATGAAGGTCCTCAGCTACTGGTGATGCTCACCAGACTTCTCCTTGCCCAGTGGTAATGCTGTTTGGATTGTGTCAGAGTAATATATTTCCTGTGAAAAGGAGCAGCCCTTTTCCACAGGCAGCTAATTACTCTTGAGGCAACATAAAACCACTGTTCCAGAGCTGGACACTCTGTCCTCCACTTTTAACCTTATGGTGTCCTGAAGATTTTTGGGAGCAGCAGATTCTCTTTCTTTTTCAACAGAAATTGTTTCTCGTATATTACTGTGCCTTTTTTCTTTGTGATTCATTTTTCATCAAAGTGACACAAGCTTTCTGAGTAGCAGAATAGGGAAGCAGGGAATTGTGCTGCCAGCAGAGAAAGCAGCAGGCAAGTAAACAGATCTTTCCCTCTTACATCATGGTACACAGATTTAGCCCTCAAGAAGCAAGAGCAGCTTTGGGAAAAGCAATGACAATTTTGCCATCACAATAAAAGAGAGCTTGAAGATAAGCTTACAGAGCTGAATTGCCTGGGACAGAAACAACTGGGACTGCAGAAAACACTTGAAAAACCAGAAAACCATTTCTTGCAGAGTTTTTGCTCTTGTGCATTTTTTATTGTCAGAAAAGACAAAAATATGACAAAAGTGTACTGTAACACTGTGTAAGAACATGGCCATGGTAGCACTAGCTGTCTCAGTGTGACCACAAATTTTGCCCAACATGTGAACAATATAGTAATTAAGGAGCTTTCTAACCATTTTGAATTGCTTCTGGTATCTGTAAAACTCCTGACAATAAAATGCTTTCAGGAAAGAAGTTCACTAATAGTATACAACATTTCTCATGTGGACATCTACCTACTCTGCTGGGTTCTCATTTACAGCAATATTAGGAAGAACATTTTCCTCTGCTGTCCTCCAGGTGCTGTTTCCATCAAAGTTGTGGTATCATTGTTTTCTTGTATATTGTTGGCAATATTTCTTCTAGTCCCTGCAGTTCACTGCCAGCACTACAAGCCCTGTATTTCATACTTCCAGAAACAGCTGTCATGATGTGAAAGTTCCTAGCACAAACCATACAAAGCAGTTTTTGTCTGTATCTCCACCTACACACAAATTTGTGTTTTCCAAGTGAGGAAAATTAAACACAAAACACTCATAAGAAGTGATGCAGATTTAAAAGAGGCATTAATCTCCATCCTGCCAAAGACAGGTTCTTTCCTACCTTTTGTCCACCTTAAGAATTTAGGACAGTGATGACAAAGCAAAGGGGAGCACTTCAGATCTCTTACATCTTCACGTTGGACCTCTCTGAAAATCAAGAAATCTGTCAAGAGGTGCTCAAGCTAAAGGCACTCAACAGCTCTGTCAATAGGCCTGGATTTGCCAAAAGACTAAAGGAGAAGGGAAGGGCAGCCTCAGCTTTGAACTTTTAGAATTTATTTGATGGGGGGTGGTGAGGGGGTATTATTTTTCACTTTCTTCAAGCCTCTAAACTTATGTGATCCATTCCAAATAATCATTTTAGTTCTAAAATGAAATCTCATCTTTTGGAATTAGGATATGGTCTCCTTTTTACTGTGAAAAATCAATCTCTTGTATTGCCCTATTAGTAAAACCATTGTCTGATTGTTATTCTTTTTTAGTTCAAGATGAGAAAAAGCAGATTTTGCTTGTAATATCTACTTAATATCTACTTACTTTACTATTTTCCAAGGACTTAGCAATAAACAAATTATTAATTTAAAAGTTATTTATTTTCATTCCCTGATTCTTACTATGTTATCTCTGAAGATGGAAAACCAGCCAAATCCCCAATAAACTATGAAACATTATTTTTGATTTCTAGGTCAGTAAAAAATGTCTGCCAAAGCTGACAAGGTACCTTGAAAACTGAGACCAGCATTAGTTTTGGATTTTTTTGACAGTCAATATTTTATTTGCCTTCCACAGACATCCTGATTTGTTGACATAATGGCCCCAATGTGTGTCACATTGCAGAGGCTACATAGTTCCTCTGTGTCACATTTCAGATTGATATACTGGGTAATGTAAGAGCCCACGGCCTGCTGTAAATTCAGGTGCTATGGCCATGGAAGAGGTGTGAAGATTTCAGCAGAAAGTATTTTCTTCCAAGAAAATACATATAAATATTTAGGGACAAGCAATGCTATGATTATTTGCATAGCTTTGGAATCTTAGCTATGGCACTAGGAACCCTCTCAAAGGGGATTAAAATTCAGCCAGCTCAAGTTGTGATCTCTTGTGATATATCATATGCACTTAAATTATGAGATTAGAGCATCTGAAATTAGAGAGCAACCCCCTAGATTAAGAGAGGTGGAACAAGTATCTACTTTTCATCAGAAACTTAAAATCCAAAGGAAATCATCATCATCATTATAAAGCAGGAATGGTTTCATTGCCTGTTCAGTCCTGCTCATCATGCTTCTCATTTGCAGCAATCTCCATCTTACTTTACATTATTGATTTAGTTACATCATTTAGCATGATTAGAGACATGCAGTGAGAACTTTTGGCTAATCATTCTTCCTCAAAGATATCTCTACTTTCCCTAGAATTAAATATTAAATAACACTTCAACCTTTGGTTGTAATGCCAATTACTTTAGGATTGCTTTAGAAGTCTTTCAACATCACTTGTGCTGTGCCAGAGTTTCTATTGCATTCAACCCAGGAGACATGTGATCTTTGCATGATTACTGTGTGCAGGCTGTCCCTTTCCAGCAATATTTTTCAGGATTCAATGACCTTTCGCCCATGAAGTAAAAATAGACCAACAAATGACTACCTCCAGATCAAATAACTTTGAAGGCATCTCAGCAACATTTCTGCCCAATCTGTTTTATCTATAGCTATTACTGTGCACAGTCTCAAATCCTTTCTCTTGTTAAAGAACTCAGTGCCACCAAAAATCTATTCTAAAACTGCATTTCCAAGTTCAATTGCTGTAAATCTCCTACAGTAGTACAGAGTTTGCAGCAGAAGGTACAGTGCTAAAAATTCTAAGCTTGCTAGAAACTCAATAAAAGGCTGCATGGCATAACTTAAAGATGTATCATATTTTTTCCTCCTTACATATCTCACAGTCTCTGTCTATTCTAGGTTGCCTAACAGGCTTCTTCTAGTTTAGGGCTACTCTACTCAGTCCTTTTCCTCTCCAGAAATAAAAAAATATTCATAAAGTTATATTGAGGAGAAGGGACATGGTTTCTGGTGTAGCTATTATGAATATCTTTGTACTGGATGGTGATTTGTTCCAGTATCACAGGACAGAAAGAACAAACTAACCAAACAGTAACATTACAATTTCACAGCAGGAACATTTGCAGTTAATATTATAATGCAACTCAACTTCATTGTTTTGAATATAGGCAACATGAGACCATTGTGTCACCAGAGATGTGACACATTTTTTAGTGCAGTTGCACATCAAAGCTACTTAAATGCCAATTTGGAGAATGCTCTTAGTTTGAATGAGCATTTATCATGATCACTGATACTGGACTGAGGCAGCAATTTCCATGTGTTATAAGGTTGTGATAAATTTATCCAGGTTAATTTTCCCTCTTGTTAAAATAATTAATTCTTTCTAATGGAAAGAAAAAACCTGTCCTCATTTACACAAGGAGACTGTGATGCCAGCAATGCTTTGCACCTAAGCAACTTTTTCACTACTCAAATTATTAGGAATATAACTGTTACATAATATAATTTTGATACAGGACACAAAAGTTTTGGTTATTTAATTATATTAGGCGGATTACTGACACCATAGAAATTAGAAATCAATGTTACTTAAAGGAAACTGGCCAAGAAGCCAATGCCAAAGCCAACTTTCACCATGTACTTCAGAGGGACACTATTCAGAGTAACGAGATGAACTTGGATTGTCTCACAGCTGCCTTCCAGAAGAAAAAATAGTCCAGCAAACAACCAATTAGCAAGACATCATAATTTCATATAATTGCCTATCCAAGGAGTAATGAGTCTGAAGTTATCCTGCCCTAGCCCAGACCAGAAAGGTTATCACTTCTTTGCATTTTTTTCTCAAAAAGGGCAAACCCAGGTCCCTGTGAAAAACTCAAGGTCCTTTGGCTTAAAAGAAAGAAAATTACTGAAGAATATCCATGATAGGAAGAAAACCTAAGAAGTTAGCAGACACAGTAAAATGTAGTAAGGAGCCTACCAGAGCTTTAGAGAGGAAGATGTGAGGTCTGTGTAAGACACTGTTAGGTTGTGCCACTGGGAATATAGTGAAAGACAAAGCATTCTGTTTGTCACTGAGATGAAATACATATGGGCAAGAGGAAGGAAAGGTTGGGAAGAGCCTGTCCTTTTGAAGTGACTGAAAAGCTGGAAAACCACCAGATAAATATATGGAATATGTTTGAAATTGCATGATTTTTATTACTCTTAAATGACTGATGTGAATTTATGCATTTGTAGGGGGACTTTTGTTTGTGGTTATTTTTAAGGTATATGATAAAAAATAATTGAATACACAGCTTATGTTTGTTCTAGGAAAGCATTTTTTTTTTTTAATTTTACTTAACAGGCTAAATTTCACTAATTTAAGAGCTGAGCTGGTATAATCTCTTTCATCTGTAAAAATTGGCATTTAAACATTTCTGGGTGGAATATTGTTGGAGAGCATTATAGTTACATGGCTGAACATGGGACTTTGTGAGAAGGATTGTCCTACAGTGTCCATGAATGTATATGGTCCAGGATAAATCACTCTGACTGTTCTTGCAGCATATAAAGTAATTACTAGACATCTTGTACTTAATAAGTATAAACACTGCTGTTGATTAAATATATCTTTTGTATAGATAAAAATATTCCTCTACACATTTCTTTCTGAAATGAAGTGGAACTGAAGATATGCAAGCTTTCATTCTAAACAGAATACTTCAGATTGTATTTTCTTTTGTTCTTATTTTCAGGTGTGAATGGAAGTGTTTGTTTCTTATTTGAAGTTCTTTTATGACCTTTTATCTTTAAGGTCTATACACACTTACTAGTAGAATATCTAAGCTTAAATAGTAAAATGCTAAAAGAAGGTACTTCAAAACTGGAGCAAAAAATCAGGGAGATCATGTTTGGGCTGGGTAGCATGACAGGTAATTTAGTTTATTTTGTGAAACACAGAAACCTTACCTAAGATCTATCATGTGTTCCTAGTTATGGCACAGATTTTGGCCAATTCACAGAGCCATGTTAGGAGAGGTGCCAGTATGGCTCCAGCATCCAAAACTCACTCACAGTGGGCTGCAGAAGGCATGGCTGCAAGCAGGGCATGATACAGCATCCAAAACCTCTGCTGAAGTGCTGCAGTCTCACACAGGACTAAAAGAGCTAATGGAGAATGTGAATTAGTCTGCTCCAGTAGAGTCTAGAGCAACTCATAAGCAATTAATTGTGCCAGAAAAAGGTTCTTCCACTCTGGGCCCACTTCTGAGAATTTTGCAATAAAAGTGAGAATGGGATGTTGCATTTTAAGAGCATCAAAACAAATTGTTGAGTACAATGACACAAAGGTTCAAGTTATTTTCTTCAGAAACAAAGGAATTAAAATGAGGCTTTACTTTTCTGAGTTTTGGTTTTAACTATGTGAGGGCTTAGGCCATAGCTGATGTCACTTGTGGTAAATATAATGCTTACAGTTTTTCATAATCTTCCTTCAAATGAAAGCAAACATTATGAGCAGATTGCACGTATAACAAGTTCTAGAACAAAATTGCATTGGAGTAGGAAGCTAAAATGTAGTTAGGTAATAAATCTTCATTTGGTTTATTTCATTTAATAGCAAAACACATAAACCATTTCATCCCTGAAGTGTGGTAGATATTTTTCTTTCCAGTTAATGCATGTGTCATCATTCAGTTCTTTGTCTTGCAATCAAGTAGCTGTCCTTCATGGATAAGATGCATTTTCTAGTATTTGGTCAACACAAAAAGCACTGAAAATTCTCACAGTTCTGTGTGGAATGACGAAATATTGGCAGTCAGCTTCATTTGCAACTTACAGGAGAAGAAAATCTATCACAAGTGCAGTGCTCAAAATTGAAAAAAAATTCCAAAAAATTGTGACAGTCTATTTTTTTAAAATGCAAATCTGGGTAAGTCTGATCATTTTGTCCTGTCTCAGAAAAACACTCAGGATATAATGGCTGCTGAAGATATTAATAGTTATTTCATGTCATATAATCAAAAACTGATAAATATAAAAATTTACCAGACTTCCTACTAGCATTTCACTGTTGACATCTATCCCTAATAACCAAAGATGACATGGAGAACCTGCTACTTCGTGTTAGGAATAAATTTGTGACAAAAAGGTAAATTTTTTATGCACTTTGCAACACATTTGAATTTTATACACAATTAGATTTCAAGAGTTAAAGCAGATGTTATATCTATGGTTAACATTTAATGATTTGTAGGTATCTAATAACATCAATGGAGGAAGGAAAGAAGGAAAGTTAGAGACTTAGCTTTACAGGTATAAAGCTTTTGGGGAAACTTCATACTGAAGAAAGATAAATACTTCAAAGAAACTTTTTTTAGGGGTAGAAGACTTGGTGTGTTCCAATTTCTGCCTGATAGCATCTACATGAATCTGGGCGTCAATAAAAATTGTTTTTGTCTGGAGATTTAGATTCTATGCCTCTGAGGCAAGCTGGGATGTTAAAACAGGGAAGTGAAATCTGATTTACCATTCAGAATTGTTGTGCTGATCTTCTCTGCTTATGAAATACTTTCAGATTCACAGCCAGCTAGTCCTTTATCAGTTTGTAATTATTACTGTCATTATCAATATGAAATGTTGTGTTAAGAAAAAAATGCTTCGGGAATTTAGTACAATGCGAAAAAAACAAAGCTCACTCTGAAGTTAAGCTGAAAAGATGCTGCCTGCTTTGGCTTTGTGCTGTTTCTCTGTAGGTGTGTTGGATGAAGACAGTTGGTTTCAGCAGGTTAATAGTGCCCTTGGGGTGGCTGCCAGGAGATCTGAAGGACAAAGGTGACACCAGCTGAGGATTTAGGAGAGAAGGGTGGGAAAACTACCTCTATTAAGCAGGAGAGATAAACAGTTTGAAGGAGAGGGGATGCAGCAAGTGATCTGGGATCAAATTCTAAAACCAAGCAAGATCTTGTGGAAAATAATTCATAGTACAGCAAAGACAGAAGATAGGAAATGTCCAAGAGAAGACAACAGGATTTTTGAGTAGGCCCTGAGGCAATAAGTCATACAGCAAGCAGATGTACCAAGTTGTCTGAAGGTAAGGATAAAGTGTGGCATGACAAATTTGGCATTATTGAACATTAGATGCTTTGCAAGAAGTATAAGCTGCAATAGTAAAGACTTATTGCCATCACAGACCTGATAAAGGAGTGGAGAATATAGGCAGAAAAATATTCCAGGTTTTCAAAAAAATATTCCAGGGTTTTCAAACCATATTGCTCATGAAGTATGTCTTAGAAGATGAGATTTGGTGATTATAAAGAAAGGAGATGGTTTAATTGTTAATTTTCTTTGATACAGGATGTGTACATTCAGTTCAGAACACAAGAAAAGACTGGAAAATTTAAGGATTATTATGTTCCAAACTGGTAAATGAACATGTGATGTGGAAAAAGGCAGCACAGCACTGCCTGTCTCAGAGCACTGTGTGCACTGTTGGGGATATCACAAGAGTACAACATCAAATAGCAAACCCTGCATTCCCCAGAAAACCCATTAATGCATCTCTCTAAAACACTGAGGAAGAGGATTGCAGACTAAACTTTCTGATAGGTTTGTCTGCTAATCTTGCTTTGGTTATTCTGACTTTTTCTGAGAGAGGGCCTAAATGATGGAGGGAATAATAATGATAATAATATACTACTTATGTTTAAAAGTATGGTTCTGATGTTTATAATGTTCTAGTAAAATTTACTCTGTGATTATGCTGGAAAGGAAAACTTAGCATCAGCTATTACCATCAAGCTGTAATGAGAGGCAGCATGATTTTCTTATAATGTTAACAGCAATGATTGCAATATCTCAAATATAAGAGTAATGATGATGACTGTTTATTATCTTTGTACTTGTACTTAAAATAAAAGTTTTTACTGAGTCCTTTAATTTTGCAGGCTGCAGTATTGATCTGATGTTCTCTCTGTCTGGTTAGATCCCTGAGGCAGTATAACCATTCATTGCCTGTGCAGCTCTATTGATGCACAAGGATTAGCTGCATCATCCCACAGGTCTGGAGGATTTCTGCTGGAGTACAACATCCCTGTCCTACTGTGCCCTATTCCCACATGTATGATGGGGAAAATTATTTTGCAAATGAAATTTGGGGGAAAGATTGTCTGGATGTTCTTCAAAGCTCACATGTTGGCTCAAATCAGGGGCAGAGCCCCAAATAAATAGTATAATGGTGGTAATGGGAGTTAGCTCAGAGAGGATTAACATTTAGATAATGTTTTGTATATTTGTCATCCTCACTCATTTATAATTTACCTGACTTGAAATCAGAGTGAATTTTGCCCATATCTGACAGACAAGAACGCACTCACTGGATTAAATATTCATAAAGCAAAATAGCCACTTCTAAGTGGTAAGCTGATGAATGCTCACATTTATGTGGTGATGTTTGATTAATTTTTATTGATCATTATTTGCCTACTTTGAACAGACCACAATCAATAATGAAAATAGCAACTTGTAGTCAACTCCTCTGATTGGTCATATAACTATTGCTTGTTTTATCTTGTCACAACAGGCTTTTTGTCCAGATCAAAATACAACTCTGTCAGCTGCCAAAGAGCATTACCCTGCAGCATATTTCTTTTATATAAAATTCCAGGCCACTAAAAGAAATTTATTTTTGTTGAAATAAATTTCTGATTATTCTGTCTTTTAAATAAACCTTTGTTTTCAATAGGGTGATTTTTCCATCAGTAGCAAAAATATAAGACCTCAAAGAGAGAATGGCAGTATATGTCTTATTGCATTTTGGTTTTTCTTGAATGGAAAACTTATTGGTTTTCATAAATCTTTTGACTCATTTGAAACTAATTTTTCAAAGTGGAGTTGATAAGCTAGAAGCTTAAACTGCAAGTGTTTTTTCACAGTAATTTCCTTCTAAAGAAATTATTTCCTGATTCACTATTCCTAAGCAAATTAATTCTAGAAGAAAAGAGAAATTGGATTAAACATAAAGATTTCGTTCTAATAACTTTTACTTTTCAAGTTATTGTTGGATTACAATGTCCTTTACTATCATCTCTAAATTATTTAAAGTAAGCTAAGCAACCTTAATTTTTCTCCTTACTGAATTATTTAGGGCATAAACACTTCCTGTTGAATGCTTTTGTGGTAAAATAATGTATCTCAAGCTAAAAGAATAAAATTCATTTTAATGCAATTATACAATGGCAATAGCTATGAACAGTACCTGAAGTGTCTTCCATTAGGTATTCACTCATGAAAATTGTGAAACTCAAGTGAGATTCATTCCTTATTTTCATTAATGAAACTCCAAAATTCTCAAGAAATTCTTGTAACTTTTTTCACAGGACACTAAAGTCAAAAGCAGCAAGTTTTCTAACAATGCATGTTAACTTACAGCTGAATTAACTTGTCTTATTTCAAGACCTATCAGATCCTTTTCATTCATTATTATGAGTTCACAGGTACAGGAGAAGTAAATCACAGAGTGAGTGAACAGCTTGGAGGGCTTTAGGACACACCACATTCTTACTATTAAAGAGGTATTTTTACCATACACAGTGTAGAGCTGATTGCATAATTCCATATTTCACAGCACTTCACTAGTAAAAGGAAGATAGGCTAGATCCAACTGACCAGGAAACTAAATCAGTAGGATGGTTCACATTGATTGACAGGACCATGCCTGAGGTCAGAAAACTCAGAATTAAGTATGGAGGTCAGTAAGATCTATGTCTGATGTAGCTTTTAGCTTTAAATAAAAGGCCAAGCTTTTTTTTTTTGCAGCGCTGCCTGCAGAAACTCTCACCATTCCAAATTTATATAAAATATTTTACTACAGTCTGCTGTTGTCACATAGGACAGCCTATCTGTTTTCTTTAGCAAGAATATGCCATGGAAACAAAGAGTTTGAATGGAAATCAAGTCCCAGATGCACTATTTCTTACTGAAAATGTCCAGATTTTTTACTCAGAAAGTTAATGCCCATTGGTAGGTTAAAAGAGCAAACTACTCCCCAACAGAAAAAACCCAAGTATGTTTATTATATAGTGAAGTATTAAATAAAATTCACAATCCTTAGTCTTTTAGTGCAAGTGAGAAGAAAATAGCTCTGAAATAAGCCATTACAAAGGAAAAAAAAAAAAAACAGGAAGAGGAAGAGGATTAACACCCTGCTTTATGTGGTCCTCACTAATTAGAGCAAGAAATTTTCTTACCCTCTGCTCTGTGACAACAAAATTCTCTATGGGGTTAAAGAATAGTCTTATGCTCAGATATGTAGTCCACTGGAAAGAGTGCTGCAAGCTGAAGACTCTAAACCATTCTCTTTCTTAAGCTCATAAAGACTTTTGCAAAGAAACAGCCTAAGGATTAGGCTTTCTCTCTGATACTAGCTCTCATATATGTCAATATGCTGAGCTGTCAGACAGAGGACATTTACTTGGATCCTTACTTCAGCCTTGTCATGAGGGCAGAAACAAGAGAAGAAGAGCTTGATGCATTTAGAAATAGAAAATTTCCTGTAAAAAGACGCAGCTGGATGAGCTTTATTTGTCATAGCTGCTAACTCCTTGAAAATAAAGATGCACTACTGGTGTAAATCAGAACAGAGCTCCAGACCTCATTTTACTTCAGACTGACTTAAAAGCTGTATTGCTATATTGCTGGCTGCCTGATGCATCTCTTATACTGGAAACCATCCTATCCCTCAACTGGCTCCTGGGCTTGCCTTTGTAATGCTGTCATTCTGTCACACTTAGTATTTCTAGGATGGCTGGGGAGAACTGAGAAGCCAGACCCAAAACTGTAGCAGAGATTGTAAACAATAGAGTAAAAATAGCTCCTAAAAAAAAAAAAAAAATAAAAAGAAAAGAAAAAAAAAGTTTTGTTCTTCACACAGGCTGCTACAAGAAAAATATAGCTGGAGAGAAAAAGCTAATAATTCAGTTGATGAGAGAGGATAGAAAAGATCTTTTTCTAGTACACTGCAAATATGCAGTGCCTGAAGAATGCTTTGTTTGTCAGCATTAGGTGTCCTGTGCCTCCCATAAAGATCCTTGGGAAAGAAAAAAAAGATCCTGCTAAACTTGACCTTTTGCTTTCATCATTTTTCCTTCTAAAAAGAAAAATAAGGAGGTTTTGCCTTATCTTTGCTCACTGGCATTAAGTGCCTCTGAAGGGTTAGAGCCTTGCCTAGGATAGCCTCTCTAGGTTTCTTTCACAGCTCCTGGAGATAAATCAAGAAAGAAACAGGATTTAGTGCATTTGTTTCACCCTGAAGAGAAGTCATTTTCTGTTTGTCTGAATGGCAGGAAAACCAGCTTCAAATCTTTCTTCCAGGTTAATGAAGGAATTTTCTTTTCAGTGAAACTGAAAATGTTTAACATAATTTGTCACAAAGAGTAATTCGGTGAAATGGCACTTCAGTGGGTGAATGGTGGTATGGAACATCTCATCAAGCAATGTATCTTCTCAGGGGTGAAGACTGTGGAACTACAGCATAACAAAAGCACTGGCATTTTCTTCACTAGTAATTTCCCTCAAGGATGAATTTGAGTATATCATCTTGAGTTCAGTATTCACTACTGTGAATATTCTTACTCTTTAGATCCATAGCAAGTTAAAAATTAAAAAAGTTTGTTTTCATGCTTTGGACATGATGACTTTCTAATCATCAGTATTCTGATTTATGCTGCCTTTCATTCTGTATCATACTAGTCTGGGCTGCAATACTAGCCAGAAATAGAAGGCACAAAACTATTAAATAAAATAAGGGTAATGTATTTTCTTTCTTTTCTTCTTACTCATGCAGTAAAAAAGCAAGCACATCTGCAATTCAGAGTTTTATAGCTGGGGTGCTGCTAAGCATTATGGATGGCCTTTGTATAAAATTTAATTTCTCTCATGTTATGCCAAAGATCCAGATGCTTCCTCTGAGCCCTAAGGTAGAATCTGCAGGAGCAGTAGGATTGTACAAGCACTTTCAAGCCTGCACATTCAATATGTAATAGAATATGCATAAGTCCCTTAGATTCAAATGTTGAAAGAATAAGTAAGCTCAACTTGTCCAAATCTTCAGCACCAGCTACCACCCCTAGACACAGCAAGTGGAAGGGAGGTGGGGAAAAGATGGTTGTCTGATTATTCAGGTGAGGAGAATAAGTCATCAGAAAAACAAAGGTTTTCAGAGGAGTTTTTTTTGCAAGCCATGTTTTGTGCAGCTGTGGTTGTCATGCTTTATACCACAGCTGTGCTGTGCCCAAAACACTGAAAGAATACCTGAGTTTTTCATCATAGAGAAATTAATGAAGGTTATATAGGAAAGAGGAAAGAGAAATGTGGTGCCCAACCAGAGTAAACAACGTCTAGTAAAGCAAACCATACTTACCTAAACCCCATTCAGCACAACTTTACAAAGAATGAGGCAAGAAGCATAAATAACAGGGTTCAACACCTGCTAATGCAGTTTGGGTTGGGTGAAATGACTACCAGGGAAGACTTTTCTAGCCAACACCAATTTCAGCAAGGTGCTGAAATTTTCTGCTACCTTTCTACTACTTGTGCTAGCACAGACTGACAGCAGGAACACGAAGCAGATGTGCAATGTCAAACCAAGTAGTTAGTGATGGCTCACTAAAGTTACCCTGTTCAAAAGTATTCTGTGGAAGTGCATGAATGGTAATGCACTTCCAAACTGGAATATAGTCAGTGTGGAGAGCCCACAGTCCATTGAGACTAATCTCTGACTAATTCTCTTGTGCTTGTATTGGGGAAGCCCACCAAAGTTCTCTGGCCATAGATCTGGGCATTCCTGGGGAACAGATGCCCTGAAACAATCACATCAGGCTAGTCACAACTATTACAAAGCTGAAAAAGCCGAAATCTCATTCTCAATTACTCTATATGCAATTTATAAAGCAGTCAGGCGTCCTCGCTGAATTATAAGATCTACTGTGACATAAAGGATCATATAGCTCTGAGATTCTACCACAGTTATGAACATCTACTATATTAAATGTTTATACAACTTTGCCGAACAACATCAATTTTGTAACAAAGATAAAGCTGTACTAAAACAGAAAACTGATTCATAGGACTTTCAAGAAATGTTTCTGTTCTTCTGTTGCCACATAGAATTCAGGACAGAATTCAGCCCTAGTGGCTTTTTAGGGAAGTGCTGTGTGGAACATTCTTGGGCTAGTCCACATTACCAAATCTTTATTCTCACTGATTTTGAAAACAGTGCTGCTCAATAATCTGAAGCTTAAGCTTAATTTTGCTGTAATTTTGAATGCAGTACTCAAAACCACATATGTTTGCTGATGATCCCATATAGGAAAAGAAAGAATTCATATAAGATTTCCAGAGTACAAATTTCTCTCTAAGGAAACTAGAAAGACGCATTTTAGCGTTCACGATACATTCGACAACCGAAGATTAAAAAGCTCAAATGCTCAAGCCAGAAGTATACAACAAATGGATTTTTATTGACTGTTTTGAATAAACGGAATAATTAAAAAAGCCTATTCCGAGCTGGCGCAGTACCATCAGAGGCTGCCGAGCGGGCGGAGGTGCGCGTTCAGCCGGCGCAGCTCCTGCAGCGCTGCAGCCCGTTCTCGTTGCAGGCGGTGCACTTGAGGGCTTTGAAGGAGTCCGTAAAGCAGTTCCGGAGCACGGACATCTTGCTCCCATGGCACGCTGAGCACGGCAGGAAACCAAAGCCCCCGCAACAGAGGCACTCCTGAGGGTGCTGGACTCTCTGCTCAAAGAATGAAAGAGGGACAAAAATGTTACCTCATCAACCACCACAAGTAAAAGGTCTGGGTTCCACAGTATAGCTCAACTTCTAGTGAAGGTTGAAAACATGCTGATATCTGGAATCCAGACCTTTTACTTACTGAAAGCACTAGAGCTCCTACTAAAACTTACTAACTTACTTGTACTTAAACGTTCACCTTATGTGTGAGCGGCTTAATGTACTTCAATCCATCCAAAGGCTTTAATTCAATCCCTGCACCTTGATTCCTCCCTGAAGGATTCAGAGAATCCCCAGACTCACTGACTCCAGCATCATCAGGGAGGCTCACTGCAGGTTCATTGGTCACCTTATACCTCAGTAGCCTGCATTTATACTTAGCTTGCATACATCACTTGGATATTGTTTAGGTCTAGATTAAATCAAGGAGGTGTTGCGATGATTTAATCCAAACTCCAGGCAGTTTATGCTGATGTTATTTTTTTTATGTTCTATGTTAAGATATTATGACTTTCAACATTTGCATGCCCATACTGAACATACTATATTATTGCAGTTCAAGCTGATGACATCAAAAAGCAATTCATAGCTTCTGACAAGTAGCACTCAAGGAAGCAAGTGCCGTATTCAAATGTAGGAGTGTAGAATGCTGAAGCTTTAAGTGTAAAGAAGACAGATCATCAATGTCCAACAGTTCTACCCAGAGAAAATTGCTGCAAGGAAGGCTTGAGGCCTCTCAATTGTCCCAAATCCCAAGTAAAACAATAAATTTATTCTATTTTTTTATTGTATTAAAGACAGTGGAGCATAGAAGAAGAGATTTGAAAGATATTTTTAAGATAGTGAAAATGTGGCTAGTTTATTTAATGATTTCCTTGAAGTTCAAATCAGAGAAAGGAAAGGTATGACACTTCAGGTACTTACCACATGTTTAAGCATTGCACTGCTGAATAAGGACTTTGCAGGTTTATTCACAAAGAAAGAACAAAAATCCATGCAATTCCTGCTACTGTCAGTCTGAGGAATTATGTACCACTAAAAATTAGTGACATATTATTACCAGAGTAAAATACCCAGAGAAAATGTAATACCTGGAGCACCATCAAGAAAAATTGAAAATATTTCTACAAACCATTAATAATGGCATTCATCTATTGAAAACTCAGACAAACATGTAAACAAGGAATTTTTTTCTTTTTGTTGTGTAGCTCATAAACTTGTTCTTCTTCACAAGGCAAACAGCTCCTATTACCATCAACTCATCCAGGGACAAAGATTGGAAATATTTTACATAAAATTAGCGGGTTTTTTTATCTCAGGTGTGCTCTCATCTTTCATAATTTTGATTATTGTTTATTTCATTGAGCATTATTGCAAATAATCTCAAAATTTTAAGAGAATATTTTTATCTGTATGTTCATTATTGCTTTTTTAAGCATATAAATATATAAATATATAAATATATAAATATACAGATGTAGTTAAGTGAACTAACAAAAGTTTCGAAAACAAAGCAAAATCACTTTAGTTCAGTTTCTTGAACAATGGCCATTTCCTCCTTGAACAGAAGGCAGTTTGTGGAACCACTTTCTACATCTCCAGCAACGAAGAAAACAGACTGCCCCTTGCAATTACAGTAAACCCATTTTTGAGGAAAAAAAAAGGAGGGAAAGACAAAACTAAACCAGCCAAACACACCAAGAAAACATCAAAAGGCAAATAAGCAGTGATTGTATGCAGTGAGCAGTTATCAGCTTCCTGTAGTCTGACATTGTTTGTCTTGTGTATGCACTTTTTGTCTCAAGATTAGGACACATATTAGGCTAGGTAATAATATTTTAGGGCCTTCACCCCAAAAGAGGGTGTAAAAAGAGTAAAACAAAAAAAGCATTTAGGATCATCAGTTTATAGTAGAAGAAAAGGAAATGGTAAAAAAGAAAATCTACTCCATTACAAGTAGTAAATGTATATTCCCTATATTTCTTTGCAGAAATACAATTACCTCAATTTTGGTTAAGAGATCCTGCAGTTCCCCAGATTCATTCATTAGTAAAATTTTCTCAGCACCCTATTAGGAAAAAGAAGATGAAACATGTCAGCCATGTTACCATTTAAAAAAAAATAAAACAGAGATGATTAGAGGATTTGGTCCTGAAATTTTAAATAGTCTGAGGACAAATTTGACTCACATTAATTATATTGCAATTAGGTCAACTTTAGTAAAGCTAGAAGGACAGGAGAATCTAGTCACAAGTCTAATAGTAATGCCTAAAGTTGGTTAGCAGGTGACATATCACATTGCCTTTTCTGTAAATGGTGACACAGCTTGGAAATTCTGATTGTGTTCCCTTTATTTTACAGGGCATGTTTCCTGACAGAATAAGAAATATTTCTAGTTATCATGTCAAAAAAGTACCATTTCATAAATATGCAACACATCAGAGAATGCAGCAAAATGAGGAGATTGTATTTCAAATATTCTGGCAGCTGAGTACTGAACTAAGACATAATGTGCCTAATGTATAACACAAGGAGAAAAAGAGTAATGTAAATACTCTAACAACAATAAAGTCAGACACAACAGTAAGTAATAACTTAGTCTGACTACATTTGGCCTCTTAGGGTTGCTGTGTCCTGAACCAAAGTTCTTCTGAAGCTGCTGGGAATTTTTTTCTTCCTGAAAGTAAATGCTTAGAGATCTGCAGACAAAATTGAAGTGTCAGGGAACATATGGAACTTTTTGTTCCCTTCTCTTCTAATTAGAGCACCACATTTGAATGTCTATCCTTCACTTAGGGAACCAGTTTCATTGAATACTAAATATTGTGAAATACTTGCAAATACTTTTAACCAGAAACCAACAAAAGGTGAGGAAACTGAGGCACAGATCCACATGGTTTACTTTCTGCCAGGGGCAACTGGCCACATCTTCACCACATGGTGAGTTCATGACCTGTGCTGCCAGTTTGCTGGTCCCTGCATATCCAGATTGTTCAATTCTGTCTTTGAGTTTGCTTAACTAGAAGGTGTGGTGGGACACTGGCACAGGTCTGAGGTGCAGTGGGATGCTGGCACACATCTCAGATGTGCCATTAGTTTGAGCTGCCCATGGTCAGCCCCAGCTCCTCACCAGCACCTCTCCTGTTTTCTGGAAAATACAAGGAAAAGCTGCTGGTGAGCACAGGGAATACATGTGTGCCTCTAAGTGTCCAACCATTCACAGAATCTTCCTGGGGACTACTGAGGCTACAAGTGTGTAGCCCAAAAGCCAACTAAAGGCAACCAAACCTTTAAAAGTTCTTTTCATGACACCCTACTAAGGTTATTTTCCCTGTAGAAAGTCTTTGCTCTAGGTTTGTACAAAACAGAAGCACTTCTGACTCTGTGTTTGATAATTTTCATTTTAGTTAAAAAGGAAAATATCAATATTTTAGTGGATGTGGAAAGCCACTTTTCCAGTGGACACTACTCTTACAGTGTTATCCTTTCAAAGAGATATTTAAAAGAAGAAGTATGACACAAGGTAATTAGTTGTAGCTCATTAATCACAGAAGATGATAGGGGACTGATGAGCTAGCCTTATTGTGCTGACCCTTCTAGTGAAATCCATTACAGGTTATGGGCAGCAGCTCCAGCACATGCATTAGGCTGCCTGTGTCCCCAGCAGAGCAGCTTTTGGCACTCTGCTGGCCCCTCTCACTCCTGTCCTCTCCTCTTTCCCTGCTTTCACACAGGGAGCAGGCAATGGGAGTGACTGGCACAACAGTGAGCACTGGCCAAGGCAGCCCGTGGAGTATTAGCTCAGGGTCTGAATTCACTGCAGCAGCTTAAAGCAAAGTTTGTGTGCTCATCTGAAGTAGAAACATGAAGGATTTGCAACTTTATTGATGATGGATTGCAGCACTCCAAATTCCTTAAGCTAGACAAGCCTCAATTTGCCCCTTTTAGGAAAAGCTCTCTCCTCTGTTGCCATAGGGAAAAGCTTCTGTCACTTCTGTCCCATGTTACTGAGATGATGTATGATAATGCTAATTGGCTTTTACAGCACAGTAATTAAAAGTTTGACAGGTTTCCCGTTATAGATTTATATTTTAAAGGATTTATATTTCTGATGACATTCAGTCAGTAGCTGTGTTCCTCCCAAAGTAGAAATCTATGTTTTTTAAATTAAAACCCAAACATCAGAATGGCTATCAATGTTTTTAAGTGTTCCACTCTGTCTTCTCTGATTAATGGATGCCCCAAGTAAAATATAGATAAAAGTCTGTAGAGGTTAACCTTCATTCTGGATCTTTCAGCCTGAACACACAGAGTCCATAATTAATAGAGTAATTAAAGCAGCTGTTAAGTAAGTCCAATGGCTGCTTTCTGACCAGAAAGTGATGCCTTTCTTTTTCTTCCTAGGTTGTGCTCAGTCTACAATTACTCAGAAAGGTATATGAAGCCTTAAACAGTCTGTCCTTCCAGACAGTAATATCAGGAGTATGAGGCAGAATGGGCATAATCTTCAGTGAGAAGTGAGTTTTCAGGGTTTTTACCCATTTTTTTTAAATTTCAAAGCAGAAGCCTTTGAATCCTTGTCTACTAATTTTTCTGAACCTCTATCATGCTGGAGGAGTCCAGGAGTTGTAGTCAGATATTCTATTGGCAAGGAAATGTCTCAGACTTGGCTAAATCACTCAACATTTTTTCCAGACCCTTTTAATTAATAAAATTATTTTCTCAATTATCCCTTGAGAATATCCAGAAATTAACATCATAATTCAAATATTAAATTCCTGTATATAATTCCCATTAACTGTAGGACTAGGACAAGGTCCACTAAGTTTCTACTGCCCCAAGTCTCTTGTCAATAAACCTGTCTGTTGCTACCTATCTTGGATATAAACCATTACCACCTCCACAGTGTAATTCTTCATCAAGGAATGAACACAGATATATGGTTCTGCATTTGGCTTTACTAGAATACCTGCAGGTTTTGGGAAGCAGCCTCTCTTCCACATCATTCCTTATACACTGAGAAAAATCATCCAGGCCCTGCAACATCCCTCTTGTGGACACATTTGCAGCACAGATAAATTGCATGCCCTGTTTCCTATTTTGCTAGGCACATAAGGTCTCTTGTCAAGGCAGCACAAATGCACTCACACACTCCACCATCAGAGGCTCATGTTCTCCAGGGTGGGTGCCCTGTGTGTGCCCTGCCTTTGCCCACAGCTCACACTCCTCCAGCCTGCACCACTCCTCTCACAGCCAGGGCCCCTTGGCACCACATACGCAGAGGGTACAAAAAACTGCCTGGAAATCTGCCCATAAACTGGGAACATTGACTCTGCAGTGTAGTACCAGCACCAGCAATTCTGGATTTGCTGTGCAAAGAATGGGGAAGGTTGATGTGCAAAAGGCATTTGAACTCTGCATTTCCTGGCATGTTAAACTGCAAAATGAAGGAAGCAAGTGGGAAAAGGCTAAGTGACTGAATGCAATAATTAAATAATAGTTTTGCTGTCACAAAGCCATTCATATCCTCCTATCAAGTGAATACTAGAAGAATGTATTTAACAAAACTTGGAGAACAGCTAAATATATATGGCCACTGGAAATCAGCTAAAAATAAACTGTTAGTTCCTGTTTCACAAAAAAATATTTTACACATATATTTTATAAAAGTCAGTTCCAAAAACACTCCCATTATTCTGTGGAAAGGATCATAACCAATGTGTCAAATAAAATAATTTTACTATAAATCTCATGCTGGTTTGGATTCATTATATCTGGGAAAACTAAACAGGAGATATTTTCTTCAGAAAAAATAGTCTTAAGTTCACATATTTGAAAAAAATCAAGGAGGTTTGTATGGCAAATGGATGCTGGAATTCAATCATATACTTCAAGTAGAAAAAGAAAATACAGGTATTTTAAAAACGTTATGCTGTGAGTTAACATATTTACAAAGAATGACTTATGTGCCTGTTTTATTTGCATCCCTTTTCCAGGAGAGTGGGTCTTTGCAGAACATAAACCTTTAGCAAACCTGAATGCATTTATAAGAGTAAATGAATGCTCCATATTTTTTTTGTGTGTGTGGCTTTGCGTTTT
Organism: Luscinia megarhynchos; assembly: GCA_034336665.1. Lineage (NCBI taxonomy): Eukaryota > Metazoa > Chordata > Aves > Passeriformes > Muscicapidae > Luscinia > Luscinia megarhynchos. The sequence goes on along the minus strand of CM067566.1, from coordinate 23,828,810 downwards.
TGGAAGTAATTTTTTAATTCTGCATTGGTATCCCAGCAGATGGCATAATTCCATTTCAGATGGAGACAACTTCAGGTGAAAAGAAGGGATTAGATCACCAGTAAAGAGCATGCAGCAGAAAGAAACAGCAATTTCCTGACAGACTGGTATTTAGACAGTATGTGTCAAGAAATACAATGGTTCAGTCCTGGAAAAAATGAGAAGATTAAAAGCCCTGCTGTACTGCAGCATGCAGTACTTTCCTTGACAGGGGCTAAATATGATTTTTTTTCTTTATTGCTTCTGCCCAAGTCATGGATTTGTTTCACTGTCCCTGTGCAGGCAATGATAAATTCCACAGCACTGTGAATATTTATCCCCACAGCCTGCAGTGCTGAAACAACTTTGTCCATGCTTCTGAATAGCTTGGGAACAATATACTCTATCAGATCCATTTATGCTGGGTTTTGGTGCTGTTGTTACTTTTATCTCATTAAGAATAATTTTTCACATTTCAAAACTCAAAACTGTTCATATTTTTTTTAGGGTTGGGGTTTTTTTCTCCTTATGACTCATTGAAAGCTGCATAGCTCAATATAGATTCTCCTTTGTACTGTTACATGCAATCTCCTTCAGGGAGGGATTTTTTGGGAAACAAATATTCAAAATGAAAAAAAAAAAAAAAGAAGAAAGAAAGAGGAGAAAGAAAAGGAAATTTATTTACTGACACACCAGGTTTTGGGATTTCTGTGTTTCATTTGCATATCAGAATTTAATTATTATAAAAAGCATTATAGAAATATCCACTGTTACCAATGAGACCAAATTCTTTAATTAGTTCTCAATAGCATTTTAATGAAACACAAGCCTAGCACAGGTTCCAGCCAACATACTGCCTTTGGGGTGATGATGCACTGTCTTCTGCAGGTGAATTGACAGAGCTGGGAGTGAGGGGAATCCTTCATTGCCAGACCTTCTCAACATGCACCCCTCCTTATTTCTCTAAATAAATGAATTTCAAACTCTCTTTTGAAGACATAGTAAGACAGAGAAATAAATGCTATCAAATAGTGGGACTTGCCATGTTTCCCAAACAAAAGGAGTGCACACAGGTCTCTTTCCAGGGTAAGTGAGAGGCTCATCTTGGGCTCTCCCTCCCCAGCATCCCACCAGGCACAGGTGCTCTGCTCACAGCCCAGTTAGCCCTGCTCACACTGAGCTTGCCTTCCTCATCACACTAAAGCACTTCTCACCTCAGCTGAAGCACACCTGAGTGGTGTTGCACAAGCAGCAGTGCCTCCCAAGATGATAACTGTTGGAGGGTGTGGAAGGCACAAACCTTGTGCAGGAGGTGATGCACATGCTGCCATCAGCTCTCTGTGAGCTCAGGAGCTGTCTCATGCTGTTCTCTGCCTGCAAAGCTGCTTTTCCACAAATAATGGTACTCTTACATGGAATAACTTTAATTCTCTTGTTAAGCTAAAGTTTGTTCCAGCTAACTACAGTGTGTCTCATCAAGTTAAGAAAAAAATTTTAAAAAGAGAAAGGAAAAGAAGCAGGAAAACACACCTCATATCTGGGGAACTTCCTGGGTTTTAGCAGTCCAATGCTTTTATTTTTCTTGTGCTAAACCGTGTAAGTGTAGTTGCCTTGCTGCAAACAATGCCTGTAGATCACAGCACTAAATCATTTCAGTTTTCTTTACCTGTAGGAGGTAGATTTGTCTCTTCCATACAAAGCTACCTTCCTAATTGCCTTCATTTCTATATCTCTCCAAAGAATCTCATACAGTACTTTGAGAGTTTTAATGAGATTTTATTGGTTTTTACTCTATCACACATCTTTTAGAAAGCAAGTTTCTCACAATCTTCAAAAACAAACAAAGAAAACAAAACAAAGAAAAACAACTGCAGTGACTTAATGGGCCATCCATCATACCAAAATGATTGTATCCAGGTACTTCCTACAGTTAAGCAAATAATTTATTTAATCCATTTCAGTATCTAATCTGAATTCTTTTGACAAATTGGTCATACGTGGACTGAGATTTTCTTGGAGTCAAATATAACTCACTACTTACACTTTTTTAGATAATAATTAGATGAGCAGATCTTCATCTGAATCCTGTTGAATTTTAAACTGCTCTTGAATGCAGCACTTTTACTCTTGACTGGCTGGAGAACTCTCCAAATCAAGTTTTGATAAAAGCATATTCTACAATGAAGTAAAAATCACTGTTTGCTAATATTCTGCACACAGGTGGTTTTACAGCTGCTCTAGGGTCTGGCAAGGCCTAGGAAAGCAAATGCATTTGGTACAATGCTCAGTGAAGCCTAATTCATGCAGAACACATGGAAAGTCTGGAAGAGACAGGGAAAAACGGATAAAGTGTTCATACAGGCCCAATATTTATTATCCCTGATTGCTGGTTGCACTGTATTTTGTTACTTAATGTCTTGTGAAAACGAAAGCTTTAAGTGATGCAAACACAGTAACCTCACTGTGTTTAAATATAGTTTGCCTTCACAAATCATAGTCTCACAGTTAGTTCTAATTGCCAGCTTTTCACCACTCAAGACAAATACCTTCTCTGAGTTTTCAAACTGTTTTCTTTGTGCCACTTTCCAGACTTTTTTTTTGTCTATGAGAAATACATTTCAAAAGTACAGGTTCAATGAAAAGGTGATTTCAAATGTCATTAGGCTTCTAGACCTAGAATAATCCTGTACAAATTGGGACTTTAGTTTTCCATTTGGAGTTTATGTCTTTCTTTAGGGCAGAGTTGGGCTCTTCTCTTTTACAGCTAGGCTTTTTAAGAAGTAAGTATTAACCAATTTTGTATCTAAAATAAGTTCAGTTGATTACAGATCCTGATACAGACTACATCATCTAAAATTCAATGTATATTTGAAGTCTGACACAAGAGTTAGTCTCTTATTCAACACAGATATTACTAAATGACAGGTTTATGCTGTGTGTGTTCATCTTCCTAGATCAATCATACACACAGGTTCTCATAAGGAAAAAAAATCAATTTCTCTAGATTTTCAAGGTTTCAACTGCAAAATAAGATATTTTAAAAGTAAAAGATGATATCTTAGATGTATTATTGCCTCTTACTCTCCTCCTGGTAGTTTCTCCTTGGTTATCTTTTGCATCTTCAGATCAATCTTATCAGTGAGGATCTGTGCAGTGCATACTACAGAAGGATTTCTGTCTTAGCTTGTTACCATCACTGCAGCATTGTATGCAATTTACTAAAATTCCTGCTTCTCATTCATCAGGATTTTCATCTGCTCATCCCAGCTGCAGAATAAAACATAGGTTCATGCTTTACTTACCCCAAGATAATGGCCATCAATGAACACAACAGGGAGTGAGGGAACTTCACAGACACTTCTGCACCTTTCATCTAGTTCTTTTCCATAATCACTGTTCAGAGCAATGTTTTTTTCTTCAAACTTAACCCTGTGATTTTGAAATATCTTTCTGACCAGTTCACATCTTTCAAAAGTGGTTCTCACCACACGAAGACTGGTAGTATAAATGATTATGCGGCCAAACTCTGGGACTGATGAGACCTGGAAAAAAAATAGTTCCCATTACTTGAAGCAAAGGTTTTGTATTTTCCAAGTATTGAGCAATTTTATTTAAAATATTACTTAAGAAAAAAACCCCAGCATTTTAAAAACAAAACCCAACATTCAACATTTTTTCAAATGTGAAGATGAAACAGGAGGAAGGAAGTTCTTGAAAACAGCAATTTAAGGCAATTCAAGTTGTTTAAGTAAGATGCAACTTGATTTTTTTGGAAAGTCTTAAATATGTTGAATCAACATATATTTTCAAGAAACTGATATATTTTAGATCCTGGTGTACTTCAAAACGTGAATAAATTGACACTGTTCCCCTGATGTCTGATTCTATTAATTTAGTCACTTGTGTTTGCACAAAGCGAGTCTGGTAGTACCCAGACTAAGACTAAACCTGTGAGCTTAGATGTTGTTGACAATCTGTTTCAAGACAAGAGCTTAATCTAAGCCTGAGCATGTCCATGGCCAAATATTAACTTTGAGCACTTTAGGTCTCCATGTTGAACTAGATTATGACTGCAGAAGGTACAGATGTATCCCTAATTTTTAATGTAGTTCCACAACAAATTATTCTAACATCCAAACAACAATTTAAAAAGTATGTGTATTCAGTATATGTGTATTCAGTGTCCAATTAAAAACCTACTGCAGCTAGCTGGAGAAAGTTTCACGCTATAATTCAGATTTTACTTTTTACTCCACTTTTCAATAAGCAAAATTTATGTTATTTCTTTCCTTTCTAGGATGACAAAAATTAGATCATGTAAATACTACAGGGATTAATTTGCCCAAGAGAGTGTGATAGATTTTCAAGAAGCCTGAGAATCATTCTTCTAAACAAAGATATTATGTTCAAATATATAACTGAAATCCCAGCTTTTTCAAAGGATGACAAAGCACTTCCAAGCTCTCCAAATTATGCATTGTATTCAGCAAACTATATTTAATTGTTTCGTCAGTCTTCCAGGAGGCAAAACACAAGTTAGAAAATAAAAGCAAGGATACCTCTACTACAGTGTAGTACTGCATGGAAAATGAACCTTGATGGGTGAATAGATAATTTTTTACCTATCTCATGAATTAACTATAAAAACATAGTTGTTAAATTGGGCAGATGCCATTGCAGATTTTGTGATATAACCTGCCATGATTTATCTTACTACCTATCCAATAATAAAAGTACTTGAAAAAGTATATTCTGCCTAAAGAGGTGTTTACAAGATTCTTTATACAGTATAGTAAAGAGTTCTCAGAAAAAATATTTGCATTTCACAGATCACTTATAGAATGCTGGAAGGGTAATTGCCAAGATATGTAGCCATGGCTTTTCTCTCCCATTCAGGAAAGGATCTGTGTTGTGATAGGTCAATATTTTTTCTCTTAGAATGGATGTCAGAAATTCAATTTTAGGAAGAAGTTTTATTAAAATGGGCTACTTTTCTGCAGCCCATTTTCTAGGTTGAAAATCTGTTATACTGCTACTGCAGCATTGACTCTCCTCCAGCACATTGTTCACGTGTTCCAAGTGAAAGAATTAGCTCATTCTCTCCATAAAAGACAATTACTCTACATAAATACTGCAAAACATTTTAGTAACCACATACGGTTTGCTTGAAGGAAGAGGAGTTTGTTGTTTTCATAAGTAACCAAAAGAAGTTCTTAAAATACTTCTTAAATAGAAATTTTCACATATTCCTCATTTCTTCCTCTTTGGAATGTCAATACATATTGAAGTGCAAAACTACTCAACAGAATGGAAGCTCTTGTTCCTCCATAGCTCTAATCTCTAATGCTGCTTGTTCCCAGACACCAGAGGCTGGCAGAATAGGCACAGACAGTCATTATCTAGTGAAGCATCAGGACTGTGGCTGTCCCTACAGCATATAAATAAGGTGCTGAAGAGCTGGAAAAATGGAAAGTTGTAAAGTGATCCGGAAAGATATCAAGTGGAAGGGGTGTAAAAAGAGTCACTTTTATGTTTATTCCTTTCTTCTTTCCTAATATGGCAGTGAAGAAATACCATTGTTTGCCCCGAAAAGTATCAAGGACATTAATCAAACTATTCTTCAGAAAAAATGTTTGATAAAAACCTTGTTTTATGTGCTACAAATATATACAACTTTTCCTTGCAAGGACCTCTACCATAGAAAGAAATCTTTCTTGTAACCTCTCTGAAAACCACATTGGTAATGAACAACCAGAGGTTTACAATAAGAAAGCTATATTAATTCTTATTTTTCTAATATAAATATTTTTCAATATAAAGGCTGCGAACTGTAATATTTAATTACCAGATTACACTCTTGAAGTAAACCAGTAAACACAGTGCTTTTCCTTTCCTAGGTGGGAACCGTGGCAAAAGCATAATTAGTCACAAGCAATGTAAGCAAATGAAAAGAAAGACACTTTAGAAAATGAAGTCTTACAATTTTGTTTTGCAAACTTGAAATTGGAATCACCTCATGTAACTCACAAATGCATATAAAACTCTAGATGAAATTAAACAGAAGGCTGTTCTCTGTTTAATGGGCATGACAAAATTTTAATAAAGCTGTTGAAGTTGAACAGATGAATGTACCAATGGAGCAAATTACATTAACCACTTATTTGCACTTCTTGTAGGTGGAATTCTCATTGAAGCAAGAAGGTTATGATCCCTAAGCTTTTCATATATTTTTCATATCTTTTTAGATAGATAATGCATGGCTATAGCTCCAGTACTTTTCCTATCCTTTTCCCCTAGATATTAGAACAATAAGCTAACCTTATAACACATTCCTGAAATACTGTTTATCTTATTGTCAGGAAGAGGGCCTACAAGAAGAACATTTTGTTTCCAACCAGAATCTGAGAAGTCATAACAAGAAGTGGGGCAAAGAAGCCCTTGGACCAACTCCAAGGAGTTGACCCAGGGATGTGTTTCTGGGGCAACTGAATCTCCTATAGGATGTACCATTAGATATCCTAATTAATTAACCTTACAAAAATTGTAGAAATCCAGCCAGGAGTGCCCATCACCACTGGGACACCTGGAACCTTCCAAATAAAAGTATTCTTTTTACTTTACTATTCTAACACTGTTGCAAGGGCTTTTTTTCTCTTTTGATAATAAGCAACACTTATGGATACCATTTGGCCTAAGGCAGCAATTATTGTGTCATATTCAGGAAATCCTGTGCACATGGGCCAAGGTTATGCTTCAGAGAAAGTGCCTGTCTGGAAAGAAGGAAGGGACTTAAGTTCTGAGGGGGAAATGAAGTTGCTTTAATAACAATCCTCTACGTAATTTACATCTCTTAGTTTAGCAGCCCAATGTTACCATCTCCCCAAGAGTCTAAGGGCACATTCTGCTGTACTGCCTCAGCCTGAAGAGCTTGCATTTTTCTTGGGAGTGTCAAGTTGCCAGCAACAGCCAGAGGCATGACCTTCATGACTTCACAGCAGAGCTGCCACTTCCAGCCTAAGAAACAGCTGCCCTTTTTTTGTGTCTAGAGAGAAAGAGTAATTACTTCACCAGTTCAATCCTCTTCATGATTGACCATGAAAAAAACACTTTACTTAATTTGAACCTGACTCAGTCTTTTCCCAGACTTCTTCATCAGGTCAGACAGGGCTTTTGTAAATTGTAGAATTATAGAATCATAGAATCATTTAATGGTTTGGTTTGTAAGGGATCTTAAGGATCACCTGCTTCCAACACCCCTGCCAGGAGCAGGTTCACCTCCTGCTAGACCAGTTTGTTCAAAGCCCTGTCCATCCTGGTCCTGATGTACAACTGGGAGAAATCCATCCCTCTGCCATCCCACTGGCATCCATTTGACATGGCTGCAACTAAATATAATCCTTAACTGGGCAAATCTTGAGGGATGTCATCCATGAGGCTCAAATTTGTGAGCTCATTACAAAGTGGCACCACAAGAGAAAGGAAGAAATTGCTGTTGAAAAAGAAAAGGCAAGATGATGAGCAAGCAAATGAAAGGATGCTGGGGACTGAAAAATGGCTGAAAATACAGAACTAACCAAAACCAGATGATAAACCAAACCCTAAAATGTCAGGATACTGAGAGAGCAAGAGTAGTAGAAACTAAATGCATAAACAAAAACAGGAAAAATATGACCCCAGTCCCCCCAAAAAAAAAGAAGACAGTCAGTAAAACCAAAACCAAAGTAAATGATAAAACAGAGAGAAGGTCACTGAAATAAGACATCCTGAACCTTTTTTAAAAGAAATCCCAGTGGTCAATATAACTGTACAACAAATATATTACAGAATATGTGAATATCCAAGTTTTTTGAAAATTTTGGGTTGTCTTTTATAAAAAAATAAAACTGTTGTATATCACTAGAGCTTCAGAAATATGAAATATTTGAGAACCACACTCCTAAAGCATGTCTTTGAGAATTTACCTTTTCTCTATAACAGTTGCCTCGACAATACTAACAGACCTCTTAGTAGCTCTGAAAAAGCAGTGCAACAGTCAGGAGTTTCCATGGTTCTTCTGAAAGCCAGATAAACACCACGAATCTCTCACAAATATCTCTGGGGGGGGTTCAGACTTTCCCACTATATCTTATCCCTGAATTTTGGGCCCAGCAGCATCTGAAGCAGCAGCAGAAGTGTCCATGTTTTTCTATTGGTCTCATAATTACCTTGGCCCTGACCAGTCCTGCCAGTCTGAGCAGATATTTCACTTCTGTTTGTGTGGAGAATTTATAAAATTAACTGTTGAATAACAATACTAAATAAATTGTTCAGTATATTCACCATGAATCACGCTCTAAAACACTATAGATTTTCTTTAATATATTTTACTACATTTTTGTCTGCCTCACTGACTTTGAGTGGCTTTTTATGTTTGGATCAAAACCCTTAACAAGGATATTTGTGCAGCATTACTAATAGCTATTAGTAGACCAAGCCAATGCTTTTCAGCTTGTAGTGTAAGGACCACTGCTATCCCTTGGGGCATAAAGTGATTGCTCCTAAAACAGTGGTGAAATTTGCTTTTTGAAAACCTTTGTATACAACCATGTCTGCAAACAAACAGACAAGTCCATCAGTGAGAGGAATACTATACTCATGACATTAACCTCATTGTCATTTGGTTGCAAATGAAAACCATGAGAGCAACACTATCAAAGTAGTCACAGCATTGTTTTTAATCCTCTCCCTAGAAAAAAAGTATAAACATGTATTTTAACCCTGTCAGTTGAAAAGAACAGCTATTAACATACATATACATAGATCATTCATTTCAATGGAAGCATCACGCACAAATTTACATTTGATTATTTTAAAGAAAAAATAATAAATGAAAAAAAATTATCTGGTATAGTGCTTTGATAAAAGCTGAAATGCTTTATCATATATGACATTCTTAAAGGTTTTTACTATGTTCAGGTATAATACTCAGCATGTTGTTCATGCAGTACTGAATTGCTTGTGTGACCTAAATCAAGGGCTGATATACCCTTCTCTGTCTCACAATATCATCTTTCAGCATCTCAGAGTGTTCTGCTGAATTATGCACCCCTTGGCTCTGTAATTAGATACTATCAGGCTGGCAGAAGTATCTGCTTCACTTGCTAGGCTGAGGCAGGAATCTAGAGCACATTACTAACCCTGTGCCAGACATGCTTCAGTGAGTAAATGCAACACTCATCATCTAACAAAAATGTTGAGCAGAAGAAAACAAGTTATACATACATACATATACATTTTGTATGTATGCTTGCATGTCTAAAAACTTTTAATTAAGCTGCTTACTTCATAATTGGAATTCCATCATTTATAGCTTGAATTTGTATCAATAACTGTATGGCAAGAAAGAATTGTGATTTAACAATAATCTTCTGATCACAATCTGGTTTGAACTTTCTATTTTTATTTTACACTCATAAAATGAAGACAAGAAAATATCTGTGAGTTTCTTGTTGAAGAAGTTCTGCAGGGGAAAAAGTGCCAAAATTTAAGCATTTAATTTCTGCAAGATTTAGAAGCTTTTACTAGCTTCTGCATTTTAAAAGACATCTAAAATACATATTAAAAGTAGTGAATACTTTCTGGAGGATAATTTGATAAAAGTCAAAAGCTATGACCAAAGTGTTTCAATTTTTTCCTACATGATTCTCCATGAGAACACACTGTTTCAAAAATGGATAGCATTACATGAAAAACATGCTTTCCATCAAGTTGCTCTTTATATGAAAACATGCAACATTTAATGAGATGACTGCAGATTGATGGTCTATGTTCAAGAAGAACCCACAGCATTTGCCATCATAACCACACAGAGCAATGCTAATGGTGCTGTGAACTAGTCCATTCTGTTTGTTGATTGCTTGGTTCAAATAAAAGCTTTAATGCCACTTTTCAGGGAGAATTGATTTGGTAGATTGCATTTACCAAAGTAAAATGCTTTTCTTTGGCAAGTAAGACCTGTTTACACATACTGGAGCTGTTTCAAGCAGTCCCCAACCTTGGTGTGCATTCTTCATATGAAATCCCATTCCCATCCACTTCACTGTTTGCAGTCCAACCTTCATGGGCCCTCACACAACAAAGCACAGTGCACATGTAAATTTGAATCTACATCTCTCTTAAGTACTTTGCTACATTAAGACTTCAGTCCTGTTTGCATTGCCTTCAAGGACCCAGCACTACATCAATATCCAGTAAAATTCAGAACTTTATCAAATTGAGGAAGCCATACATATTAGGAAAAGCTCAATTGATTGAAGTCTAGTTTTTGCAACACAGCACTCAAACACCCAAGTCAAAGCATGTACTGGCCTTCTCTTATAAATAACACTAGACCTTTTCTTATACAGTTTTGGCAGTTGCAGGGACTATAAACTGTAGGACTTGTCATCTTTGACCCCCTAGGGCAGTGGAATGATATCACCAGTAGCCACTCCATGACTGTCAGCAAGCTGAGAAGATCCACTGATACCAATTTACAAGTGAGGCCACCAAGAGCTGCACTCCCAAACAAGATAGAGAGTCTGGGATACTTCCAAACAAATACTAGCTTTGTTTCAAAAAAAGAAAAAAACAAAAAAAGTGCAATCAGGTCACTTTTTCTCAGCTCTTAAAATAGCACAAATGCTTGTGTGGCTTTTGTCAGGCTGTGTGCTGTAACTCACCTCACCCACAAACAGCAGCCCTAGGAATTCACCAAAATTCCAAAAGCTGTGTAGGAGCCCAGGCTGCTCTGCCTGTCATAACACAGGACATGAGACATCTCTTCTGTTCCTATTTGTATTTCATAGGGCTGGATAACTCCTAGGAGCTGGGCACAGTTACAGAGAAGGGCAATGATCCAGCAGCAACCTGAATTCTTTGATCTTCTAACTCCTGGACTATTCTTGTCTCTCTTGTCTCTCTTATCTACAAACAGAACATATACTGCTGATTGTAAAATAGCACAGTTTTACCTCTTGAATGTTGACATCCTCAAAATCGTTCAGTGTGAAATAGATGCAGGATGCAATTATACCTCAGATATTGGTAAAGCATATTTGTATATGTCTGTAATCCATTTCTATTTTTCAGACTGTATGTCAATGTTGGGGATGTCAGAAGAAAAATAACAAAAGTAATAATAATACTGCATGTGGTATTTATACTGTTGCTTTTATCCTAAAATCACTTGGCAGTATACTAAAATAGGAAAAACCATCTATCCTCTGACACCATGTGTATGTGTTGTTACCCTTTCTGTTCCTCCAATATTACAATATAACATCATGTCTCTTTTCCTGCCACTGCAAGCTTTTCCTCACCTTTTCTGCACAGACTGCTGTTCAAGGGATAGCAAAGTGTTTTCACTTCAAAGCAGAAAAAATACTTGTAATACCACAGCAAAGGAGTACAGGGCATGACCTGGCCTCTCCCTGCTCTTTGTAATGAATGCTTCAGCTATGGGCAGGCTCAGAGGGTGCAAAGACCACAGCAGAGCTCACCTCCCAGTGTCCTTACTGCTGCTCATCCAGCACACACTCACAGCCAGGTTGCAGCCTGCTCACAGGCGACCTGAGCCCTGATAAGAGACAGGTTATCTCCCCAGGGCTCATGGGCTCTGCCAGACCCTGTTTCCTCTGCCTCTGTAGCCTCTAGAGCCAAAGTGTGCCACACACGTCTAGCTCTGACTCTGGGGTAAAAGCAGCTCCTGTTCAACAGGGCACAGCAATGCTGTCAAGTCAGCCAGGGCAAATTTTTTTTTCAAATAAATGAAAATTATGTTCAAATTAGTTGAAAGAAGATCACTATCTGCCCACATCTAATTGGACTTTTATTTATCAAGTGCTGAAAGTTCTATCAGCATTTTCTTAGTAATGTATTTATGCCATTCAGCATATGATAGGATAAAATGAAACATTTGAAAATCAGAAGCAAATCTGTGATTAACTCTAACCTAAGTCTTCACTTCTTCTGGGAAGAAACACTGTAATATAATGCTTGTTTCTCTTTTGCTTGCTCAGTCCTTATTTGTCTTTCACCTCATATTTACCAATTTGACATCTCCAAGAAATTCTTCTCAAATAAAAAAAAAAGAAAGAGTCTCTGGGAAGACTCTTGGCAATGTTCCTCTGGTTGGTAAGAAAGAAGAAGCTTTTCTTTGTTCTACAAGGAAACTCCTCACAAAGGTTGAAGAGGGAAAGGCAGGAGCTGCTGAAAATAGTTTTGCTCTCAGAAGTTTATGTGAGGCACTAGAAGCCAAAACAAGGAAGGTCCAACAACCTCCTTTCACACTGTGCAGTTCTTTGAACCATTCCTGTATTCAGTAGAAGCCAGACAAGATGTTCCTAGACTGTCCTGTGACATTTGTATTACCCTTCAGGTAGAGCCTCCTGTCTGGGGAAGAGGCTAAGAGAGGCTATTATTTGAATAATAGGCTATTATTTGAATATCCCTTAATTATTGCAGAGATCTGTGTGATTCAATTTGCTGGTGTCCTTTTCCCCTCTCATTAGCCTTATAAAGGCACCAAGTAAAACATAATACTATGGATCACAAAAAAAATATCAATACAATATTAGAGCCAGCCACATGGTCCCACAGGTAATCTTTTTTGCTTGTAAAGAGTTGGACTGCCAAGAACCTTGAAATTTCCACTACCAGAGAAAATCATAGAATCATAAAATGGTTTGGGTTGAAAACAGACCTTTAAACTACCTAGATGCAGCCCCCATGTTATAGTCAGGGTCACCTTCCACTGAATCAGGTCACTCAAAGCCCCATCCAGCCTGGCCTTGAACATTTCCAGGGATGCCCACAACTTTTCTGGGCAACCTGTTCATAACCCCCAAAGTAAGAATTTCTTCCTAATATCTAATCTAGACCTACTCTTTTTCTGTTGGAAGCTATTCTCCCTAGTTCTATCTCTACATCTTTATGACTCCTTTCACATCAGAAAAATCCAACACAAAATTCAGTATAGTACAATTTTCTTAACAGCATTAACCAGAGAAAATTTTTCCAGGAAATTTTCATCAACCATCACAGTCACCATGAAAAATATTATGCAATAATTTTCTAAGGACAGAGAAGTCCAGTTCTTTGCCATTTACAGCAGGAACCTCCCAGTGCAACATTAAGGCAGCAGTCAGAAAATATCTAAGCCAAGTTTCAGCAAGGCATATGATAACATTCCCCTGCATTTTCAAAGTGTTCTGTGGGTATCTCACACCAAAATAGATAATTGAAATCTCATATACTACCTTTTAGATTCATTATGATCTCTCCTAGAAAATATGTCTCTGTAGCCAAGTATTGCCTGGATTAGGTAGCACTTTAAATCAGGAATTGGGTGCTGTCCCATTGCTTTGCTTCCTTTGAGTTTATCAATCATTGTAAGCCATGAAATAATTACTCTAGGATGATTATTTTATATCTATTTGTTTGGCTAACAATACACATATGTTTCAAGGCCTTTAACCAATTCTAATTGGTAACCAAGACTTAGCCCTGCAAAAGTAGATGTGACAGAGAGAATGAAACATCAGTATTTCCTAGAATACACTAGGCAAAGGGAATGTGTTTGTCATTAAGAAGGTTGACTGGAGGTATACTTCATAAAATGATTTTCTACCTCTTGGAGCACAATTCTTGGAATGCATACTAGTGATTATTCATCTGCATAAAGTTCCAATGGAGCTAGAATATGCATTTTACCAAATACAGTATTTTCTTGTCAGGTGAGCAAAATGGGCTCAGACCACATGGGAAGGACACTTGCTTTTTCTGACATTGATCTTCATTTTCACTGAGAGCTTGAGTGTTTCTCAGCATTCACTGACAGGGGCATGGCACATTCCAGCCTTATTTTTTCATCTGTTAGTTTAGTAACTGTATTTTATCATCTCTGAAACAAGCTAATTGGGAAAGGAGAGAGTAAAGTTAATTATTGCTCTGATGCTGTTCATCAAACAGCCTGTTCTTATATTATCCTCTTCTACCCTCACCAATTCATTTTAAGAGTAACAAGATTTGCTATACAAGAGAAAAGGTGCTGAGATTACTCTATTTAGAAATAGTCTTTTCAAAATGGCTCCTTTGAGACTGAAAACAACACTAGACCATCTAATTTTTTCTTTCCATCAAAACAAGCTCTGTTTTTCAGCAGGAAAATGCTGCTGTTACTGATAAGTCGTTTTTGCTTTTCATTGCTGTTTTACAGTATATTTAATATGAGAATGCTTAATATCTACTTTAACCTATACAGAACACAACATTGCCCAGAGAAGTTGTGAATACCTCTTCAATGGAAGTGGTCAAGGCAGGGTTAAATGGAGACTCTGGGCAACCTTATCTAGCAAGAGGCATCCCTGCCCATGGCATGGGAGCTGGATCCAGATAATCTTTAAGGCCACTTCCAACACAAACCATTCTATAATTCTGCAATTCCACATTGTGCAAACTGCAGTCAGCACTTGTCCTATAAATGAACTTGCTTTGGCATGGGGTTATGCCATATTTCCCCTCTGTGCCCCCTCTGTATTGCAAGGTTGATTGTACCATGCTGTAACCTGGCATCCAACCAGGGAAACATTTGTTTTCCACAGGTGCAGTGCTAGTAGGAGATTTATAAGCTAGTGTTCCTGATGTTTGATTATCTGCTATGTTTGATAAATGGCTTTCAGCTGAACATTCTGAGTGGCAATATAAACATTTTTTCTTTGTTTGATGTAATCATTGGATCAGGAAATTGAAACTCATACTTCTGCACAATTGTGTTACAGTGTTATATATTAACTCTCTGATTTGCTTCTTGGGTCTTTGCATAAAATAAATGCTGATTGGAAGTGCTTATTAAATTTTATTACCACCTCTTAAAAGCTAGACTGTGCCAGTCAGATACAGATGAAGAGCAAAATTTAGGAAAATTAAATGGCAAAACTACACAAATTTCGCAAAACTTCAAATTACCTTGTGGTCAGAACTGAATTTCTGGTGAAAATTACACTATAGTTTGTTCTTTTAGCTAAAAAAATGTTACAAAGAAAATTCACCATAAGATGCAGTTAAAATATAGGTATTTTTAAACTGTAATCAAAAGAGTGAATAAAAGGATTAAATCAATGTTGGTCACCAACAAGTGTGGTTGAAGTACAGTGTTAAAAAACCTGCTACATACTCCCATTCAACTGTCTTTGCCAAAACTTCTGAATTCAAGTTGTAATTGAAAACTCGTTTCCCTCATCCCTTTTTCTTTCTTTACTTCAAAGATCTGACCAGACTGCAGAGTAAGCTTCCATTTCCCCCCTAGAAATCCTGATTGGTCTTCATCTTTCTTCTATGCCACAGTGATTAATCTTAAAATAAGTTTTAAAATGAACACCCAATTTTGCCAGGCCTCCAGGAGTGATTTTATTTCCTCTAACAGTGCCAGCACATGGAAGCCGTTCTTCTGCTGCCTCTCACTTTTGGCTTTATTCTCTCAAGACAGAGTCCTTCACTGCCACACTAGTTTTCTGACAACTATCAAGGGACTGATTGAAGTGCCTTTTCATGAGACTTACATAAAATTACAAACCTGTGCTGCAGTGGGCTGCAGGAGAGCCAAATTCCACGGTGCCAGCTCAGGAGTAGATGGCTTCTCCTTGTTCTGTTTCAGTAGGGCTGAGCACACAATGAATCAGCCAAAATGGGACAGCAGCCCACCACAGGTCTCACAGCACTAAGCAGATAGATGTCCCCAGATGGAGCACAGTTTCCTGGTTTCTGGACAAGTATATTCACTGCAAGTGTCACAAGTATCTTGTCCTTTTTGCAAGGATATCATCACCCTGCATTGCCATGGAGCATGTACAATGCCATATTTCAGGTGAGCTCTGCCTTTCTGGCACTTTGTTACAGTTTATGTCTAAAATGTGTTGAATTCAAAGTATTGCTTCCCTCTCTGGTAGGTTTGTTGAGGATTTTTCTGAGTCCAAGTGAACACATTTATCTAATCATCTTAACAATGAAAATACAGAGCACTTAAAATTATTTTGGTCTCTCCACAGACAACACATCAGCTTCTCAGGCTCTGAAACAGTATTTCTAAAACTGGAATCACAGGTCTTCCATTTCCTTCCAATATATCTCTATGAATTCAGATACCAGAGAGCTTTCTCCAGCATCTCACAGACAAATTCAGTTTTCTCCACAAGCATTTGATTTATCCCCTCTACAGTATCAGTGTTTCTATTTTATTTCCCTCCTGCCAATGCTCTGGATTCACAGCCACAGACCTTGTGTAATCATTGCTCAAGATTTTCTGAAAACTAATTACTTTAACTCAGTATCTCCCAACGAGGGAGAGGAGAGGAGAGGAGAGGAGAGGAGAGGAGAGGAGAGGAGAGGAGAGGAGAGGAGAGGAGAGGAGAGGAGAGGAGAGGAGAGGAGAGGAGAGGAGAGGAGAGGAGAGGAGAGGAGAGGAGAGGAGAGGAGAGGAGAGGAGAGGAGAGGAGAGGAGAGGAGAGGAGAGGAGAGGAGAGGAGAGGAGAGGAGAGGAGAGGAGAGGAGAGGAGGAGAGGAGAGGAGAGGAGAGGAGAGGAGAGGAGAGGAGAGGAGAGGAGAGGAGAGGAGAGGAGAGGAGAGGAGAGGAGAGGAGAGGAGAGGAGAGGAGAGGAGAGGACCTTTGCTTCCATGCTCACAGAACAGCAACATAACAGTTTATGCAATGTCCCCTGGACATTGAGTAAGATACAGGCATTTTAAAGTAGCTGGAAATTGGGAAGTCAAATTAAATGTGAAAAGTAAAAATCGTTCACACTTTATCATTCCTATACATTTTCTGTGTCTACTAACAGACAACACACAGGACAGGCAAACAGGAAGGTCACTGTTATTTCAGAGTAGCTTGCAAACAGAAACTAATTAATGTGAAAGAGGGGGGAAAACTCGACAGCATGTCACCTAAGGAAATCAGTAAATTAAAAATGTATGGCTTGAGCTGCACAGCATCTGCCTGCCTGAAGCTGTGCCTGTAAATAGTGTGGAAGACCAAAGAATTGAAACAATGGATCCCAGATGGGTCACGAGAAGAATGTTAGTATTAATTACACAATTCTAAAAAAATTACAGTCCCCAGAAATCTGAGAATAAGTCTCCATTCTTAGAAGATTTGTCCTAGATTGCATAATTTAATTTCCTACTGCTTAACAGTTGAGTTACCACTTGGTGATAACAGTTATATGTAGGAGTATGAAAATAATTATTATTCAACTGCTAATCAGTGTTTATTTCACTTCTATCTTTTATTGCTAGCAACAGGAATAAATACACTGAATGAAATGAAATTTGAACTTTGATAAAATTGAACTTTTTCTCAAGTTTAAAGAACATTGTTCAATTTTTTTTCTTTGTTTTTTTTTTTCTTCTGGGCCTTTGTGTTTTCTGGTTCTACTCAAAACAAGAGAGGTTGGAAATAAAAGGAGGGAGTATGTAGGTCCACTTGAAAGTGTTCTGTTTAGTACTGTATGCAGTATGTTCTGTTTAGTATGTAAGCAATATTTTTCAAATATTCTTACTTCTCTTGGAAGTGAATTTTTAATCCTACTACATACTCAGACTTTGGCAGTAATTCTGCTGTTTACTTATGTATCATTTCCCATGATGACACTGTGAATTGCTAAAAAAAGAAACAAAATGCATTTGTCTGAAACAGCAGTTGTGGAGCTCAAATCCTATTTTCTCTTGTCATGAGCAGATTTTAATTTTGCTTGTTATTTATCACACTGTTCTAGGTGTTTGAATCTATGTTGTCTGTTTGGGGACAATCATTGGCCACCTCATGCCCTCTTTGAGAGTATTCTGTAAGTAAGGATGGCTTTAGTCAGAAGTGAGCCAGAACAGGACTTGCTGAGGATAGACAGATAAAGATGAAAATGTTTGATATCACAGAAGATGTGGAGAAGTTGGCATACAGCATGGCTCTGAGTAAGCCCTGGTTTGTGAACCCTGACCCCATCTGTCTGTAAGCACTGCTACTTCCCTCAGTAGAACATTTCATACTGCAGAGACACAGACTTGTGCAACCAGCAGCAAATGGCTTTCATGAAAATTACAATGTCTGCTCTGGCCCATTTATTTTTAACTTGGCAGCAGCTTTGGAATACCCTGTATAGTGTTTTCTGGCAGGCAGATGAAGCTTAAAAGATGATTTCTATCCCTTCTCTCTTTCACCAATTCCCTATTCTTTCTAAAATATTCCCTTGTTGTCCTTAGACTCTGTAGAGACTGGTAAATGCTAATAATAACATAATAGGAACACATACATACAGAAATCTGACTCATTTTACATTTAAACATTGCCAGGTGCAGTTAATGCACGCAGTGATCCCCTTTATAGTTCCCAAATGTCAGTTAGTTTGGTTAATTAACAGGCATTAGAGGTCTATGAAAACTATTCTAGTCTGTTGAGCTTCTTACAAATGCCATTTATCATATATCTGACTGGACAATAAAAGAGTTAGCTGGTGAGATCCTGCTCATGATATTACATGGCTCTTTGTCAGCTATGCTTTGTGTGGTAAGTGGGCCTGTTTTCCCAAGACTTACTTTCAGTATACCAGATATACTTTCAGTATATCATAGGAAACAACACAATAGTCCACTACTTCTTTATATTTGCAGCACCTGGTGATTTTCCTAGTGCTAGAGAGGATCAGCAAGTGAAAACTGCTATTAAGGAAAGCCCTAATCAGTCACATTTAACTCAGTCAAAAATATATTGCATATTCATTGAAAAATGTTTCAGACTTTCATGGATTAATTACAGCCTAGAGTCAGTCTGTCATATACAACAGAACTGTTCACTCAAAAAACAACTAAAGAAGGTAATAGCATAAATGAAGTCTCATTCTCAACGGCAATCATCAGCAGAGAATATTTAAAAATGGCTAACATTCTTCACAATTTACCTTCCTAAGCAATAAAACAAGAGGAAAGGGTTAAACAAATTCTGGTTTTGATTTGGGTTACAAGCACCCTGGAGTTTCAAGTTCAGCCAACAACAAGCTTTTAGTTAAAAGTTATTTTATATTTTACTGTATTCCTACAAATGGAAGCTGAGATGAGATGCACTAAAATCCCGAAACTCCCAGGGAATGGTGAGCAAATCAGGGAAACCACACCTCTCCCTGTTTTCAGTTCCAAACACCCCACATATAATGTACTTTTTCTTTCCTGAGACTTTATACAAACCTGAAGTGTAGCTGAAAACGTTACTCATGTGGGTGGAGATAACAACAGGCTATTTTATAAAGGTTGGAGTTGTCATTTGCACTACACTGAATTTAAGGAAAAGGACAACTATTTGTCAGGTGGGCACAGAGAATTATCTCATCTGGGGTCACAAAGCACTTTGAATTCTGAATTAATTCTGCACGGGTCTTCAAATGAGGCAGAGACCAAAGTTATGGTGTGATTAGTGCACCAAAGTGCTGATTCAATCCTTACCTCTCAGAAAGCCCTAGGACTCAATGCATGCCAGTGATGCAGGAGTATTTTGTACTTATAGCACTACTTTGTCCTGCAGTAGCACTGAGTGATGAAGGACCTTGTTTCCCCTCTATATTACTTAACCTAATTGGAACTATGCTCTCAGCTATCTCATTACTTAATAATACCTAGAAATTTGGTACCTTCATCTTCAAACCCTGTGTAGTTAATTATTACTTATATACTCAATATCCATTTTTTAAATTAATGATCCATCTACACTGCACACTTGAAGTGCTTTGTTTCTTTTTTAAGCAATAGATTTTTTTAAATGGCAAACAGCATGAGATTATTATGCAGATACAACTCCTAGACAGCATACATAAACCAGCTCTGCCCTAGAATAGCCCATGCTGTGGCTGCTAGCCTTGATGTATGAAAGGGGACAAATGACTCATCCACCAGTTCTTTGTGAGCAAAATAAAAGACAGCTTAATGGAGCAGAATTATAGACTTCATTGCTGGAAAGACTCTTAAGGTGTAAGTTTTCGTTTTCTTTTGGTTTTTAACCATATAGGTATGATATCTGAAAATCAGAACATAGCACGTTGTATGCTTTATACAAGCTCCTAAACCTGTTGGTCAAAAAGAGCTGCCAAGTTAGTTATTCTGTATATATCACACCAGCAGCTGGACTAATGTTTTATCAAGGCCATTGTAAGCAACTTTATGTTCTAGTCTGATTCAGGATTTTGGTCAGAGGTGTATTTTTTAAGTAAAATGTTCTTATAATCATACTTTTCATATAATAATGTTCTTACAGTGGGGCTAGAATCTATACCATATTATAGAATTAAATGTGTTCTGTTCCAGGAATAAGACTACAAATTAAGAAGGTGAGTTTATTAAATCATTTGTCTGCTTTTCTTTTGGAATAAGATTTCAATGGCTTTTTTGCATAGATATTATTTAATACCATGCAGCAAGAAAAATCAATAAGAACATGTATTCTAATTTCATATCATATCTTCAAATAATGCTGAAACTCTATCCTTGATTACATTTCTGCCAGCTGAATAATCTTCTTCCAAAATGAGATTTAAGACATCATAAAAAACAGGTCAGAAACTTCACTAGACTGCTCTCCATTTTTGAAACCTCTTGACCTTATGAAACCATCTGTCTGAAGGAACTGCATGATTCAAGACCTGTCCCAGACAGGAGCAGCTAAAAATCCCTATAGTATTAATTATCTGCATTCAGCTTAAAAATTGGCCAGTAAAAGTGTCCTTCCATCCCACATCTTCCAAACAGTGTGAAAGAGCATCATCCACCAGCAGACAGGTTTGCAAAAGGCTTGACCACACAGCAGATACAATAGCTGCCATGGCAATATTCCAGTTAGATGAAGAGAATCTATTGTCTGAACAAGTCCTTTAGAAATGGAGCTTTTTAAATCCTTATGACAGTTTAAGTTTGAGCTTGAAGGGTCTGAGTAGGTGCATATATTTTGAATCATTGTGGGATTTGGAAGACCAACCAGATTTGCCCACTGCATGTGAGAGAATCTGATTGAAAGCATCATAGAACGAGAATTCATTTGCAGGATGCTTTCAACTAGACCAGGTTATACAGAGACTTATCCAGACTGGCCTTGAGCACTTCCAGGGGATGGGCATCCACAGCTTCCCTGGGCAAGCTCTTCTAATGCCTCACTACCCCACAGTAAAGAATCTTTTCCTAATATCTAATCTCCTGCCTTTGAATTTGAAGAATTCCCCGTCTGTCTCTGCATGCTCTTGTATGAGTCTTGCCCCATCTTTCCTCTAAATTCAATTCAAGCACAGGAAGTCCACAATCAGATTACCCCAAAGCCTCTCTTTTCTGGGCTGAATAAACCCAATTGTCTCAACCTTTCCTCATAAGAGAGTCTGATCAACTTGGTGTCCCTCCTCTGGATTTGCTCCAACTGGTCCATTTCCCTCCTGTGTTGAGAATCCCCAAGCTGGATGCAGCACCACAGGTGGGGTCTCACCAGAGACCTCTTCAGCCAACACCTGAAAAGGGAAGTTCTCAAGGTGCAGATTATGACCTGTGAGAGGTGGAAAGAAGCAATAATGCTTAAAGCTCTCATTTTTCACTGTGTCTGTCTGTCTGCCTCTCAGGACATTCTCCACTTGAACAACAATGAAACGTTTCATAGTTGCCTGCAGGACTAGGAGAGAGAGTGCTTTGCATTTAGATGTAGTAAACAAATAGCAGCTGGGCAGAAAAATACTGTTTTCTTAAAAAAGCTGTAAGTTCTTTACAGACTGAGTCCCTTCTGTCTTACAGAATTTTCAAGGAGAAACGAGTTCTTCTTATATAACAATGTATGACTCCTTACAATCCTAATAGTTTTAAAGCTTGTT
Source organism: Luscinia megarhynchos (assembly GCA_034336665.1). Lineage (NCBI taxonomy): Eukaryota > Metazoa > Chordata > Aves > Passeriformes > Muscicapidae > Luscinia > Luscinia megarhynchos. The sequence continues at coordinate 23,806,896 of CM067566.1, read as the reverse complement.
AGATAATTAACAATCAGTAGTATTCAAAACAAGGGTGAGATCCAAAGAAACTGTTCCTTGCCTTTGTACCAGCAGTGGCTGATTTGTCAGTGCAGCTCATAACACTGCATGGTGTTATAAATGTGTGCAAATGTTGGCCAGTAAGGTTTTTTATATTTCTTTTTGAGAAGTGAAGAAAGAACGAGTCTGTGTGTGGTTTTACTGCAATATGGAAGATATGCTCGTCTGACATTGATGGATGATGTCTCTAGATAAAGTTCCAAAGCAAAATGGTACTAAGGTTGTTAAAATGCTTTCCACAATTCATACTAGCAATGAATGATGGTTTTTCTGTCTTCTTTCTTGCCATGCGTGAAATGAGTCTCTACCTCAGGGACTCCAGCTGCTCATCTGTGACCATTTCTGTTGCTTTCTGTGATGGAGACTATGAAGAGTCGTGCTGTGGCAGCTCCTTCACAATATAACCACTGCATCAAGCAAAACCACAGGATTGCCTGTTTGGATGGGGAGCTGCAACTTTACAGATTCTTTTCAAAATCAACAGGCTGAGGATGCTGTCCTATTATTCCTCTTACAAGCTTTGGAAAAATTCATTGAGGTTTGATTTTAATGTTTTGTACTACTTTGAAGTGGATGTTGCAGCAATTAGAAAGGTGTTCATGAATGAAAGCCATACCCTTTTCCCTCTGGTTGCAAATTCCATTCTAAAGAATGTTTTATTATATTTCAGCTACAAAATTATGATTCCACCAGACATGGCAGTTACAGTCTAAAGTTCTAGCCAAGAAAAAAAAATTGTCTTTTTGACCATTTCTTTCTGGGAAGCTGTTTATCATGTACCTTGTTTTGGTGCAGTTTGTATTAAACTGCCAACCCTTGTAGACAAATATCATAGCAAGCTGTTGACAGACTGGAGCACTCTAGCAACACAATACCTGTGGCACATATAAATTTATATTTTCTAGCTTAGTGCATTTTCAAATCCTAGTTCAGAACCTTAACAGTTTTGACATCTCTAAATTCAATAACGCAATTTGAATGCACTTGTTAGAACTTTTAAAAAAAAATTTAATAAAGAAGCTGCTTTTCATCTTCATTATTACCGTATTTTTGCAATTGCACAGCTGTGAACTCTGGCAACAAATTGGCCCAATGTAGCCAAATATTTGCTTCCGTGTTTGTAAAGTTTTAAGTAAAACATACTTAACCTAAGACATTCAAGTGTAGTGAGAGCTGCAGAATATTTGGTTGCAGAGTAATTTGTTTGTACACAAAATTAAGGGTCAATGACCAAGTATGATGCTAAGAATTAAGCACATAGGTAATTTATTTCATCTTTATGCGTTCTTCTTGTATTTACTGTGTTGAAAGCATGCAAAGATTTAGGGTGAATGAACAAGCAGGCATCCTGTCATGTCCAAAAGAAAGTCAATAGCCCCGTATTTTCTTGATAGTCCTAGTTAAAAAAATACTTCAAAACACATTTTCTCCTTATTTTCCTGCTGAGTTACCAAGTTGAGCTTCAGAGATATCAAAAGACAAGAGTTATTGCTACTAATTAATGATCAAGACTAATCAGTTAATCTTTTTCATCTCTGTTGTAGGAGGCCAATTCAGGAAAAAAATTCTACTCTTAGAATAAGTAGAAAAAAATCTTTGCTAGCATCCTAAGATCTTTTTGATAGGCTTCTTGTGTAACATGATCTTTTTTCAAGTTAGTTTGAGGTAAGATGAAGGATTTTCCATGTTAATTCAAAGGCTGGGCACCATATTGAGCAGTCCCACAAAGGGGCATTATGTAAGAGTCCCAGAGCAGTACACAGAGTCAGACCCAATGCTCATCTGGTATTCCAGGTCATCTACCAGACAGATAATTAAAAGTAAGAGTCTGGAAAGCATATATATATCATTTTCTACTAATACTATTTCATTTTATGACTATTTTCAGCTCAGAGAATTTGCTGAGGCCAATGTGACTTAGGAATCCCACTTAGTACACCCAGGAAGCCTTTTCTTCCATTTGGCATTTGCACTCATTCTTTCAATAAAAAGCAAACCTATTTCTAGATTTAAAGAGAGAGGATGAAACAAGGAAGCAGAACACAATTATTTGCAATCTCTCATGTCTTGAGTACCTGATTGAATCTCCTCTCTTCCCTTCTAGAAGGAAGGAAGGAAGGATTCCAGGAAGGAAGGAAGGAAGGAAGGATTCCAGGAAGGAAGGATTCCAGGAAGGAAGGATTCCAGGAAGGAAGGAAGGAAGGAAGGAAGGAAGGAAGGAAGGAAGGAAGGAAGGAAGGAAGGATTCCAGGAAGGAAGGATTCCAGGAAGGAAGGGAAGGAAGGATTCCAGGAAGGAAGGATTCCAGGAAGGAAGGAAGGAAGGAAGGATTCCAGGAAGGAAGGATTCCAGGAAGGGAAGGAAGGAAGGATTCCAGGAAGGAAGGAAGGAAGGAAGGAAGGATTCCAGGAAGGAAGGATTCCAGGAAGGAAGGAAGGAAGGATTCCAGGAAGGAAGGAAGGAAGGAAGGAAGGAAGGATTCCAGGAAGGAAGGAAGGAAGGATTCCAGGAAGGAAGGAAGGATTCCAGGAAGGAAGGATTCCAGGAAGGATTCCAGGAAGGAAGGAAGGAAGGAAGGAAGGAAGGAAGGAAGGAAGGAAGGAAGGAAGGAAGGATTCCAGGAAGGAAGGATTCCAGGAAGGAAGGAAGGAAGGATTCCAGGAAGGAAGGAAGGAAGGATTCCAGGAAGGAAGGAAGGATTCAGGAAGGAAGGAAGGAAGGAAGGAAGGAAGGAAGGAAGGAAGGAAGGAAGGAAGGAAGGAAGGAAGGTTGTTTTTCTTGCTATTATCTTGTGACTGTCTAAGCTCTTTCCCATGCAAGGGACAAGGCCAGCGTCTCAAGAACACTGACCTCATTTATGGAGCCTTTTTTTCATCATTTTTGACAAGGACCAACACACATCAGGGCAAGAATAATTTTGTGGCCATGCAGTGCACTGGAAGGTTAGACAGATGTCTGGTACGTGTTGGTCAGACTGCCAGCACAAAAGCCTATAATTTATTTTTTCTTCAGTTATTGATTCAGCCTTAAAAATGTGATGCATTTAACCATAGTTTTGTTGGAAATTTCCCAACGTTGAGTGTATTGAGAACTCAAGACATCATATATCTAAACATTTTGGAAATGAGACAGCCGAGTCTTAAATCACTTTCAGAGGTTTAGATAGTTAAAAATCTATTTACTGATCCTATTGAGTATATGTCAGATATGTATTTCAAGTCCAACAGAAGCAAATCCTAAAATGTCCTGAATAGTCTAGTAATAGACTTATCTGACCTCAGTGCTTTACAGCTGATTTCTGCAACATGGGAACAAGAGAAAACCAATATCCTAATTACTGACAAAATCCAGGTTCCAGTTAAGAGCTCACAGACCTGACCATCTTTTTTTTTAATTCAGTGTGTCTCTTCAGACATCCACTCTGGAAACCACTTTTAATAACTGTGACATGATCAACAGCATCAGCTGAATCACTGTCCCATGCAGTGTGGTCACAGATCAAAGCCCTTCTGAAGGTACAAAACAAGTGGTGAAGCAATGCTGTGCCCATTCCAGTCATGATCCACTTGTTCTTCTAACTCTGAATTTTCTGTAACAAGCAAAAACCTGCTTTCCATAATCCCTTGATCCTCATGTCATTGCAATTTTTCCTGTTCTCCAGTGGATTTCAGTGCAACAGTGTTCAATAATTCATTTTCCAGACTTGCTAACACTAGGAAAATACACTGGAAATTTGTAACTCAGATACCTGCAGCTCACAAATGTTCTATACAAGCAATCCAGTCCATTGTTTTCTTTTGTAAGCTATGTTCATTTGGGAGTCAGAATAATGTGAATGGAGGAGAATATGAAGGCAAAGTTCAAGAGAGTTTTTGCAATCTTTGTCCAGTCCTAGAAGAGGATTTTGAATTCAAACAGTCCAATGATTTCTGGAATGTCAGCACTGATCATCAGCTGATAATTGAGACTTCTCTTTATCAAGTTTTCAAGCCTTATCAAAACTTTTCCAGTGAAAGTTCAAATATCTTTTTCTCGTGTCCCAGACTTTTGGGGATTGTAGTGATATCCTCCAGGGGCTGCAGTGACATACAGCATCCACCCTAAAAACCTTTGCTTGTACAACTACACAAGAACCATTCCTTAACATCACTTTGCAGCCTCTGACTTCTTGGGAAGATAGCTGTTTTTGCTGCTGTATTCCACTTTATTTTGTTTGTGGTACTATCTAACCCTATCAGTTTGTAAGCTCTGCATGTCCTGCTGTGCATTCACTTTACTACAAGTAAAGAAAGATGAAAGTTCTCTTAACCACCCCAAAAGCTCTCCTCTTAACAAACTTCCACGTGATTCTTCATTCTTTCCCACCTTTCTCTCTAAACATTAATAAGCTCATTCTTCATCAGGCTGAATAATGACTTGCACCTCACAACTTTGAATGTGAGCTCTACCTGAGAAAATGTGCTTGGAAAAATTTTAAAGACTGAGTGTGCTATGGCTGACTCTTCACCCATGTCCTCTCCGAGGCAATGCTCACAAAGGCATTCATCAGGTTTGCTAACCAGACCTGCTCTTTTGCAATAGACATCAGCAAGCCTTGCCTGGGAAGGAGTTCTGTGGCTAATTCAGCAGAACCTGACCTTTCAGAGAGGCTGGAAGGCCAGTGGAGTGTGTAAGTATGGGAATGGAGGAAAAATACCCATGCTGAAATATAGAAAATTAGGAGGGACCTGTGTAAAACCTTTGGCTGGGCTCCATTACATTGCACATTGGGATGGAAACCCAGTTTGGCCTAAATGACCGTGGCACTACCTAGTAATATATTAGACAACTCAAGGATTTTTTGTTCTATATGACTTGGCCACAGCCATAGGAATGGCTTAGTCATAAAAATTGGTTGTGAAGAGAATTATATTTATTTCAAGGAAAAAAGAACTATTTCTCTACCATTTTTTACACAAAGTTACAGGAAATATCCATATCTGTTTGCATTTAAACAGTATTTTAATATTAGAATGCAAAATTTCTGGTAGTATACTGAAATAAAACCACAGGTATTTCAGATATGCAGAGAAGGGGCTTATGCTTCTGACACAATTGGCAAGTCATGTACCCAGCTTCAGAGCTGCCAACGCTGCCAGTTTTGGAGTCTCAGCAGGAGAAAATTTATGCCAAGGAGGTTCATGAACAGGGAGGCTGGGAGCTCCAGCTCCCTCCCGCTTTTCAGGATTTTCAGTAGTGTGTGTTCCTCACCATAAACTCTTCCCAGCTGTCTGACACCTGTATTTCCAGCACTGTGGGAGGCTGTCCCCAGGCCCAGGCTGGGTGCTGGTGGAGGCTGGTGACACCTGTGACTGTCCCTGCCCTCCACAGGTGACCAGAGTGGCCTCCCAGAGTGGTTGTTATGTCAGCACCCATCACACCCCACCCCGCACTCCCTCACCCTGCCAGGATGTGGTTGCCATGTGAACAATCTCCTTGTGGCATCCACCCCGAGAGGAAAAGGCTGGAGGGGTTGCCATGGAAACCATGCTGTCCTGAAGCATCAATAGAGCTGGTCCCTTCCCCACCTTTCTTCCCCCTTTCTTCCCTGGATGTGTCCTGCTCTGTCCCAAATTCCATCCCCATGGCTGTGTTGGTGTTGCTGCCACAGCTGCTCCCACTCAGCTGGCAGCAGCTTCACCAGGGGGTGCAGGGGTGACTAAAGGGAGACCTCCCACTGCCACAGCACAGCTCTCATCTGGGAACACACACAGACCTGACAGGGTGATGTGAAGGACTCAGCTCCCCAGGGAACAGTGGAAATGAGAGGTCATGGGCTGGACAGGTGAGGGAAGCTCTGAGTGTGTGACTGTGGGAAGATGTAGCAGGGGACACACATCTACTAGATATACATTCTCAGACCAGGCTTGTATCATATCAACAGCAACCAAAAAGACCTTTTCATCTAGAAATACTTCCTGAATTACATCACTCTCTTAAAATTGAAAAAAGCTCCAGAAGGTGTGATTTTTTTTCAGATAAGTTTGTTGTGGGAAGAAAGTGTCTGAACCAATTCTGTAGAAAGGCTGTAGTAAGAAAGTGTGAAAAAAAAATCACAAATCCAAATATTTCCATAGAACATTAAAATACACGAGTTCTTTCAGCACAGGTATTTGAACAGTCAAAATCAAAGGTCTTGACTACACAACATAACAAAGCCCAGTTAATGAATCCCTGCTTATCCCTAAAATGTCTGAGCAAAGTGATTTGACTTAAAGGATCTCTCCTCTATCACAGGGAGTCTTTAGGGATTTGGGGAAAGTTCATATTTAAAGTAGTTTGCAGATATACATGCAGATATTACATGCTGATGCTGCAGTAAAAAAATACCCCCTACTTTCAGGGTCACAGGACACAGACACACATAGTATTTGGCTTTTTACATTCACATTTTAGTTAGGAAGTGATCTAGTAAATACTGAACAAGAAACGTTTGCATGCAAGAATTTATCAGTGCTTAGAATACAGCCAAGAGTTCATGTGCATACTCTGAGATCAAAAATACTAACTTGACAGTAACGCTGAGAAATATGCAATGAATTCATCCCATACAAGTTCCTGCTGCTGAATCATCAAAGGGGCAGAGATGGACTCTCCTCAGGGAGGGGCACTCTCCTCTTAACTCCCATTACACATTTGCTGCTGCTTATCTAAGAGAAACATGTAACTGGAGATGACCTCACACAATCAAGCGGGTAACTTAGAAAAATGCCCAGATCAAGAGATTTTGTGTTATGCCTGCTAACAAAGACATCTTTCTATCTTATTTAGTAAGCTAAATCTTTGAAAGAACTCTTGTTGTTCTCTAACTGGTGTTACAGCTCAATTAATTGTCTGAGACATGCTTACAAAAAATAGAAATCATCCTCTAATCACATTCTAAAGGCTATTATTTCATTTGTAATTAGATGTATTTCAATCATATTTCTCATTAGGATCGAGCAGTTTCAAATCCATCTCAAAGCTAATCTTTGTGTTTTGCTCTCCTCTGTGCTCACCATGTGGCATGCAGAATTGGCTGAGTATGACATAAAAGATATGCAAACCATCATTCTTTTTCACTAGACTTAGAACTCTATCTCTGGGGAAATGGGAAATGTAGAAACTCCAAATCATTATATTCTCTGTATTGTTGAATATATGTCTTTGATCCAGTAGGTGCTTAACGTAGGAATATACAGTTTTTTTCTGGAAACCACTCATCTAGACCTGCCTAGGAAGAAGCTTCTCAGTTTCACATATATTTTCCTCATCCACTTTGAAAACTTGCCTTTTCCTTTGGGCTTTGCAAGCCCTGTAACAGAGAGTTCTTCACTGTAATTACATGCTGTATGAAAAACTGCTTGGCTTGTTTTCATCTGATAATTTAATTTTTCTCCTTTCTTTCACAGTAAAATACTGACAATAAAAAAATCCTTACCACCTTTTAAACCAGTCATTATTTCACAGTTTTTAATTAACGAATTCTATGGTAGGCTTGTATACATGCAATTTTCTGAAGTTATAAGATGGATATGCCTCCTTTCAGTAAAAAATTTTCTTCTGGCAAAACACCTCATGGAAAGTGCACTGGTCCCACCATTAATTCTGCTAGGAATACAAAAAGTTTTGCAATCAAAGGACATTGATTTCAGCCCATGGACCTTTCCTGAAGAACTTCTAACCTAAAACTGGGGATAGACAAAGCAATAAGGCCAGGGACACTAATTAAGGTTTATATGTCTTAAATTGGGTCTGTTTATTTAGCTGATTCAAATTTCTTAGTTTAGTGTTGCTAATGTAGTAGCAGACAGCTTTTAGAAGGGAATGAGGCTAGTGGAGTGAAATTGGGCACTCTGTGTAGGGAAGTAGCATAGAACAGTGGAATTGAATTTGGAGAAGTGCCCAAACATGCCTCAGTAAGTATTAACTGATTAAATAATTCAAATCTACCTTAAAAAGTGAGTTTGTTACAAATTTTATCAAAATAAGGAATTAAGGACAAACCCTTCCATGAGCAACTTGAAAGAAAGCAAACTACTTGAGCACTGTGGGATATGACATAAAGAACAAAAATGAACAGGAAATTCTTCTTTGAAATTTCAACTTCTACAGGAACATTCATATTGACAAAAAGACTGTTAATTTAGGCACAACATAGAGGATAAATTCATATCCAGCAGCAAGAGAATATTAATCTATTGCCATTTATTAATGTAATATGAAATTACCTCATTTTGAAGTAATTTCAAAATGCAAAAAGAATCATTACTAATATCAAATTCTCCATGATTTAAAACTGCATAAAAGTTTTAAAATAATGCCCCAGTAAACCATCACAGGATAAGTTAATTGAAAAGCATAATTCTGCATTCTAAGAACTTCAGAAAGGGTCTGGTTGCATACTTGTTGCTATCTGTGTGAATATTAATGATTGAAAAGCTTGAATAGCATTTACAGATAAATATTTTAGAGCTTTTAGCTTGATTTTTCTGAAGGCCTGTGTTTCTCTGACTAAGGCATATACTGTTTCAAATAGAGATATTCTGCTCCTTCTACAAAATAGACAGAAAACAGCCATTAATAAAAGAGACCTCTGACTAAGATTTCATTCCCCTGAAATTTTCATGTGGGAAAACCGTCATTGCTGCCACCCTGCACCTTGTTTGATCTTCTTTGCAAATTAAACAGAATGGAATTTGCAAGTATACATATTGACTAGTAGATAACATCCTAAACTCATTAGAATTACTATAATAGGAGTGGAAACATGACCCATCCCTGTACAGGAGACCTGCATAGATGTCCAGCAAAACTCTGTTAAATTCTCTCTTACATTTCTTTCCTAATCCAGATGTGGGAAGGACTACATAAGTAGTTCTACCCAGCAAACATTAGGCCAATTTTGAAAAGCAAAGTTCACAGTCAACATGGAGTGTGGAGCTGTTTTATACTAGAATGACCAATGAGCCCCTCTTGTACATGTGGATAGCAATGGGAATGAGACAGAATATTGAGAAATCCTAAATGAGAGCAGTTTGAACGAAGGGAAGAATAATGTGTGGAGTTAAGAGGGACAGGAGAGGCAGCAGATCTGCGTCACCCACCTGAAATACTTTAGCCAAATTGTCAAAAAGGGCTTGACCAGCGCTGACTTTATGCTTGACCCCCCTGACTGTGCCGTTTTTGCTGAGGATGTTGACTCTCTTTGTGCCGAACCCCTTCTCCTTGGCGGCTCTGACCAGGATGAGCAGGTCGTCCTGCTCGCTGTCGTTCTCGTCGCACTCGGAGCCGCCGTGCCCGCTGTGCTGCCCGTCCAGCTCGCTCAGCCGGCTGGCCTGCTCGGTCTCGGAGCTGCTGGCGCACTCCGAGTCCAGCGAGTCGTCGGCGTACACCTCCCGCAGCACGCGGCCGCTGTGCGACGACGCCACGCGGAACCGCACCTTGCGCAGCAGCCGCTCGCCGTCCGCCTGGGCCTGGCCCTGCAGCACGGCCTCCTCCACGGACAGCAGCAGCTTGCATGGCTCCAGCGTGCTGCCCATCGCAGCTGCCAGCTCGTCACACTCAACAACAATATCAGCGCCGGCTTCTGCCCACGCGGGCTCTCATAGCAAACCAAAGAGGGCTCCCTGAGAAGCCGCTGCCGGCCCGCAGTTAATAATGGATGCGTTTGTGCTATGGTTACCCTTAAACTAAAACCTGAAAAGTGAGCTCGGTAATTAAATATTAACAAGACATTGTGTACTTTTTAGCGCTAAGGAAGAAAGCAAGAAAGGGAGAAATTATATTCATTGATTAAGAAAAAAAAAGGGAAAGGGAAAGGCAAGGCAAGGCAAGGCAAGAGTGTCGGGGGCGAGGGCAGTCCCCAACAACACTTTTTAGGGTTCTAATGATACTAGGGTTATGGTGGCAAAATAAAGAAGAGCAACATAAATATAAAAATACTTTAATAATAGAGAAAACAAATGTGGGACGAGGCCCAAAAACCAAACAGCAACCCGACTAGGGGTCAAAGGTGGAAGACCAAGATGGAAGGAGGTCTGAGGTACAAATGTGGGGCAGGAAAGGGGCTGGAGTCGAGGTTAGGGCCAATGGGTATAGGGGAAGTGGTGCAGAGGTGGAGTGAGGGGAGGCAGGGTCCAATGGGATAAGGTGGGTGGGACACTGCATCAAATGAAGGACAATGGGGATACAAAGAAAGAAGAACATTCTAGGGGCTGGGAGTGGCGACGACACTGGAAAATGAGGGTCGGGAATATTTATAAGGTATTAGCATGGGCAGTCCCACAACTCCTGGGAACAACAACTGGGATTGCCACAACTCCAACAGATGCCTGCCAAGGCCTAGGGTTGGGGTACAGGCCGGAAGGGAAATTTTGAAAATGCTCTAAGGCACCTTTGGGGTGTCCTACACAGGGCCAAGAGTTGGACTTTGATGATCTTTACAGGTCACTTTCAACTCATTCTCTGATTTTGTGTTCTGTAATAAATCAAATAACTGCAATTACACAAGTTTATGTGAAAGCAGTTTAATTTGCTAAAAAGGGCAAAGAGGAAGAGTTTTTCACAAGATCTATAAAGTATAAAGTCAAAACTGTTTATGTTCATTGCACCTGGGGGGAAAATGAAAAACTTCAGCACCTGAATCAATGATGAGCACACTTTTTTCATCAAAACACTTAACTTGCCTACCACTCAAACCTCATTCTCCAAAGTCTGCATTTTGCACAGCCTTACACAGATTCAGCAGGGAGCTCTGACTCTATGGTTTTCAGTGCTGACCTTCTCACAGACTGGCAGAGCAGTGGAGAAGCAATTAGTCGGAATTTGTTGCACAGAGTAACACGATGTTATTAAATAAAACTGAGCCGTAGCTAGCACCACACAACAACCACAGCGTATGTTCTGTTTTGCCAGGGACTGGGAATCTGAACAAGGAGTAGGAGAAAGCTAATTAATTGAGGCAACAAGGATAAACAATAAATAGGGTAACATGGATTCATCCACAGGGAATCACATTCCCTTATCCAAGCAAATCGCAAGTAGTGGTTGACACAGTGTTTAACACCCAGCTCTAGATATAAAAATAACCAACCCACACTTGAGGTTTCTGTCTATGTCTACTCAATATCATGTAGTAGCACCTTAAACCCCCGAGCTGCTTCTGAGTTTGCATGATGATTCCTACTTATACTGCTATTTCTGTGTTTTCTTCATTTAAAGAAAAATGCAGCATTGAGAACTCAATCCCCTTCTGTCTTTCCTGGCAAACATTCCCTAGACACTCTCTACAGCTTCATTTTCTCTCTAGACTCATGAATACTGAATTGCTTCCTGAAGGCTGTGGCCCCCAACAGGTGTGGACATGAAATGAGTCCCGAGATGCTCAGCCAGCCCAGAAGGGTGATGTCTGCCCTCACAAGCGCCTGCAGAGCTTCAAGCATCTGAGACTTTCTGGTCAGGATTTCAGAAATGCAGGTTCAAATCTTATTTCCCATCCACAGAATGGAAACAAAATTATCAGTGGCATTTCACAGCACCAGTGTTTGCCACACTTCTTTCTAAATAAGATGATTCAATTAATTATTAACTACTATAATCAATGCAGAAAAATAGGTAAAAATAATAAGTTACAAGAGTTAAAATACATTGTTGCTTATCTTTCAAAGGAGAGAAACATCTAGTATCAAAGTCTGTACTAACACTGAATACAGTTATAAGAATCTTTGTGAAATTCATTTGAGGAGGAGGATGCTGAATCACACTGATTGTGTCATAGCCACTTACCCACAAGGGTTTTGACAAGAAGTATAGTCCATTATTACTAAAATATGACTCAGAACAAAGAACATTCTGTAGAAGAACAAATATTACAAAGTATATTTTATGGAATTATGCAAACAGGGCTGCAAGATACCTGGAGAAATTATTTAGCCTGTTACCTATGCCAAAGTTAACTCTATGGTAGTATTCCCATGATTATTTGAGTGGCTTGGATACTTGCAGCAATTAACTTTCTTCAGATGAATTTTTATTTAAATAATACAACCCAAATTTTTTTTCAATTAATTACCACACATTAAAAAATCTGAGCTTCTATAACAGAAATATTTTGCACAAAAAGTTTTGTAATATTTTTATATTCTCCAATTGGCATGATATATCCTTTAACAGAAACCATTTTACTGCTGTGGCAGGCAATGAGGAGGCTTGTACTGTCTGGAGTGCAAAGAATTTGATGCTACCTGAGTGACTTAAAAAGTTAATGTAGTGTTGAATAAATGGTACCACATTTTAAAAACACTGCAAACACTCTTCACATCTTGTTCTCTCTTAGTAGGAAATTAGCTCATTGTTTAGTTTCATGGCATTCCCATTATTCACTGGTAAATATTTTTATATCTGTTTATGACAAGTAAGAAACTGTACGTACAATTTTCTCTGGGGAAAAAAAATAAAATAAATTTTAAAAAAAAATTAAATAAAAAAGCAAAGTGTGCCTCTTGACCTAAACAGGTTGTATTCACAACTAATGACATTTGAGAGTTCAAAACCCTGAGATACACATATTTGTACCATCTGCCTGAGTTCTCAACAAGCAGCAGAAAGGATAAAACTTGACTAAACATTCCCGTTCCTCCTGTAGACTAAAACTGAGTTAGATGCTTAAACTAAGTCCATTTGTGCAGTTTGATTCTGCACTCTACCAACATTGTATTTCTGTTTACCATATTTAGCTTTCTTACACACACTTCTTTTTCATTCAGACTTGTCTCATTTAATGAGCAGTATCTATTAAAAACTAATGTGGCAGGGTTTTGCAGTAGGGAGATATTTCTTGTCCATAATTATTTCTCTTCATTAATCATTTGGCTATTGTTAGATTTTTGTTTCTGCTTAGTTTGGTTCTAATGTTCTGCCACTGATTAATTTGAAGCCAGGGGTCCAGAAACCATAAAGTCAAAGCACACAGGAAATAAAGTGTCTTTAGAGAGATCTCACCTGAATAGAGAGGCATTCTGTAAAAATAAACACTTGTAAACACTTGTAAATAAGCTATTTAGTCCATTGGTTTTATGTGACTTTGTTTCATTTCACAAGGACCTGGACCAACCCATTACCCTGATGCTGTGACAAATAATATGGCTGCCAATAAAATTCACAGATTTTATCATGCTCAACATATTACCAGGTTGAAAGGAACAAAGGAGATGGTGCTTCTGCTAGTTGTTGACTTCTGATCCTTCTTCTTGACTTAGAACTAAAGATATCAGTACTGGATGAAAACCAGGGGACTGATGGCAAACTGAAAGACAAACATCTACTATGAGACTGACATCTGAGAATTCACACTCCAGGAAAGAAGGTACCTGCAGAGGCAACACACCACATCTTTTATCCATGACAAAGTAGGCAAGTCTAGATAATAAACTTAGTCTCAATATTTACCTTTTAAATCACTGATATTAGGTCAAGTGAGGCAAAGCCTTTAATACTTTCATAAGGAAAAAACTAAGCTAAAGTAGCAATTACATTGTGCCAAGTGAGACTGCTACAGCAGTATCAGGAAGGAGAAGAGCAGAAGAGAATAGAAGGAAACTAATCTCCTTTATAACTCTGACGTAATTTCTTTAATATATAGATGAATCTTGCAGTCAGAGTTCATCATACATATGCATACTTCAATTTCTACAGCTTATACAAGTAGAGAATCTGCCCTAGGTGTTTCATTTCACTAAGTTTGGAGCACTACCAGCTTTACCTCAGGAAAGAACCACAAATCAATAACATTAAACTGTGGCAAAATGTTTGAAAGGGTATCTAGAAACGTATTAAGAAGCAAAGATTGTTTGCACTTTGCTGAAGAAGTATAGAGTGTGCTGTTTGAAATCACTATAAAAATTTACCTTGTGACATTCCCATGGATCACAGAATAAAGGGTATAAAAAAAATAATAGAATTCCTAGCATTCAAATAGCAGCAAAATGGAACCTGAATCACGAAATGAGAGTTCAGGAGAAAAAATGTCAAAAAAAGAAATGAAATGGGCTGAAATCAGCAACCGCCTCCCTCATTTCTGAACACTCGACCATTTTAATAGACCAGTTTACCCTGTGACAAAGCATTATGTGCTCTGCTTTGATGCACAGGGTGTGCAGGGCCATTTTGTGTGATGGATTTGCAGGTTACTAAGTATATATAGCCAATCTGTAGGCTGACTTGATACCATCCACACTGGTGTCATTCATCATTAGACAGATGGTATGAATTCGCAGTGACATGTCTTGTGATACTGATTTTTTTTCCACTCTACAAAGAGACTGTTTGCAACTGTCTCCAACTCTGTTACACTGGTAGTAATCAGAAGCATATTCCCTATTCTCTAATTCTTAATACAAAAATTAGCAGAGTAATCATCAGGACACAGATATTCGAATGACCTGGGTTCGTCTCCTGTTGTTGGGGAGCAGATGTTTTGGTTTGTAAAAGCATGTGTAAGCTGCATTTATTTTGCTACAAGTAAGTAAAGTTCGTGAACAGCGTGCTCTCACTTTAGAGATTGCAAAAGATTATTTGAACAGTGAATGCTAACCAAATTGTTTATATCTGAGACAGATTTAGTGCATTTTCCACTCGTTTGGAGAAGGAATATTCCCATTTGCTAAGTCAGCAAAACATCTGTCTAATTTTCTGCAGGTCCAGAATAACTTTTTAACTGTAGTAAAGTTCATGAGGACGCTCAGAGTATGTTCAGGTCCCCATCAGGGAACTCTTGCATCTGGCAATTGTTTGTCAGGTGTAGAAGCTGCTAAATGGAAATACAGACAAAAACAAACCAAGCATACTGTTGCTATTGTAATGCCTAATTATTCACATGACAAGTGCTTTACACTCTCATTTCATTTTATTTCATTTAACTTCTGCTAAACAATTGTTAGAATGCCAAGATTTTTGTGTCTATATTTCTGTTTTCATTACTGAATTGGGTGCAGTTTTTTGTTCATTTGTATAATGAAGGAATTAAATGAATGAGGAAATCAAGACCTATGTCTAGCCCATACATGTAAATGCTCAAGGACCTAGAGAGTCAAATTGAAAACTTTCTGCAATCTTTTTTTGCTAGGCTGAGCAGAAAGCATCCATTTCCAAAATCTTTAGAGAGGAATGCTCTACATTGCATTTGGAAATGCAATCATCTAGTATCCTGAACTTGAAATTCACAGCCATTTCAGCAGTTCATCAATTTCTATTTTTCCCACTGTAGGTTTCCATAGGAGTCAAGCTGATGAGCTAAACACAGAAGCAGCAGTACATGAAAAGCTTCTGTCATTACATGGCACTTCCAGACATAATTAGTTTATTTACTCTGGACAAAGTAAAAAGTCAGCTTTTAAATATGTTACATTTTATCTGAGTCATGCAAGGCAAAAACCAGTTTTCCTTCAGGAGGGCCTAGAAGACACTTACAGCCTACTGACTGTAGTAGTAAGAATAGTGGCTGGAAATTTTGATCCATGTCAGATAGCTGATAACAAGCACTATTTTTCATTACCTCTCTTACCTAGCTGGCATAAAAATTCATTGTTTGTAGCTCTTTTTTTTTTTTTTTTTTGTCATATAAGTGGTCCCCATAACAGATGTGTAAACCTTGGCTGTTTCTCCAGAAGCTCTAGCCTGTAGCTAGATGCCAAAGTTTTTGGTGGACACAAATTTTAGAGTAGAGATTAGAACTGAATTCCTAAGCTGAGCTCCATTAAGAGTTATGTTATATCTTTTCCTGTGTTCTAGTTGAATAGGAAAAAATAATGACAGAAAAATATTTCCATTAGAGCAGCAATCTGTAGAGGAAAGAAAAACCTTGTTGTGAAAAAAATTACTGGATAGATAAGAAGCATTGGCGGAGAAAAACAACAATTCAGCAGAGACAAAAAAAGCATGTTGTAAGATGGACTCAGCTAGACTGTTCCTCCATGTGATGCACAGGCCAGATATTAAAATAGACATTTAGTTCCACACACCCAAGTAACACCACCAGTTTCTGGGGCCACATATGCAGTCAAGACATCGTGCTTGGGGGTAAGATTAAGTACAGAGTGTGCACTTCTCCAGTAATCCACCTCCTTGCTGACAGGCAAGTCCCAGGGAAGGAGATCTGGATGCCAGAATCCAGCACAGAACACATCTTGAATGTCAGCTAAAGGGTTGCTAGGCTGTGGAGCAACCATTAAAAAAAAACAAAAAACAAACCAAAATGTTGTTTTCTGTCTAATCATTCCAATGGCTCTGCCCAAGCTCCTCTGAGTTGGATTCACTGTAATTTACACTGGAAACTATAGGTAGGCCAGTGTTGAGAAAAAAAAGACTGGCTTAGAAGATAATAGCAGAGCAATTATCTTCGAAGATTATATTAAATATAAAATATTTGTACACCAGTCCTTGTAAGTTCTGCTTTAATTTCCTAAATGTGAAAATGTCTTCCCATAATTTTTGGTTAGTTTATGACACCTTTGTTTGAAATCTGACCTTTAAAATCTGATAGCACTTCTCCATCCTATATCCCAATCCAAGTACCAAAGCTTTGGAAGAACCTACTACAGGAAGCACTGATACACTAGGAAGTATGTATCCATACTGCATTTATCATTGTTTCAATGACTAAGGAACAACCAGGAACTTTGAAAAGAGATATAATCTTTGCTTGTAAAAAAAGTGACTAATGATAGTTTTCAAGTATTGCAAACAAAGATGAAAAAATCAGCATGAAAACTTCAGAGAGACATTTCCATTCCCAGAGCTCCACATGAAACAGTTTCAGCAGCAGCAGAGATTCCTGAACCCTGTCCTGAAATTCCTCATATATCTATTTCTCTTAGCTCCCACTAGAGATAGAGGCCATCTTTCTGAGTTTGGCTGGTTGAAAAACATAAATAAGACAAGTAAAAGGAATAAAAGGACCTGGCATTCTGTTCCATTGGAAAGAATTAGCACTCTAGTGAAATTCAGTTTAGTGCTGCTCTTTCTCATGTGATTCATAACCATTTATTAAGTACCACAAGCACACTTTCCAGGCTTTCCATGTTTGTGGATAGCTTGTCTGGCCAGTACCATCTAAATAAAATTTCAAATTCTATCAAATTTCTGCCATCTTTTGACTCATACATATGTGCACATATGAGATACAAAATCCTTATAGCTTTTTATAAGGTAGGTATGTTAAGCCTACATGTTGCTTTCAACATTTTGGACAAACTCCAAGCAGATCATTGAATGCTGTACAGTTAAATTTTGAAGGTGGTGGCCTTTCCCACACCCATTGTTTTGTTCTGTTAAACAGCTCCTGAGTCCCTACTGCTGAGCTCTAGACTTCATTATTGAGTAGCCTTATTTAAACATATCTCCCAAATATTCCTTGGAGGCAAGAAAAATTTAATTACGTAGTTTTAATTTAATTAATCAGACATTCTTATAGAGAAGTTAAAAGGACTTATTAGTACTGTGAGCAGGCTTATGTTTTCTTAAATTTTATTCTTAGGTTATAGAAATGTTTTTTAGGTTGGTTTATATTCAACTGGATTTTTTGGATGGACAAAAGTTTTTTTGGGAGTCTCACTCGGAGGGAAGCAATGCAAACAACATGTAAGCTGTAAGACCCTTTTGTGGGTCAGATTTATTCTTCTGTGGTAGTTACTGCTTGCAGACTTGGAGAGACTGGGCTGTTCATGTTTAATGACTCAAAAAATCGACCATTTAATAGTTCAGATGCAGAGGTGCACACCTTGGCTGGAGGCTGCAGCTGGTTTTGAGCAAGGTAAGGGAAAGGCTGCCAAGAGACAAACCCTGTGAGGTGGGAGAGTGCTTTCCATCTTGCCAGTGTCCTCCCTCACAGAATGGCTGAAAACTCCCACAGATGGATATATACATACATCCAAACACACATACATACAAACATACATATGTACAAACACACATACTGTGGGAAAACTCTGCTCAGGAGTGTGCCAGGACATTCCACACAGCCCAAAGGTACTGATTCCTGCTGATGGGCTGCAATGAGCTATGACTGATGGGAGCATCTGATGGATGAATGAGCAACTTCACTGTAATGTCTTAGAAGGAGCCCTAAACCATCAAAGACTCCTGAAGTGTCCCATGATCCAAACATCCAGTGTGGGACTCCCCACCTCAGGGGAGGTACCTGGGCATTCCCACCTGAACCTGAGTGAATATAAACCCAGTGGACTCCGTGTTTCTTCAGCTTCCCCCACCCCATCAAGACAGAGACCAGCATTTTGATAATACTGGGGCACTCATCACTAAGACCAGAAGGGGACAAACAGGACAGGATCCACAGGATCCACAGTCTGTCTTTTCGTATTTCTTTTTCCCTCTCCCTCTCTACCTCACATTTACTGTTAAATTAAAATTCATACTTTGGTATATGGTCTCATTTGCACCTTAATTTGAGCAGAGACAACTCTAATAATTTTAATAACTGGATCTTAAGATGGAAAATTCTGCTGCTGAGTATGCAAATATCTACCATAACCCTCAATCTGACGAGGCACATATCTTCCACGCCTCCCTCAAACATTCCACTATGTACTGCTTTTGACATTTATTCTTGAGCCAAAAACATGACTACTAGTCATCTGTGGCTTTCAGGGGAGAAAAAAATACATTCAGCGCTTTCCTCTTATCATTTTCTTCTTCCCAGAAGACCACATCATTATTGTGATAGTAGACAGCAGATACTCTAGCAATGGCAATATGTAATAATGTAGTTTAGGTCTCATTTCATACCCAGAAATAAAAGTGATGAAAATAAGATAAAGGACTTTCATTTAGTTCTATTGTTACTAGCTGATGTCACCTCTTATATTCTTGCTTCAGGTTTCTTTCATCCAAAACTTGATAAATCTCTATATATTTGTTCTCCATGTCTTCATTTTTTTCAGCTGAGACCAGAAAAATTTTGTGAAGTTGGGTTTTTTCCAAATGCTGTTATTGAACATAACATGACATTGACTTCTATAAAAAGAAGATTATTTGCATACACCGTGATTCCCCTATACAGCCATCAGCTGGTAAGAAATGTCATCCAACCCCTGAATTGCTGTGCTGTTTTTAACTTAAGGTGAGTATCTTTTTTTTTTTTTTTTGTGACAGAAATATTTATGTATATACAGATATATTCAATCCTAGATGGTGTTTCATACAGGATATCAGAAGGCTGATGTCTCTTACGTGCCTCTGGGGAAAGGTTAATAGCCATGACTTCCCAAAGGTAAATCCTTATGACATCTGGAGGCAGAAGAACTATTCATGACACAGAAGAGGTGAGACTGGTTTGACTTTTCCACCTGAGAGTGAACCATAACTGAGTCTAGAGGCAAACAGAGGAAGACCAGATAGAAGGTATTGGTCCGTTCAATGGCTGAGGTAATTGCAAGAGGGATGAATCCTTAAGTCACTTAAGCTCTGTTTTCTCAGCAAACAAATGGGGAATCACCTCAGTCTGACTCAGAGAAACCCTTTTTGTGAGCAGGGAAACAGTGTCAGCAAATGCTTGTCTGGGCTGGCTGATGGGACTGCTCTGAAGCTGGGTGAAATCACAGCCTTATACCCACAGAAAGGCAGAGAGTGGCCAGTGCAAATGAGCAGCCTGGGCAGTGATTCACCCACTGGCACAGGGATGTCAGGTTCTGCCAGAGCCAGGCTCCGGGTGATGCTGGCACACAGCAGCCCCAGGCAGGTGCAGGGGGGCTGGAGAGGCACTGACAGCAGAGCAGGGAGGCTTTCCTTTTCTGTTTGCCAACAGAGAAACAGGTACTTTTTGATCTATAGAAGAAGGAAAAGCTTGGAAGGACAGATTACTTTTTTTTCAAAACCATTGGGAACAAGTGATGCAATGAGAGCCAGCTTTTTCCCCACACTTGAATGCACTGCTGCTATCATAAATCTAGTTATTTATGATTCCAATTTGCAGTCACTTCCCTGGGCCATTCATTTGCTATTTAAAAAAAGAGATGCCAAACATTGTCCAACAGGATACACACATACAATAGCACCAGGGCAAAAATTAAAATATAAAGCCTTCCCCCTTAGCTACTCTTAATCTCTTTAGACTGCTCTTTAGAACTGGGAAACACTGACACATTGACTCAGTACCCAGCACCCTGATATTTGAACACTGTTTAATAGTTTGCTTTGTACAATATAATGACTCATGTATCTTCAGTCACATATTCTTTTTTTGTTATTATTATTACTATTATTATTATGATTATTATTGTTACTGCTTCTACTATTATTATTTCTGTCTTGCTTACCAACTATAGCTGCCATACTCCACTCTTATTTTTTTTCATTGCAACTTGGATTTTGAGCACTTCAGCTGAGTTAATTCAATTTACAGGCTCATTAACCAGACTGCAAATGAAAACAGAAGACAGTGTATCTCCACAGGAATTCTCAGTGTCATAATGGTCCCTCTTAAAATCTCAGGAGGTTCTGCTGCAGCATCAGTCTGATTTCTTGTACTTGCAACCCAAAATGGGATTAAATAGGTGAAAAAAACAGGCAAAGAAACTGAAGGAAAATTGTAAGTATTTTTCCTTCACTAAATACTAAGTTGCATATGATTTTCTCTAAAGGCTTCCTGGTCAAATCTTTACAAATAATGATTGACTTGCCAAAAGGATTGTATTCTAAATCTCTTTCTTTTTTTTTTTTTTTTTTTTTTTTGATCTTAAGGCTGTTTCAAAACAAAAGAAATCATTTTTCTCTCTCTGAATCTTTGTATTTCTAGCTCTACCTTGATTTGTCGCTGCTGAGAGACAGTGACAGCATTCAACACTATTTCGAGGTTTGTCTGGGGGCTGTATCCTGAGCCTGCCTGTACAAGCTTTTCCAACCTCCCCAGCCCCACAGCATTACTCTGATCTCATTGCTATTCCACCTCTTAGCCATGAGATTCTTTTTGTGACAGTGAGATTCCTTTATTTATAAATGGCTTTCTGATTAGAACACCTTTTGGATGGGCTTTTTGTTTTGTACTGAATTGTTCTGGTTGTATTAGTTGTACTCGAACTGTTAACTTGCTATTTCTTATTTCTTTGCTCCATGGAGATGAATTATATCAGTTCCCAAAGGATGCAGCCTTCAGCTGAACACACATATAAAAATGATCATTTCTTTTGTGATGTGTATTCATCAGAGATAAATTCAAATGCACACTCTCATTTTATTGGGTTTTTACATTTGAAGTAATTATTCTCAAAGGCGTAATTTCAAACCAAATTTTTGGTGAGGTTTTGTGGCAGTCCTAATTCTAAGCAAGCTTAGCAGGAACTCAAACTGCCTCCTCACCCCCATCAATGATGTTGAGCTCAAGATATTGACTGAGCTGCAGCACATTTAATTTTAAAATTTGCCCTTAGTCTCCAGTTAACCACACAGGTCTCAAACAAACCCTGTTCACAGGCAGTGGCCTTTATGCCTGGCAGGTAAATGCCTGGTGACTAAATGTCACCTCCTTGAATGCAAAGAGTATTTCATTGTCCAGAACTGTCCCTGGAACACTGAGCAGCATAATGACTCCTGATAAAAGAGGCACCTGGGATGTCTGATACTGCAGTGAATTTTCACAGACATGCTCTGTCACTGAATGCCTTTATTGTGGTCTCTAAAGGCTGCATTTATTGGATCCAAAAATCTCCTTTCTCTGGGACTTCAATTCCAGGCCAAGTAATTTGTGAGATTTGCCCTCACAAATCTTTCTGTATCTTACATTTTGAGGTAGAGTTTCTCATTTCTCCTGCAGTAGGCTTTGTTTGTTTTCAACAAAAATAACTCAGATGAAAACTAAATCAGCTGGGCAGGTGAAGACTCCTTTTCAAAAAGTGAAACATTTTGGTGGTTTATCTCCAGCACAGAGATCAGATTATTTAAGGATGACCTGGTGAGTGACACATATGAATCTTAATTATCAATGTCATTTCCTAAATGCTCAGTACTACTGAGTCAGGTCCACTAAAATCTGAAGGCTGGGTAAATATTGCACAGTTTTAAGATGCATATTTCTTTTCTCCTTGATCTTGAACTCATTTGTTATTTTCAAACCTTTCCTTGCAAAAACATGGAGAACCATCACATTTTCTCAGAGAAGCTAAGATTTCCATGCAATCCTTTTACTTCAGCAGTTATACAGTTGCCCATGACCATGTCCAGTCAGGTTTTGAGCAATGACATTTTTCAATCTTGTGCTGAAGGTCACCAATGATTGTGATACAACAGAATTGCCAAAGAATTGCAAAAACTAGTATCTTTGGATGAGTTGCAAAAGGATGAATACAGCACCTTGTGTATCTATGAACCTCTTCCATACAGTCTGTTGTGAAAGGATAGGCCAGCAAACAATACAGCCATTAACTGACCCAGCAAAAGTCACTCTCTTCAGTGACATCTCAACACTTGGCATCTGATAATCCACCAGCCACCTGCTTACAAGGATTTCTACTCTCAATTCTTGCCAGGTCCATATTAACACAGTGGATAAGCACCTAACCTTATTTTAGAATATCTTCACAATGTGATGCAAAAGCATTCATCAGCCATCCATATTGTTTAATCAGGGAACAGATGGACAGCAAGTTGCTGCAGAAGGACTCCAGATAAGGAGGGACCTCAGGGTGAAATTCTTTGCAGAAGCTGGATACAGAGCTATCTATAGTTCACATGTCCTTTATTGTCCTACCTGGCATTTTGGTGATAGCATTTTAATATTTAATTACAGGCCAGGTCAACATAGACCTTTCTCAAAGGAATGCTCACATTGCCTGCTGCAGGGGTAGGGGAGACTTGTGAAGGTTCTGTGAACACAATATTCATGCCAGCAGCTAATGGAAGAAGCACTCTGATCTTTGAACTAAACACAGATTCTGTGCCATTCCCCTGGCCCTCAGTGATGCTCAGGCATTCAGTCCTCCTGGACAGACCAAAATCTCATAACAGGAGATGGAGTTTCTGAGTAGCTCAAAGACTGCACAGTAACTGTGGTTCGGTATGGCATTTACCTGAACCAGCCCACTATTACAGCTCTGATGCCTGGACCAGCCTTTTGTGATGAAAAAGTTGAACTCTAGACCACCTGTCAAACTTTATTTTTGTTGTTTCCATCCCTCTTTCCTTTAAAATATCACAGGCACCCAGTAAGGCACAGGGTTAAAGCCTCACTGAGTCAAGAGAGGGTCAAGTGTAGAAGTGAGGGCTTTTTGTGCTCTCTCCCTTCAGCAGCTTGACAGTGGAGGGCAACACAGAGTACAGCAGGGAATCAAGTTATTATTTGCATGAGCAAATGGGATAAAGTTCCTGTCAGAAACACTGACAGGAAAAAAGGGCAGGGTTCTTTGGTTTTGCAATCTCAGTTACAGTTTTAACAATGTATTTGCCTTAAGATTTTGCTAAAATACTACTTTTTAGAAAATAATATTTGTCAAATCTGGAGGGAAAAAAAATTCTCACAGAATGCCTTTGTATGCTTTTATGAACTCTGTATTACCATTATTTGTTCATGTAATACAGATTGATTTATTTCCTGACAGACAAGAATGTCAATTTTAACACATATTATACCCCCAACTATACAAGGAGTGCTGTAAGCAAACACTGTACCTGAAGATTTTAGAATTTTGTACACTTTTGCCTGTGTATATTTCTGTTTCTTAGGACTTATTAACTATAATTTGATATTATTTATAGTTTTGAGAAAGTATTCATTCTGGGATAAAAGTCAGCATGTAGTGTGATGGTATAACTTACAAGAACACCTTGATTGTATTACTGAAAGTCCATATGTGCTGTAAAATGTTAAATGTATCAGTTTTATACTGATAAATATTTGATTGTAATAAACATGAAGTTTAAATCCCTGTTCTGGTTTTATGTGACTACAGCTGGAGTAGATGTACACGCATGCACACTCACTGGAATGAAATGCATGAATGTGTCTTGTTATTTTTCTTTTCAAAAGAAAACTAAGATTTTTTTGTCTCTGTTGATGCATAGTTGCAGCCCTTACTTCAAAAGACTACACTAGCCAGCACATGAGATGACAGATTTCAAGAGCTAATAGGTTTCCTTGGTGCACAGCAACTGAATTCAGTGCCATCAGCTGGAGTCGAGTCTCACTTCACCTTAGAGTAAATTAATAATACCGGTGTTCTTTCATTTTTAACAAACACATATTGATGTATTTCACATGTGTAGCACAACCTCCTTGCCAGGTGTTGTTCAATACAATGAACTATTTGCATGTGTGTTTCAGTGTCAAATTTGAAGTGCTTTTATCTCATCTCCCTTTCTCTGTCCAAACTTCCCTCAGCTTGAAACATTTTTCCCTTTCAGGGACTATTAACAAGAAAATCAAGCAGAGTGAGAAAGATTAATTTGTATCATAATTTCCATTTGTTTCATATGCAATGATTTCATTAGAAGCAAATATTTTATTATAGCAAATTCTCTGAAAGCCTTTTAATCAAATTCAAAACTCCTGGTAAATAGAGTAGTCAGAGGAGAGAAATTTGCATATTAAGCAAAGTTTCCACAGTCCTTTTTTTTTCTCCACTGCTCTGATCCTCTGCTTATCTGCTTCCCCACCACTCAAGCCTTGCTGCTTGCCTGCTTCTTTCTGATCCCTTTTGTTGATCCTTCTTTGGAATCTTTACACTACTTTTCACAGTAAAATAAAATTATTATTTCGAATGCCTAGCTTGTAAACTTTCAGCAATATACATATTTATTTTCAGTAAGTCCTGATTTATCAGCTATATAAAAGAAATGCATTGTTTCTCTGACTGGAATAAGATAGAGCACAGCCAAGTCATTTTCCACCAAATTTTCAAACTATGCAATTTGCTGTTTCATGATCAATAGATGGTGTAATGCAAGAAGTGATTTCATACCTCTCTGGGTCCTGTAATAAAATAGTTTTATTATACCAGAATTATATGTATTATCCTCAAACTAACTGTAGAGCTTCATGTGTTATCTTGGGAAACATAGGTATTCATATTGAATTGGCTGATACTTTAACAGTACTTTTTTTTACAGTTTGACCTGAGAAAGTTATCTGTCTTCAGTGTCCCTAAGCACCTAGTATTAAAGGAGAAAAGTGTAATATTTCATTTGATCTGGGCATTTCAATTATTGTTTCCTTTGCTGAAATAAAGAACAAAACAAAAGTTACACAGGAATAAGAAAATAAATTACATTTACAAATGAAGCTTGAACTGAGGCAATGATTGCAATGCCCATTGATTAAACTAATTTAACATCTAAATATTCAAACAATCTGACAAGGCAGAGAGTCATTTTGTACTTAAAGACCAACACTGCAAAGTAAGAATTGGTATTTACATCTTTTCTGGTTTACATTTGTTTTCCTCTGGACACTGTTGCTTTATGCATCTAAGTCACTCTTTCTAAATTGCAGGATTGAAATTCATAATATTGAAATAATGATTAAACATTTGCTGATTTAGCAATACACTGCTAAGAAAGTAATTGCCTAATAATATAATTAAATAATAGGCATATCATTATTACCAATTTAGCTGCATAATTTTGGAAAATTATTCCATACAGTTTTAAAGCTATCATCACTCAAGTATTATGAAACACACAGAACTACTGTTGAATTAGAGCTCTATGACCCTCTTTCCTCCCACCACCACTTAGTACCTGGATGCAAGTCCCTCTATCTTTACCATAGCCCACACCAAGTCTTTCAGACACAGAAATTATGGAAAGCACTGTGGGGTTTCTAGGAGAGCTCCCTCCATCCCAGAAGATGGGCCAAGACCTCAGCTTACAAGTCAGCTTCACTGCAGATATCTTTGCCCTGGGCATCAGAAGATTCATCCTCCTCCTGATTTCCTCACCTGATATCAGGCCTTATTCCAGTTTATTCTATTTCCACAACCATCTTTTTGCCACTCTTACATCTCCTTTCCATTGCCCAACTCATCCTTATGAGCCAGAGTTGGCCCAGATCTTTTGCTTGAAGGCATATTTGGCTCCTCTTCACATTTGAGTGTAGTGGACCTGTCTTGTAAGCCCCTAGATAGTGTAGAATCCTTCCTCTTGATACTAGAAGTGGCCAGCTTCCATCCTTTCCCTTCTCCAGAGGTTGCACTTACCTTAGGACCAGGTGTGGACACCGTGCACCCTTTTATCCCTCTTATCCTCACCTAACAGCAGCAGGAGCCCTTAAGTTTCTCAGAGGTTTCACAGGCATAGCCACCTGATCCTGGACCTTGTCCCCAGCAGGCCCAGAGGCTCCCTGAGCAGAGCTAGAACATCTGCAGCTGCCTCTGCTGGCTGTGCCCATTAGAGTCCCCAGAGCAGGAATCACTGAAACCCTGCAGAGTGCTGAAAGAACAGTCCCAACAGCTTGGACCAGCTCAGAGAAAACCAAGCCCATGAAGCTTTGTAGAAATGAAATATCAGTAAGATAACTGCAAATATCTGGAAAAGCCTAAGCAATCTCTGTGTAGGTAAGCTCTGAATTTGGAGGCAAAGCATTTGCTGTTATATTTTTCTATGGCTGTTTTCTTAGACCAACCACACTGAATCTGAATTTAAATTCTGAATACATACCAAATATACCAAATTAAAAGACTTTTTCTTATGGCCATGTGCTTGCAATCCTATGATACTGGTAGCAGAAGTAGGACACAAAGACCTTTGTCCACAGCCTGACCTATTTATTGCATTGACCTGATGCTTCAGGTTATACACACTGACATTATGGACAGCCAGGAATTTTGGGCTATGGCATGTGTCTCTCTGACACATCATCACAAAGACTTTTCTTTGTGGTCTTATATTTTGTTGCATCCCTTGAAAGCAAAGTTTTAGTTTGATACTTACTAAATGTGCAGACCTGGAGCTCAACTAGTTATCTGCCTCTCAGTTTGTATCATGTAAGGTTTTGCAGACACTCAATTTAACTGATCACTGAAAGATGAAAGAAAGCAGTCATAAGATCAGGCACAGATCTACAAAAAATCTTGTCTGTAAGACAGAGTGGCCTCAAATGTCAATACCCTTAAGCTTTGTAGTGTTTTTGATTCCCAATGATTGCATGTACACTGCTATGTGGAGCACCCTGTAGGCTTGCATCCAAATGATGTTTATCTGCATTGCTGCAGTGCAGGATGTCCCCATGGTCTGCAAAGTTTTCAGGCTAAACAGAAATCCTGGGTATAGACTGTGTTTAAAGTGTCTCTTAAAGCTTTCTCTCCCTATGGACAGAATAAATTATCTTTCTATCTGACCTATTCTTGAGATAGATGTGACAGACAATACTGAAACTGCAGGAATAGTGCAGGTTAAACATTTTGAGTCAAGATGCCCAGCAGCAGAGTTTTTTACCTTTTTTTTTATTTTTTTTTTGTAGTTCATTCATTGGATATTTGCACAGATGGGAGAAATTTAAACAACATAGTCTGAAGAATGTAAATATACTCAGGGCAAACACAAACCTGTGGAGACCTATAAAGGGAAATCACTACATTCTCAGCCTCCATTTTATTCATGTTTTGTTTACTATACAAACATGGAGAGGCAGAGGTGATGAGGCATTTGCTCAGGAATTATTCAGCACCATCTGCCATCTTGAGGTAATTAGTCTGCACTGTATCTCCTTTGGAAACCATAGCAACTCTACAGTAATTTAATTGTGTTCTCTGATGATGGCATAATAAATAATAAGTGTCACTGCTATAATATACTAATTAATGCATTTTCAACTACCCAGCTGCTGTATACAAATGTCCTCACTATTATGGGTTTCTTGGTAAGAAGTGTTGGCAAAACAGAAAAAGAAAAGGATTCAAAAAGTGTAATTTTGCATGACCTCACTCCCAGATAAAATTCAAGGAGGAAATGGTACGTGATTTAATTGATTAAGAATTGCTGGAATCAGTCAGTCAGTCAACATGGTATATGGGAAATACATCAAATTTGTCAAATCTAATTGCATTTCTTAAGAGCCTAAGCTTTGATGATTAAAAATAGCTAAGCAGATGTAATCCACACAGCTCTGTAAGGTATTTGATGTACTGCAATGTGACAAAATGTGACTAGAAATCAGTATCACACAGTATCAATAAGGTCCACACTAAAAAGATCAAGAAAGGGCTAACAAATGGGCAAGGGGGCAGGACAGGGTTTGTATGGAAGCCAAACCTCAAAATCACAGTTCAATTTTGCAAAATGTAGTCTTTTACATCTAGAAACAGTGAATGCAACCTGTTTGGCTAAACAAGAATCAGAAAAGTATTAATTCTGAAAATTATCTCTGAGTAACACTAAATTCAGAAATTCATCGATATTTTTGGGAAAAGAATACAGGCTAGTGGATCCAGGAGCATGGATGTTAAAATATGGTTAACAAAGTTCAGGTGCATGCTTGTATACATTGCACACTTGTTTCCAATGCAGGCAAGAGTGAAAGAAATTATTCATGATTGGAGAAAATACTCAAGCAGAAAAATGTGGCCATGCTGCAGCCCTGGCCATGGCATCAGCCAGTGTTTGCCTGTCAGGCTAGCAGTGGGAAGTCATACAATCACAGCAGCACAGTGCAAACGTGCCCAGCTGAAAGACAAGAGTTTATTTGCTCCATGTGTCATCTCTTCCCCAATTGCTTCCAGAACCTGTGCTTGTACTTCAGCATAAGGCTGCCCTGCAGAGTGAGCAAGGGCCAGCTTGCTCAAAACTGGCCCAGGATTGTCTACCCAGGCCCAATGTCATGTTATTTAGACATGACAATTTTTGTCCAGCTCAATGCAGACACCAGGAAATATGAGAAACTGAAGCCAAACACATATTAATGTCCTAAAATCGAGTTGAATACTTTTCAGGAGCACCCAGATTACTGGGCTTAATCCAGGAGATGGTAGTATTACAATGGCCTATGATATAAAGAGGATGTGTCAAGAAATGATCACATGGCCCCAATCAGTAAGCACTGACCTAGGATTCAAAAAAAATATACAGTCACCTCATTCCCAGACTGTGTTTACCACCATTACACTGCCACTCAGTGAAAAACAGCAGGGTGATCCTCCAGCCCTGGAACAGTACAAAATTGGGGAAAAACTGTGTTTTCATTAAGACTCCATTTAACCAGTCAGACACATTTTAAAATCAGATATTTGTCAGTAAAAACCAAATTCCTTAATAAAGCAAATTTCTGGGGGAAAAAAGTGGAATTTATCCAACTGAATGTTACTTACAGATGTCTCCTTAGTGACAATCATATCCATTTCATTTCATAGTGATAGGACAAGGAGTAATAGGAGCGATTTGAAAGAAGGGAAATCTAGGTTAGATATAAGGAGGGAATTCTTTACTGTGAAGATGATGAAGCACTGGAACAGGCTGCCCAGGAAGGTGGGGACATTCCAGCCCTGGCAGGTTGGATAAGCCCTTGAGCTCCCTGGTCTAGTGGGAGGTGTCCCTGTCCATGGCAGCAGGAGGGGCTGGGACTGGATGTTCTTTAAGGTCCTGTCCAACCCCTTAACATTCTATGAATTCTGAAGGATTACCTAAAACACCAGCACAAAATAGGATGTTTGTTCTCTCATGCCCCCAGGCCTCTTGGCCATGTTACCTTTGACACACCTTCCTTTCCCAACACAGATATGACTGTGTTGATTTTCCAGCTCCTTAAGAAGGAATGTACACAGTGAAATCCAGTGGGAGTAAATACACTTGTATTCAAAGTGGTAATTGAAATGTTTTATAATCCCATTATTACCATACTCAGCCCCATTCTAGTTTAGGCCAAAACTGTACCTTGATCCCTCACAACAGACCTAGCTTGTTTTATGACAGTATAAATGGTGAGTTATGAGTAATTATAGAACAAAGGTACTGAAGATAATATCACATACAGTAAAAACAAACAAAAAAAACCACCACCAACGACAAAAAAAAAGGTGGTTCAAAAGGATAATTACAGGTTAAGATGTATTGATACATTAGGGGAAAAAGTTGCCAAGCATATACATGAGACTTTCAGAAAGAGCAAATAATCACAAGACAATTGTGAATTATGCTTTTATTCATCATGACTCATATTTGACTCATGGTAAGTGAAATCAATTTCAGTCACAGGCATAAGCACAAATACTTTTTCTCTGTGAAGCTTAGTGCTGTTTTGACTAGTTATTAGCTCTGCCTCAGACGACCATTCCCAAATATCTAGGGAAAACAAAATCCCACAAGATCAAATTGTGCTTAACTCATCCATATTCCAGCTCACAGAAAGAAACACGGGAGTGATTGTGCAGTTTCTTTCCTTTCTCTGGCAGCCAATCCTTCCTTTAGAGACAGGTCATAGCATCTACTCAGGCTGAATCAGGTCCCAGTAGAGAGGAAAGGTGCTGAGGCTTTTCAGGCTGCCCTCTCCAGTGTCCTGCAGTGTCCACAGCCTGCCACACGAGGGTTTGCATCCCAGGGAATGCCCCTGCCATGGGGATGCTCCAGTCTCATCCCTGCCTCCAGTTCTGCATCCCAGGGAATGCCCCATGCCATGGGGATGCACCAGATTCACACTGATGCCTTGGGTTTTAGCTTTTATGTTTTTCAGATTCTCTGCTGCTTAGTGTGTAACTCTGAAACTTCGTATTAGGTGTCAGTAAGTTTTCTTCACAGGGTAGTTAAGACAAAACAATCCCTTCCCAGCCAGAGAATCAAGGACAATCCTTATCTAAAACGTATAAACAATGGCTAAGGGCAGGGGACAAGCCAGGGGGCTGAGACTTCATAGCCTGGGGCTGTGGTTGGACAATTGACCCCCATATGTAGATGAATCAAACTTAAAAGTGTGAAAACTCGTGACTGGGATCCATCTTGGATTTGATTTGGGTGTAGCCCTGGCCGGGCTCTTGCACTGCCCAAGGTGTATCCCTTTCAATAAATACCTGTTTTATTCTTGCTTTTGCTCTGTCTGGTTTCTGTTCCAGGTCAGCCTTTCCAGGCAACAACACCTGCCTCCAGCTCTGCATCCCAGGGAATGCCCATGCCATGGGGCTGCTCCAGATTCACACCTGCCTCCAGTTCTGCGCCAGCAGGACACACAGCAACACCACAGCAAGAGCTCTCGGGCAAAATTCACTTTATCTCACTTACAAGCTTTACATCTACTTCTGTGAAAAGCACATGATTGTGCAGTATTTTATGCAATCAAGTCAATAGAAATTTGTTTATTAATTTCAGTATTTTGAAATACTGAAAAAGCTAAAGGACTGCTATTACCTTTAGTTGAACCAGTTACAACCCAAAGCTCAAAGGGACATGCTATAGACCTGTGTACCTGAAGCAGAATTCAATGCTGTATGTATTTTTTTCCTGATTTTATTATATGAGCATACTTCATTGTTCATTTTCAGATATACTGGGAGTTAAGCATAAAAATAACAGTAACTGTGTCTATGTAATGTGTGGAGTGGGAGGAAAAGGGGGACTTTGAAACAATTTCAGAATTAATAATGGTGTGCTATTCTAGGCACTGCTATTTTATACTAACTTAACAGAAAACTTTGAAATTGTTTAAATATTTTCCACTAGATGAACAATGCTAACTGCACAAAGGATCTTATGTTATTTTCAGAACAAGGGAAGGAGATTGATCCATTTCCCCTCCTTTTCCCTTCTTCCCCAAGTCTCTCCTTTTCTTCCTCCATCCTCACATTTCTGTGACTTGCGTTTTTATGTGAGAGTAATTCTTAACTTCACATCCCCAACAACCCAGCAATCACCACCACAACCAGCTGGGACTTTACCCTTACAAGACATTTATGGATATGTGCCAGAGGGTTAACCTTAGTTCCAGATGAAACCCTGCCTGAACAGACAATGGATCTCACCCCTAAGAATAAGTCTAAGTGAGATGCTTCAGCAGCCTGACTTGACAGCTATCATCAATCTGAATGCAGAAAGCAGTTCACATCATTTACTGCTCAGACAGGTTGAGATCTTACTCCATGATTCCAGTTAATCCACAGAATCACTTAGGTAAACTTAGCCTCATTTCCAAGGATAGATGGATAGATGCTGGTTTTCCTGCCTCAGGTGTTGTAACATCAAAAATGAACAGTGTTCTGGGCTGATTAAGGTAGTGGTGCTCTAACAAACTCGTTATCTCATCTGGATCTGCAAGCACAGTGTGCCATGCCAGGAATTTTCATGGCTTTCACCGGGAGGGCTCACACTCCAGGAGGCAGCCTTGGCTCCCCAGCTCCCTCAAAGAGCCTGCCACCCTTGCTGTCATCCTCCTGCCTCCCACAAGTTAACATCTGCTAGCATGAGTTAAAGCCATTTAGCAATAAAGAAGCACTCCCTGAAAGGTTTCAGCCTGACACCCCAGGCAGTCTGCAGAGCTCTGCCTGGGAGACAGAGCTGTCACTCACCTGCTCCCATTCTCCCAGATCTCAGTCCTGCATTCTGCTTCCTGAGGTCCTGCCACAGCTCCCTAGGAGCAGAGCACCTGTGACAGCCCACTTGGGCAGCAGCCTGTCCTCACCCCACGCTCATGGAGGGGTTCTTCTGGGCTGAGCACATTGCTTTGATGCAGAGCAATGGGAAAATTCTGCATGACCACAGTTCAGGGCTTCTTTCTAATCTTTGTTTTTCCTAGACTAAAATCACAAGCAATTTCCACAGCCCCATTAGGCAAGGTGTTTCAGAAAACACTGACAAGCTACATGATATGATTGTTGTAATAATGAGGTCTTTCATCAGGGAAGTCTATGAATAATTACTTCTAATTAAGTAACTCATAGATGCAGTATACCACTCATCAGTGCTTGAGTCCTGCATTACAGACTGTAATAATTTTTCTGTTAGTGTAAATGCTGAGCAAGAAAGTGTAATCAATGAAAACATTATTAAAGATTTGTGTCTCTGCTAGGAAACAAACTGAAATTTTTTTTCCACTTGGTTTTGTTTTCCTCATTTGCTCTTGCAGTATTAGGCAGTAGTTGTCCTTGGCCAGTGACTCATTCTGACTGCAGCACCATTTGAAAAACAGGGGTGAAGCAATAAGTACAATAGGAAGAATACAGAAAAGAAGAAGAAAATGGGCTACATACAGAAAGTCATTGACCTTCTCTGTTAAGAGAACTTAGGAGGAAATTTTTTCTGGCAAGTTCTGATCTGAAGATAATAGACACAGAAAGATTATTTCAGAGAAATTTACAATCTGTGGTCTGTCTTTATACCTACATATAATTCAACATTTCAGATTTATAAAGTTGGCATGTTATGCCTTATTCTGGGATCAGATACCCCAGAACTCTGTAGGGGTATCTGATGTCAAAACCAATGTAACAAATATGGTTGTGATTACATGTAGAACAATAATCCAAACTATAAATATTAGCACAGAATTCACAGTAACTCAAAGACTGAATAATCATATGTAAATGGAGAAATCTCTTCTTGGACCCAAGTTCTCACACACTGCACAAGAAGGGGAATCAGAGCACACAAAGAATTCTGACAACATTACAGGCAAGAAAATAGTGCATGGAGAAGCAGTGGCTGGGTCATTATTTATCTGATAAATGCTGAGCAATAAGACAATCCGGTTTAAAAATTTAGGAAGTAAAATGCTGTTTTAGTTTTGTGGTGGACTTGCAAATTTTTGTGTTTTCAAATTTTACTTGGTTATTATTTGGGGGTTTTTTTCCCCAGAAAGACAATTTTTATCTTATTAATAATACCAGAAAAGTGCACATAGAACAACCCAGGAAGGAAATCTTTGTTGAGATTCTTCAAATATATGTTGAGATGCCATATAAAGCCATAAGAGACATAAATTTTGGCAGGAGCTTAAATATTTAGAATTCAATTAAGAAGCCAGGTCTTAATATGCTTGGGATATGAGATAATAAGAGCAGGTTTTCACTGCTACATTCACAGTGAATAAAATGGAAAAAATGTAAGTTAGACCATATACTATACTTCTTAGAGAAAAATCATAATTACAAAAGGCAATAGCAGCAAATGTAAGAAGTAATCTTTAAAATGCATCAAGGGTATTAAGGATCATTCAAAATAAATTAAATTCACAAGTTTATGAAAAATAAACATGTGAAATCAACTGTTTGCCCAGAAACAAAAACAAACAAAAAAGTGGTAACACAATATAGTAGTATTTCCTGAAAATATTTCCTATTTTTTATTAACTTTTAAATTTTTATGATAACAATAATTATAAATATGGGAATTTGAGTATATGCCTACCAAGAAACCAGAACTTAAAAAGGGAAGAGAGACAAAACAAAAAATAAAATTAAAAAAAAACCCACAAAAACAAACAAAAAAACTCCAAAACAAGAACAAACAGACAGGGCAAACTTGTAGGGCAGACTTTATGGCAATATTCCTCCAACAGTATATCTGCCTGTTTTGTACATTCCCAGTGTTCCAGTAGCCACTGCTGTAGGAGATACTGAGCACCTCACATTACTTTTTTCACTACTATGAATTGACAGAAACACAGCTGTTTGTCTGAGGGAGAAACTAAACACCTTGATAGCACACAAGTGCCTGCTTGCTCAGACCTGTAAGTAAAATGTTGGTCATTATGGGGAGTCCTCCAACTCTAAGAAAGCAAATCATATTTCTATCTAGCTTTGTAGAATAAAGTTGACATTGATGTAGAAGAAAAAAATACTTATATGGCAGGTGGAAGAAATGATAGATCGTAGCACACAGTTCTCAGGCATGAGATTGCAAGAAATATTGCACCTTTCTTTCCTTCCCTTTCCTTGAGTATATGCTTTGCCAACTGTAGTTATATGCAAACACCAACTTGGAGACAGGTATTTCAGTTTCAAATATATTCACACATCTCTGAAGCCATCAGTCATCTGCAATGCCTGGGCACAGCTCAAGGGGGAACACAGGATATGAGACTGAGATCTTCCTCATAGGAAGTGAGGCTGAGACCCACATGAGACTACAGCTCTCACTGCTGAAAGGGACACAGGGGAAGGTCTAGCAGAACAATGAATAAAAACTTCTCTGTATCCACAGAGACAAAAATAAGGTGCTTACCAGACGAACGAATGAAGACACAATGCTGAGCAGCAAGTCACCCATGGCACAGTTTTAACCTTGTTTTAACAGTTAGATGGACCCCACTTCTGGCAAGCAAACCCCATCACCACAAGGTCTGTGAAACATTTCCAATGCAAAGCTCTCTGACAATGTTTGTATGATATGATAGTCAATGTTTCATTGGCAGAGCTGGCTGGCTGCAGAATGGAAACCGGTGTACAGGGGCCACCTCTGGTTTTATAAGCAAGACCTTTAGAGACTGCATAAAAAATGCTTGTCAAAATTTTTTAATATGTGTCCTTCAATATTTATTCAGCTCCATGAGTCCACAAGTGACTGAGTATCTTTTCTGAGTTTTGTTCATATTCTATGTATTGAAACAGCCAATCTAAAGTTAAAAATGTGTCTCTAAGTGACAAGTTCTAAATCCCATCCTCAGGCAAAAAACCAATTTGTAATTCCTGTTTGGCACTTTCACATTTTAAGCCAGCCACATTTAATTAAAACTGCAGAAGCAGGCTATTTGTTGTAAATCCTAGTATGGCAAATACATCAACAGCACTGTAAAAAATAAATAACTCGATGCTACTTTTACTTAACCAACTTTTCAAGCACATCATGCATTATTACTTTACCTTAATCTTTGAAGACCTCCAGAGATTAAAAGAATGTTTTAGGATTTTTGCAGTCGGAAAAAAGAAATACAGTGGTGACACACATGAGAAAATGTTTCATTCCTTCTGCAGTCAAATTTACAGTGTAATAATACAGTAGATTTTGAACACCCAAGTTCGAAAATTAATGCATTTCAGATGCACTGAGAAGAGGGGCTCCATTATCTTTATTGTACAATAGCAGCTAGATTATCTTTATTGTATAAGAGCAAAAAACACTATAAAATGAGTCCAGGTATTTACAACATAAGTTTATAACTCACTCTTCTTTATACCAGAGCATTATTATACCTCCCAAGTGTTTCTACACTGAAAGAGTGGCTACTTCCTTGCAAAGTGAAATTGCTTTAGTATTTCATAAAAGAGAAAAAAAACCAGTTTTTTTGAAACTGCTTTTTTAAAACCTTATAAAGGGAGGCATCAAGTCAAGGGACCAAAAGCCCTTCTAACCTGATATTTGGGCTCAAGCAGTGACCAATAACGGAAGCCTAGGGATGTCTCTCTTTACTTTTCAAATTTTCAAAATATTTAAAAAAAAAAAAAAAAAATTAGAGTTTAAGAATTTATTTCATTGCATTCCTAACTGCTGTGACTAAATGCATCTAGTTTTAAATTACAGTTATGAATTTTTTTTCTGCAAATCATCCATTTATAGTAAATATACCCCATTAATTGTTATCCAAAAACACAAAATGTTTTGGAATACAATTAATGTAAAGCTAGCTGTGTTAGTCTTATACAACATTACCTTTTCTCATATTTATGGAAAAAATTTTGATCAAAACCCAGATTATGTGGGCTGAATATGGAATAATTCTGGTTGCCAGTCCAAAGTGCTCTGTGTCATTTACTCACCCTTTAAAGGATTCACAGAAATTGCAAATTTCTATTTATGAGACTTTTAACACAATACAGATAACTGCTTCTCATATATATGACAATTTCTGTATATGTCCAATTTAAATGTGTTTCTACCATACCTCCAGCTAAAACTTCTGTAAAAAATTGACACTTGACAATAAAGTAATACCCTAAATTCCCCAACAGGACAGCAAACAATCCTAGGCTGTTTCCAGAAAAAT
The DNA here is from genome assembly GCA_034336665.1 of Luscinia megarhynchos. Classification (NCBI taxonomy): domain Eukaryota; kingdom Metazoa; phylum Chordata; class Aves; order Passeriformes; family Muscicapidae; genus Luscinia; species Luscinia megarhynchos. The sequence goes on along the minus strand of CM067566.1, from coordinate 23,769,923 downwards.
GGCAAAAGCAAATGTGTTTTGGGCTGGGTTTTTTTAATTTTGGAGTTTTTTTCATCTTTTTTGTTTTTTTTAATTCAAAGTGGAGGTCTAAGTCCTTTGAATTCTTCAAAATGGGCATATTTGTCCAAAAATAAGATGAGGATGTAAGAAAAAGCAGCTGCCTGGAGATGAGAGCATTAACACATGCTGTACATCTCCCAGCTGAGTGTTTTTCCTAAAGTTGTTGATTTAGCCACAATAAAAATGAAAGTACAATAACAATGATTTGAAGAAGAGTTTTGTACAAGGGTCATTGGTCATGGCCACCAAGAACCTGTGCTTGCTATAGTATTTCTTGGTATATAATTTTAGGTTTGAAAAGTAGTTAAGCAGAGATGTAGCTACAAAAAAATACTCAAAGACCTCAAAATACAAAATACAAAAATACAAAAAGACCTCAAACAGAATAAGATTTTGATTTGATTTTAAATGCATATCTGTAGTGTCTGATCTGCATTCATTCTTGTAGGGAGACCTTACTGCCTGAAATCACTGAATATGTTCCCTCAGTTGAAGTGAAAATAAACAAGGTGAAGAGGGTGATGCATGCCTATTGGGCAATCCTCCATCTGGAATGCTCATTTGATCTTGTTCTCCTCTTACTATTTGGAGGATGCTCTGGAGATGAATATTGAGTTCAAAATAAATTGGGATAAGCATCATTTTTTCAAGCCTTTGATGTAAAGATTCTGCTTGCCACCAAATTAATGACAATCTTCTGTGTTTATAATCAAGGAAAGCAAGAACGACTCAAAGTCCCAAACTTAGACAAAGATTACTTCTCACAGTAATAACTCACCAGTTACTCAACCACTGCTTCCCCCAGTGAGCACTACAGAGAGGGCTCTACAGAGTTTTCTCCAAGTATGGGAAGAATTCCTAGTCAGGACTTTCTAGTCATCCAACTTATTGCCCCTACTGCTGCTCTTCCTCTAGTCATTGAACAACAAAAACTTGTTTTCTAAGGGTCAATATGAATCCTTAAGTTTAGAGTGGGACACATTTCAACACTGCAACAACATCCTCTTGCAGCTAATATATACATTTAATCTTTTTTTTTAATATCAGGTAGTCCATGAAAGATTAATAGTGCTTTAAGACTGGCTTTGTTTCTTTACCAACAGTTTTATTGCTCATTTTTCACTTAAGCATCACATTCAACCTTCTATTAGAAACTCAAGGGAAGTTAAATGCCATATTAAAGATCAACTCTTCTGACATAATGATCTATGAAGGCACCAGAACTGGCCATAGGCTGTGTATATATTGGCATTTTTGGCAGGATCACACAGCTTTCTGCCAGTTCCCCAAGCCCAGTGATGTTCTTCCACCCAACCCAGCTGCACTTCCATTGAAGATGGCTCAGGTGTGTCCATGCCACACTTCTGCAAGGAGACACACAAGGTGTGCATACCCTCGTTTACTTTGTCCTTCATGTATTTCTGTATGACAGACACCTGCTAAACTAGGGCTGAGGTCCTACCTAAACAAAATGAAAGCCTATTCTTGGGTTTTCAGTTACCACAGGCACTGTTTTTAACTTTGCTTTTAAAGCATGGTTGTTCTGCTCATAGAAGTACCAGGAAATGCCATCCGTGAAGGCTCCCTATTTGGTCTAAAAAATGCACTTGCACAAGGAAAAAGAAAGTATAACAAGTGGCAAGAACAACACAGAAATGGGCGGAGACATGCCTTAGGACAAGGCAGGCTCTGTAAGATCACACCATCCAGCACCTGAACTTGTAAATGTTCATTAATATGTCTCTTATGAAACCTGAAAATGGCAATCATTTGTTGCCACTCTTCTAAGATTATGCAAAGACTGAAGGTCTATGAGCCCTAATTGATTAATCTCAAGTTTCCTTCAGATTTAAAAGCCACAGTAAATAAATTCAGGTACCAGGGTAGGTTATATGAAAATACTGCTTCTACTTTTTATGGGCAGGCACTTGGAATTCAATGTTACCTGGAGAATAAGATAATAACTTTTTAAACATGACCAGAGGACAGATGCCTGTTAGACCCTTAAACTTACATCTGCTGTTGCCATCAATAGTCATTCACCAGTTCTGATCTCTGTTAAAAAAATATTGCACTGATGTTTTAACTAAATTACCAACTTGCTAGATCTCTTTCCAGTTCCAGTTTTCACCTGACATTCATTTCACAGGGCATGTCTCAGCATTACAAGTCTGGTACATTTCCTTCACTGAATTACCTGTCTCACTGAAAGCTGCTGCTCTATTCCTCCTTTTAAAGAAAAGTAAAAGGTCACCACCATAAAATATCAACTTTGCTTCAGGCCAAATAAGCATCATGCATGTCTCTAGCCCTACTTTCAGTTATTAACATTTTCTTAGAGCACTTTCTTAACTGTCTCACTTCAGAGCCTTCCTGACTGCCTCCTTGCAGCTCAGCTGGGGTAATCCAACATCACCTTCTATTGCACCTCAAGGCTGGTTCTGCTATTATCACTTTGCCTTTCTTCACTGTCTACAAACATGCTGGAAGAAAACTGTACAAGTCTAACTATTGCACTGTTAGGAGATACAAGCTGTAAAAAGATTTCAGCAAATAGAAACTAAAATAACAAAAACAAAACAAAATAGTTGGATATTCTACAAGAACATGTGTTTTTTGTCTTTGAAGTGAAAAGCACAGCAGGTTTCTCTCATATGTTTTTCCGTTGCTCATCTTAATATCTTTACCTAGTAGGAGATCACCTTAGAGTGGGAATTAAAGTCATTCTCTGTATGATTTCATCCCCTGTTACAACATTGTTTTGGTGATTTCATGAGCAGTGAATCTTCTCAGTCTTGCCATATATACAGATCCTTATCTTGTCTTTCCTCATCCCTGTGGCTTTTCCCAACCAGCATCAACTCTGCCATTTTATGATAAGCATTCTTTCTTTTCTCAGACGCTCACATCAGCAGACTTCATCTCAGGCCAACAAGAGAGAAACTGGCCAATAGAAAAGACTAGTCAAGGGTGAAATGGGTGGGGGAAAGAGAAGAGGATCAACTAAGACTACAAAAATTATTAGTCAAAATAAGGCACATTATGGAGAAAATACTTATGATTGAAGGAAAATAAGGGGAAAAAAAAGTAAAGAGAGGGTAAAAAAAAACCAACCTAAAAAAAGAGAGCTCAGCATCAAAGTTAAAACAGACTATGAGAATCAACTTACATCCCCAAAAGCTCATACACATATGCAAACATGACTCTTCTGGGAACAGCAGGGGAGTTGTGTGAGAAGAATATTGTACTGTATAAAGATCTTAGGATGACAGCAGGTCAGTGGCAAAACGAAAATTTGCTCAGAGGGTGCCAAGTCCTAGAAAAACAAGTGAGATAATCCCTTCTTATATAGAGAAACAAAGCTTATGATTCACTGTATGAAATATAGAACCAATGGGTCAGAGCTCAACAATAAATTTTCTATCTATAAGTACTATCCCAACAAATGGAAAAGCAGACCTGAGGAAAGAAGGTAATGAATTATGCATAAGCCTTTCTGCAATATTCTAAGCATTTTTTAAAAGTAAGTGTAGGAATGTATGTGCAAGCAGCTTGTTTCTGTGTGGCAAGGTCTGCTTAACAGCCTGGTGCAACTGAAACCCTGCCTATTGCTTCTCCATGTCCCCAGGGCATGTGCAGACACTGGGGACCAGCTCTTGGAAACTGAGACATGCTCCACCATGGAAGAGTAAAGGCAAGTATGAGATTGCTGGGAAGGATCCCTCAAACACCCACATTTTTCTTCCCCATAGCCAGTATCCTGGCAGTGTATTACTGAAATCTCCAAAAGGCAGGATTTTGGAACTTTTATTTATTTATTTATTTACACACACCAGGAGCATACATATATTTACATATACTGTAAACTATCACCATTACCAAACAAATCCATGGAGCATGGAGTTAGGGAGGTAGTGGAGATCTTGACAAATTTGAAATAGGTGGAAGGTCTGTACAAAGAGATACTTCTAGTAACAGAGATGGAAGTGAAAGATTTGTCAGAGCTAGGCATGTCCAGGTAAGTATGCAATTTCAGATACCTGAGTTTAGGGACATCTCCCTTGAAACAACACCCTTTTGTTTGCTTCTATGTTCCTACCTAGCACATACCTAATGTGTTTTACTTTAGTGCATCTTTCAGAAATGGCCAGGCTATGTATACTGGGCAAAGAATGCAAAGTGACTCCCTCCTAGAAATGACACAGAAAAGATGGGAACTGGAACCACAGATGATATAAAAAGAATACCTGCTCTGCAGGTGCATGGGCTTTCACCATGAAACACAGCATTTTCACTGGAATCTCTTCTCTTTCATGTGATCATGCCCTGTTGAGAGTTATGGCCATGTTGTATTACATACAGCTACAGTATAAAGGACTGACAAGATCAATATCTCCTGTGTAAATTATGCATATTTTTGGTTAGACTTTATTCTGTTCCATTTAAATTCATGACTCATTTCTTATGTGTAGCTGAGATTTAAGGAACTACATTTAAGTTAAAGACTGTGAAATTACAATATTTTGACAAATCAAAATGGTTAGTGTTCAAAGTTTTCTACTTCAATAGCACCATAAAATTTTTAGTATGCTAAAATTAGTCACCAAGTATTATTAGAAATTAGTCAGTGGTTTTAATGAACTGGTCTTTTCCCCATTAAACAAAAAAGAGAAATTTGAATAGAAATTTACATCAAATAGGCAAGTCTTTAAAACCCTTACTGTATGTTTCATCTTCAATCAGCTTCTCTAAAATTTCAGCCTGATGGCCTGGATTGAGCTCTCCCCAGAAGATTTTCCAGCTACACTTCCATAGCACTATGTCCCTCTCTTTCTCATTTTTCCTCAGAACTGGCCAGCATTTGGCAATTCCACCCCAAATATGAACTATCTGAGGTGTTTATTCTTATGATAGTATAGATATAGGCAGATCTACCCTATAATTTCTCTTCTGTAATGCTGTCTCCAAGCCAAAATCATGGTTCCAGTACACATATTATGCTAGATGACAGACACACATAGTTATGGCACAGAGCTATGGCTTATTCCCAGTATGGAAAAACCCACAGACAGTCCACCCCCAAGCAGGATTGCAGATCCCAGACAGTTTGTTTCCATGGCAGACAGAAGTGGGGGTGATAGAGACAGGTCAGCAAACTATCTCTTTGTGAGCAAGCTGAGCCTTCTGGAAGTCTAGGTTTTGGAGACCCCAAATCTGCCACTGCAGAAAAAGGAGTGCAACCTCCTGGCTTCATGCTCCCATGTGGATTCCAAGAGGCCTGTGGAAAAAGACTTCAGTGACAGCTGATATGATCAGTAAACACCAGTCCAGCAAGAATATTCACCATCTAGGAAAAACCCCAGCCATCAGCTTGCACCTGCATCTGGTGACAGTAGATGGGTGGCTTGCATGGCATTTTCTGCATGAAGTCCAGGAAGCTGTGATGAGCTGATTGCTTTATTTTCTCATCTGGACCTAAGCTTTGCAAAAGACTTCCAGAAATGCAAGACAAAGATATTGTCTCTAGTGTTGACCCCACTCTCTATGTGCTTAAAGGTGCTGGAAAATTGATAAACCTATAATGCAGGAGTTGCAAAGTCAGGAGATACAGACGCTGGTCCAGCAGAGAAGGGAGCTGACTCAGCAGGCCTGGCACCAGTAACAGAGAGATGAGATTAATCTAGAGCCAGAAGTGGGAAATAGCTCTTTCTCAGCAGCCACCCTGCAGCAGTAGTTTCTGGTTTATGAGCCCTGAGGGAGAGCTGGATGGACAGCAGCTGTGAGGAGTATTGTATTTGTCAGGAGTATTCGGTCTGATCCCGAGCCTTCCCTTACTTTTTGCTATTTACAGTGAAAGTAAATGGCATACATTCTGGGCAAGCCCAGCTGTCTCAGGAGGAAGTGGGCATGGAGTGACCTCTCTGGAAAATCCCTCACCTCTCAGGTTCTAAGGAAGAGCCTAAATTAGATTGAAAACTCCTCCAGGGCAGGTGAGTAAGCAGGGTCCAGCTGAGCATCCAGCCAGTACTTGGGATTTGGCTTGCTAAAGTTCTTAAAGATATATTCCTAAAAATATTCCTTGGAGGTGCTGGGGTTAATAGTGGATCTTGTGTGTTTCTTCTGATGAGTATTGTACACAGGAAAAGGAGGCACCTTTGTTCAGTTTGTATTTTTCTGTCCAGCACAAAATAAGTTTTTCTTAGATTTGTTTTAATTAAGGCATCACCAGCTTGGATGTCAGGCTCAGCTCCTCCTCAGAGGCCACTCTGCATCCCACCCACTATGAACACCTTTCCATGAGCACCAAATACACTTGGGCTTGACTAGCTCAAAGAATGGCACCAGAGCCATTAGAGTTGCCTCATATGGCAAGCATTTGTCAAAAGTATGTTCTATGTAGGACTTCAGACAAGTCAGCACTTAAAGCATGGAAGAGACACAGATAAATTAATTTAAAGATTTTTCCAAAATATCTATTCATGCAGTGTGAACTGGACATAACAGCTAGCCAACACTACGGGGCAAAAGATTTTTTGCTTCCACAGACAGTCTACATATGGATATTGAAAAGAGCAGAGGCAGACAGTCTTAGGAAGCAAACTAAGAGAACTCCCAGCACTGCATAAAAGTCTGCATGGTAGATCAGAGAAGTGAGATTAACAGGATGTAACAGGATCTCCAGAGGGATGCCTGCACCTAAGGAGATAGCTATAGCAGTGTCTTCACTGAATACAGTGAGATAGATCTCTGTCTTGTACCCCTCAGTGGCTTCCTGGAGACATCACTTATAGATGTTTTTCTCATGCCTTCAAATAACCCACACAAAGTTTCTCTCAGGCAGGCAGAGAAACCCTTGTCATCATGACCACAGAGGCTGGTATGCAAAGTATCTCAAGTTAAAATTGGGCTGTAGAACATTACTTCATTGTCTAGACTTACCACTTCTGCAACAATTTAATTGAGGTTACATAAGCTACATGAAGCTCTTCGCTATAAGAAGATAAGCCTTAGCAGAGTATTAAATAAAGCATAATAGCATATACTGATGGGTGGGAAAAAAAACCCAAAAAACATTTCATCTCCATACCAATGGGAAAACTGTGACCAGTTTTCGAGGTCTTTGCTTGCTTTCTTTTATTGTTATTGCTGGTTGTAAAATATCTGAAGGAAGAACAGCTAAAGTGCCTCTTACTCTAGAAGGACATACAATAATCTATCATCCAAATTACATCATCCATCAAGGATTAGTTTCCAGGAGTCTGGCTTAGTGTTGCACGAAAAATTACGTTTAAGCAGTCCACAGGTGGGAATGGACATACAGAGCAAGAAGAGCAAGGCAAATGCCAATCTTCCTCCAACCAGCAGCACTGAAGCAATAGCATTAGATTGACAGCTGAGTATCATTTCCAAATTGAAATGTTCTCAGGACTCATTTTATTGTACAGATCAATTACACAGCCTTCTCCAGTCAACATTAAAAAATAATCCACCTTGAAATTTATCTGAAAGTCTTTCAGCTAAGCCTGTTCTGTGTTTGCTGAAAGTGCCATGGGATCATTCTTCCCTGGTGTATTGGTATGCAAGAAAGATTGATCAGAGGCCAGGCAGCCCAGGAAAGGTGAAGAGACACAGCTGCAGAAGAGCATCTCCCACAGTCTGCACCAAGCAGGGAAGCCTTGCTTTTAATCTCCCATTAGGACTGGCATCAGTCCAGCTGTTGTATAAAATTGGCAAGTTCTTTGAGACTTCTGTTGCTACCTGGCCTCTCTGAAAGCTGTTTTTTGGGACTGCCAGCCTTATGTCACTGGGAAAGGTTTATGGAGTCCCAGATAATTTCTAGATACTCTCAATCATCTTCCAGGATGTTCTTATGAACAGTAACCTACCTGAAGAACAGTGGTAATACAAGCCATGATGAGCTGTATTTCTTCTCATCGTTGCCACTATTGTTAAATCCCTTAATTGCCTGTGGATTTTGTGATGGAACTGGCTTCCATCTCTCTTCACCACTATCAAACAATTAGAGCAATGCACTACTTAGTTTTCTACTCTTATGTACACTTAGTACACTTAATCTACTTATTCTGACATGGCAAAGACTCAAACGGCTGGCAGAGGGCAAGAGGGCAGTTCTGCTTCAGTCTCAAGCCAACAAACAAGAATCATTTTCCTAACTGTGAGTACTTTGGGGGAGGGAAACAGGTGTTCTGGGATAAAACTCCCCTCTAAAAATGAAGAAAGGCTGAGCTGGTACAATGGAGTAGATTACAATTATATTTTTTTGAGTAAAAGCTGAGAGAGACTATCTGCCACTTGGTCTGTAAAGAAGGCCACTTCTACTTAAGGCTTGGCCATGACCGTTTATGTGATTAAACTCTGAAATACTTGTGTAAGACATTTGAAAGAATTTGTGTACCCATCAAACATTAGAATTTTCTTTTTGGTTTAAACTAAAAGGATAATAATTTTTTCATATCAGATACTGATGAATTGTAGGCCCATTATGCTGCCTCAGTATTTTCTAAGCCTAAGCTTGTGCAGGTAATTGGTATGACTTTTTTCTTGTCTTCTTGGGAATTTTCTGTCTTTGTCTACTTTTTCCCATTTAATTTAAGCATTTTACATTGTTTCTTTGGCTGTTTTAAAATGGCACATAATTACTTACAGTCTAAGACCCAGCAGAACACTCAATCACTTACTAATGTATGAGTGTTACAGGTTTACTAGAGGGTAATATAAATCCCAAAAATGTCACCTGGCTAATTGTTTAATAATAATAATCATGCATTCATTATGCTACATCCTGCCACAGATGCTGATAAAATGGAACAGATGAATAGCTCTAGGCAACTTACAGAGAGGAACTTCAACCCCTTTGTTCAAATCTTCCTGTCCTCAGAGTTTGCCCTGTGAGTACAGTGTGCACTGGAAAGCTGGATATACACAGCAGTAGACACAGCTAGGTAATATCACCTATTGTCTCCTGACATTTCCATTGAACGACCCTATTTTGGTTGTCTCTGCCTAATTACTTGGACTAAAATGTTCTATGCCAAGTTCTGTGCCTGAGGCTGAGTTTTATTGGAAGCATTGCAGGGAAAAAATACTCTGCTGTGTCAGAAAGCAGAGTTGGAGGAGGGGAATGCATTGCTTTTTCCACATTACCAAAACAGTTTGAATACCTAAACTGGAATCTGCTTAACACTGTTTTTCTCAGCCCTTGCAAGGTGCTGCAGCTGATCAAGTGGCTGGATCTGTGTGACTATGGAAAAAACACCTGGGTGATGAAAACTGCAGTGGAACAGATGTGTTTGAGTAAGACAGGTTTCAGGTCTCCATTTTTGTTCCAGTGAAACTACTCCCAGCTGGAAAAAGAGGCATTTAGAGAGGAATTGGTATCTCACAGCGGAGAAGGAGGTTACAGCATTGAGATGAGACAGAAAGAATATGTACATGAGGGAGGAAAGGAGAAAGGGGGGGAAAAAGACAAAGGGGAAGTGGATAACACAGCCTTGAGCTTGCACCAGACAGCACTCTCTATTTCAGACCCTGATGGAGACAGAGATCACCAGGTTCCCTACCCTTTCCTGGTAGCAGAAGCTTATATTGTCCTCATCATATGGCTGCTCTGAGAACAGAATGACAAAATTGTTATCTCACCCAGTGATGGAGATTAGTCTATTGGAAATTAAATACTCAATACTGTTGATTGACTCTGCCATGTTAATATAATCAATATGACTCCTCTGTAGCAGCATTAGTTTCTTCAGTTCTTGGAGGGGTTAGAGCTGAAAACTGTGCAGGAAAAAAGTAAGGATAAATTTCAAAGTCAGATATATAAAACTAGATTAAATATTGATTCTGTATTTCTCATCACATGCCACATAGGACTGATCAACCTAATTTCTCACAGCAGTTAGCTGCCAAATTCTGCTTACATGCTTGGAACAGAGACAAACAGTGACCAGTGGTCTAGAATGGGCAGAAGGGCTGAGGGGAAGAGCCTGGTCATTTCTCAGTTTGCCTGGGACTTGCTCCCTCTCAAAATTATGGGAAGAATTGATTTTGCAACTATGATTTAAAATCAAACAGTTGGTAACATTACTGTTAAATGCATGTGTATATATAATTTACTATTTGTTCTTAATTTCAAACTTCCATTTTAAGCTCCATCAATGAAAAACAAATTTCTTTGGACAGACTTTTTATTTCTACTTTCATACTTGATCAATGCAGCAGGCAATGAGTACTAGAATCCTTTTTCTCCTCCTTTCTTTTCTTCCTCCCTCCCTCACATGGAGGATGTGTTTACAAATCATGTTTTACAGGAGACTTCCAGACTCTAAACAACCATAAGCAATGCAATGAATCACAAGCACAGACATAATGCATTCACAGGAAGCAACTGAAATCACTCAAAAAAGTAACTGGAAAAAATAAACGTGTTCTGTGGTGGTGTTGGAAGTAGTGGAGAGGCAGCAAATGCTCATTTCTGAACCTGTTCACTCTGAGTTATTTGAGGCATTGCAAGGAAAACAGCTAGCAATTCTACCTTCCATGGGATGTTTTACATCGAATGAAGGATGCCAGCCAGAGACTAACCACTTCATCAGATGTCAGGCTCAATGTGCTCGTCCCCAGCTCTCAAGGAAATGTGCTCTGCAGTCACATTGGTTAAGGGGGAGAAAAAAAAGGCTTATTTTTAGTGATATCCATTTGAGCCACCCAGGTTTCTGGCAGCTCAGAGGCCAGCAGCAGCCCTGGGGCCGAGCGCGGCAGGCGGGACCCGGTGCCTCGGCGGTGGCAGTGCTGGGCAGGAGCAGGGAGCCAGATGGCTGCCCCAGAGCCTGGCCCTGGGAGAGGAGCTGCCTCGGGAGAAGGAGCAGCCGCTGCTGCAGCACCAAGGGCGAGGGCTGGCGGAGGGGGAAGGGCACTCAGAGCCTGGACCAGCCGGCCAGCTCCTACTCAAGCGCCTGCGCTCCCGTTCATTAGAAAGATAATCAGGCTCGAAGTCAAATGCGGTTGTGCTGATCTTTTTCATTTCATAACCCACCCCAAATTGTAGATTTCGTGATAGCCTGAAGACATGAGATTTAACAAACAAAACAGGAATGCCCATTTAGGCAGTATCAGTTTCAGCTGTTTATGCACCTTTGCATCAGAGCATCTTTGGGACCTGCTCCATCCATTCCTGCAGCTCCTCACTGGCAGCCAGATCTGCTCTATTGAAGTGCAATGTCATTTGCTCAGTGCAGCCTGTGAGGTGACTCAGGTCTAGCGTGCTCATCAAAAAACAACAATATGAATACATTAATAGGACACAGATTTTGGGCATATCAACAATTACCTGGAGCACAGTACAAGTCTTGACAGAAATTATGTTCTTACACATTAAAAAGATTGGAAGCAAAAAATCAGTTAATGGTAAAATGGAAAAATATAAAAGAATACCACAAATAAAACCCATCTCTGCTGTGGGCATATTTCTCTTCAGTGCAGAGATCATTTCCAGAAGCTGCAGGAAGAAATAATTGTGAGTCTGCCAGGCAATCTGTGACACAAAAGCCTGGAGTAGAATGATAACCAGAGAAAAGCACTTTATTCCCTTTACGTGATATATTTGTTTTCCCATCAGAAACCACAGAGCCATGATAAGCTGATGTTAGAATTCTGCAGCTCTTTCTTTATGATGGATAGCTAAGGAACAGAATATAGCTGTATTAAAAACTTCTGGTGGTGAAGTTTAGCTGTCCCTGTCCAGAAAGGCACTTTTTAACTACACAGGGAGCATCTCTGGGGTGCCAGACAGCAATTGGCATACACAGGACTTGCAGGAGACAAGGTGAGCAATTCTGGTAACTAAGAAAGGCCTTCATGGAGCTCATTGCTATTCTGGGACTGCAGTTGTTTTGCAGTCTTATAGGAACATTTCTTCCTCTAATGCAATTTCCAGCAGATTCCTTGCAAGCAGCTCATTTCCTTGAGCCACGAGTGAGAGAGAGATTTCTGACCTAAAAACAATATCTGACCTAAAAACATCTCAGAAAAGAATGGGGAAGGGAATTTGGAATGATATTTTTCTGTAGAAAATGGTTTAATCAATTTTTCTTTCTTCCTTTCTTTCCATGATGTGAATGAGTGTCTTGCAGACACTGAAAACCCACAGAAAAAGCCTGTCCTCTCTGAAGCAACAAACTGCAGAAGCTGTGCTCTGATGTGTTACTGCATGCTTAGCAGAAGCAGAGAAGTGGTTTATCATGTAATGCAGCACATAAAGCTCTCATTTGCATTAGCCATGTAAGTGACAAATATGGTTAGCAGCCCAAATGAACCCAATAAAAATTGAGCAGAATTTAATTAATGACTTAAATCAATAATGAAACTACCTAAGTTAATCTTTCAAAAACAGTCATTAATTTTTTCCTAAGCTCAATCAGTACACAGACAAACAGGCAAAGTCAAAACGTTCTTTTCTTCATTAAGTTCCTCACCACAGAGATTTTTAAGCTGCAATGAACTAGCTAGTGAGATATTCATTCCCTTTTCTTTCAGCTAAGTATAAGGAGATATAGCAGAGGAAAAGAGAGATGGAAATTAATGTGTGTATATTGTAAGTAAACTGAGCAATTTTAATTTCCTTCCCCCAAAAATTTTTTTTAAAGTAAACACTTTTTTTTCCCTAGTGCAATTGCACCTAATTCTATCTTATGGTTATCAAGGGAATGCACTAAATTGCAAATAAAAGTCATTCACTCAAGGCTGGAAATAGAAGATTGTGAAGTTTCTTTGAATGTAGCCCACTCTCTGAAATTGCAAAACTTCTTTCTATGTGAATAATTTTTATCAGTATTGAATTAATTTTATCCATATTAATATGGGCTGACACCATAAATCCACTTTGAAAGTCAGTGACCAGATTTTTTCTGTTCAGCTACTGAAAATTAATATCATAACGAATTACAGCCTTTTTATTACTTTCCCCCTCTATTCTTAGTATATATATATATTAAAGCAAATTTTAGAGCAGAAATAAAAATTCCTTCAACATTTTCCCCATCTCCAAAATATTGTACACCACATAATGGCTTTGTTTGCCACTTTTGCAAACATTTAAGTAGCATTACAATGTAATATTCTCCTCCTTGCCACGGTTTGGTAAAAAGCTCTTACCAACTACATCACAGCACTCATTTATTTTGTCCAACAAAAAGTTCTCAACTCTCAGTGCTCAAGGATGCTGGGTTTGCACAATTGTCAGCAGGCTCTTGCTCTGAGATGTGCCAGGAGCTTTGTGCCCAATGCTGAAGCTCAATTCTTTAAGATACATTTTGAGAAGTTCTGCTCTTCAAAGAATTTTGGGAGAAAAACCACCAAAATTTATGACTACTTTCTCAAAAGACAGTAATTTCTGAAACTGAGGAATTAAATCTTTCCCTAAGCTACCTCATGTGCATGTTTCTGAACAGCAGCAGAGCAAAAGGAGCCTGCCTTGGACAGCCCCTACTTTAAACAAGGCTGGGTAGAAACTGCAGGAGTTGATTTGTCAAGAAGCAAACTCAGTTTACAGCAATGCAGTTGTTTGATCTGCTGCAGACTAACAGAATATTTGACTGAGGTCAGATTTCCAGATGATACAGCAAATGCTGACCTGTAGACCTGACTCTTCAGAAAGTCTTGGAGTTGTTTACATCTTGCAGTATTTTCTGCTTCTGTTGATCTAGTAAACATAGAAAGATAAAGCATGAGGATTTAAAGTAATCAGCTTTCTGTCATTGATTAATCTCTTTAGGCATCTAACGGAGTTTACACTCTGAAGATGCAAAAATTCCCAGATCCTGGTCTTTTTGTAGACCCCTGAAAATGCAGATTGCCTCAGTGTGATTAGAGGTATGGAAATAAACTGAGGCAAAAGTGGAAATGTAACTTATAATTTAAACAGTATACTCATGATATAGCTAGTTTAAAGGTCAAAAATCATTAACAACCTGGAATAATCTTTAGTCTAAAATCAGGCAATTAATCTGGAGATAAAAATCTTGTCAATCTAGAGTGGCTCATATTATTGCACATCACCTTATCAAAGCTCCCTCACAGTGACACTCATTGACTGGTACAATTTCTTTGCACTTGGCATGCAGGGTACTCAGTTTTCCTCTGGAAAAACTAGCTGTATCTCTGTGCTGCCAAACACAGATGAAGAATTGCTATCCTAAACAGCTAAAATAGACAGTCTAATTGAAGAAAAGCATGCCACCTCTTCTGCTCAGGTGCTCCTGCCAAGTTGCATGAAGGGCCACACTTCACATCTGGGTCAGGACAGTGGTGGTACTTTACCCTTTGTCTGGACCAAACCCTCTCCCTGCACTCAAAGCCATAACAGTGCTTTATTAATCATAAATCATAAATTATCCTCCCAGAGAAATAGGAGGAGAAACATAACAGTACCCAAAATCTTTACTTTACTGTTGCCTTTTTGATACAAAAAAGTAAAACAAAGTGAGGTATTAACAGCCACTATGAAAAAGTACACACATATTTACATGAAGTGGTGCAGAAATTGTCCAGGAAGGTAAAAAATTACATCTGAATAATGAAATTAAGGTTAGTATGGTGATTATAGATGTTGCCATAATACAATAACATATAACACAACCTTTCCAGTAATGCAAGGCTCTCTAGATTCTACCCCTCCTTTCCCCTGTTATGGGAAGATTTATTTCATATTTTATCTTCTCTCCCAGAAATCAGGTCTACAGGTATGTAGTTCACAGTGTCTGTGAGTAAAGCAACTACATAAAACCAAACAATATTAGGCCTAAGTTTGCATGCTGACTGTGAATGGGGGGAAAAGATGTAGCTGGAATACCACAGACAGGAACAGAAGACTGACCACAGACTCATTTTTGTCTGTCTTTCTGCAGTGTGGAATACAGCCCCTGTGTCATATTGGCTGAGGAGCTGACAGATGAGAAAAGCACTAAAGGGCATTATTGTCTCTCCCATCATCCTGTCTTTAATGATCACACATTCAAACCAGTAATCTGTGGTGGTACATGATGTGAGATGGCACACAATTGCTTCAAGTAATGTGGGTAATGTCTGACATACAGGGAATAGCTTAGATCAGTGTTTAAAATTTAATTTCCTAGACATTTCAAATTATTCTTCACTTAACACTAATTTAATATTTAGATATAAGTCTCTTCAGGGAAGGAGAGATGGAGGAAGTGTGACTGTGATGCCAATGACTGGATGGTTAGAATGAAACAGCTAATCTAGAAAAGTCAAAGAAATATAGAAGACAGAATTTATAAGCAACTGTTCTTATTGGCTTGAGTGGAAAAATTACACAGATGATTCCACTGTTTTGAAATACAGTTGCTGAATTGAATGTCATAAACTTTATTGCTTGGTCAGAAGGTAGAGCAGAATCACTCTGCAACCAAGCAGTATAATCCTAAATTTCTTAACTACTGAGATCCCACTCCTAGAACATCATGTCTCTGTTTTTATTAGAGTCTATAGCAAAAGCAGGAGGCAAACAGCAGAGAAAAGGCTCTTAAGAATAAAAATAAAATAAAAAAGAGGGGAAAAAACCAAAAATTCTTCCAGTCTTTCTAGTTACTGTTGTAACAGAGATTTATTATCCCCTCAAGAACCAATTGAAGCAGATTGCCATCTTCCAGATGTAAAGAACTACTTAAATGAACCAGAAGTATTAAATTGTTCTGAAGGTTAAAAAAAAGAATCTGTAGCCATGTTGCTGCAGGTGGGATACTGAAGAGAAAAGACTGAAAGGAAGTGGAAGTACAACAGCTTGTACCAGTTTTTACCCTGTTCCCTCTGCAGGACTTATCAGAGAAACAGACTGCACTGATGAGCTGGTCACTAGAGACTGTACAGCAGTCCCTTTCATCTGGAATATAGATACAAAGGCTTAAATATAATTTTCTCTGTGGATAGTTCTGCCTGTGCTGGTTTAACCCAAGAGAACCGAATGATTCTGATTATCTCCACAGCAGAGATGTCCAGCACTGCATGTGATACACAGACCCTGAGGAAGTTTGGACACCAAAGCCAAATTCCACCACTCTCCCTGAAAACAAAATAAGACCAAAAGAATGAAGAAGGCTCAGCACTTCTACAATCAAGCCATAGGAATCCACTGCTGTGACATGCAGTGAAATGTTTCTCTTCTATTCTCAGGGGAGCCTGTGCAATGTACAATTCTGCTTTCTTCTGTTCTGCTGGGCATAAACAATCCCATCAGAACATCTTCTGTACTTCTGTACATGCTTACCATGGATCTATGAAAGCAGTGCTTTGTAACATGACCCTTCCTAATGCAAGATAATTTTAAAAAAAAGTCACCACAAAATCAACCCCCACATTTTCAAGGGTGGTATTTAAATGTAACAGCAATTCTTTGTCATATTATCAAGAGAGTTTTCTGTATTTTTAGAAACTAGGCAGCCAAAAATAGAAGTGTAAGTCTAATATTACTCTGCTTTCTTGATATATAAGCCATTACAAAACCAGTTTAATCAGACTTTTTAAGCTTTTCTAAAATATTTTTCTTTTCTTGTTTTATACTGCATTTCACCAATTGGAATATGTCTTGATATAACAACGTACAATAGAATTCCAGATCATATCCTATTCCTTTTTGAAATTCACAAAAGTGAAATAATCACTTGCTGGACACTCTAAACAGCAGGAGTGCAAATAAATTTACTTTCCAAAAAGAAAGGGGAGAAGAAAATATCAGATATAACTCTTACAACCTCTGTTCATAATTATATATGTCAGATGGTTTTGAATTGCTAAAATAAGTTCAAGAGTGGGAAAATCAGGGGCAGGAGGGGTGAAGGAAGAAGAAGAAGAAGCAAATGTTTTAAACTGGAATTGTTGAGTGCAGTTAATTTGGTCAGTTAATTGGCACAGCCAGACTCCCAGTGCTCCCTGGATATTGCTTTTCTAAGGTCATTTAGTAGCTGGTTTAAAAGAAAAAGTTTCCATTACAATGGAATTTCATTGCTATTACCATCATGTTTGAGGGAGAAACACGTTCTACTATCTCAGCTTTGGGTCATAAAAGAGCAAAGCAGGCAAAGCCAGGAGACAAGGCAAAATCACTACTTGAATTCAGGTTGATCCTGAGTTTCTAGACTGGGACTTACATTTTTCACTTACCACTGTTTATCTTTTTTCTTTCCCTTTCAGTATAGTGTGTAACTATGGCTCACCAAAGCAGAAACTTAAGAACAATAAATACTTCTTCAGAGCAAAGAAAAGTTCCCACATAAATACAGGAAATGAGAAAAAAAATTATCCAATTGTATATAAATTTCAAATGTGCCCTCCAAAGGAGGCAGAATCAATTACCCAAGCAAAACAACTGGCTCATTTGAATCAGTTTTTTCCCCTGTGTTCTAGAAGAAGGAGTAAAAAGAAAGTTTTCTTAAGAAAACACAGATAAATAAAAATTTGGCAAGGTTAGAAAATGCAGGATCAACATCATGTTAAAAATATTTAACACAAGGGTAGTGTGCAATATTGCTCAGGGATGGGAGGAAAAGACAAAGAAAGGGTAACTGAAGCAATGCATTTCTGTAAAAATCACACATTCATCAAGATGTTGGGATGTTTCTGGTGGGAAAAATTAACCAAGTAGGAAAAAGCCTAAGACTATTTCAGTCCTTCTACAAAAAGTATGGTTTGATCTACATGGATCCTGTGCAGTCTTGCATTCTTGCATTCTTAAAGCAGAATTGTTGATGTGACACATAACTTTTAACTCAGATTTTTTTCCAGCCAGGTCCTACACTCTTCAACAACACCCCTCACAGCAGAGAGTTGCTAGAGCTAAATGAAATAAAACATTAGGAAAGTATTAGGACTTCCATGGTTACTTTTTTTGCTTTCCAGTCCCTGTCTCATTTTGTGAAAACAACACTAGACTAGACTAGATCAGTAATTAGAATAAAATAATTCCATTGCCGAATCAAACTTGATGGTGTCATAAAATCAAAGCATGCAAGGAAGATTCAGGACAAGTAGAATTCTAATGATGTAAACCCCAGAAGTAGAACTCAAGGCCTACCCATGAACACTAAAGGGAAAACTATCACTCCATTAAAGCATCCATCATTCTCTTCCTCTTCTCCACAGAAATGAGAATTTCCAAAGAATAGCATATAAATATAGCATCACAGATGTAGCTACAGCAATTCCTACAAAATATATATTTGATAAAAATAGTTTACTTGAAGCTGTATTTCTTGACTTTTATCTCTATTAATAAACACATCTGGGACCTGGGCACACAAAATCATCTGAAATTATTTCCTTCTTTGTTATAATGAAAAAATTTGGGTCTGTTTGTCCCATGTGTCCTCCAAACATGCACATATGCATACATACAAAAGCCATTTTATACCACCCTTTGAGAAACCAGGCTTTGCCCTTTCTCTCCTATGGAGACAGAAGAAACTCTTGAGAAAAACAATGTGAATTTGGAAATGGGGCTGGGGAGGCGTGGCAGGGCAGGGACTGCTGGGGTGTATGAGCAGTGGTTCCCTGGGTGGGAACTTGGCTGCCCTGCCAGTGCACCAAGCAAAGGATTGTGGAGAAACTGTGTTGGTCTGCTATTAGCACAATAGCCATCTCTGTGACTGCTAAAATTGATTCATGCACATATACTACTTTTCCACTTATGTTATTTTCAGGTGGATTTTCAGTTAGATACTGAATACTCCCACATAGTTAAATCTGTGGCAGAATTATCAAGCACTTTCCTGATATGCCTGCACTCCCATATATTTTCAGAATAATCAGATGCATTCACATTGTGATGCTATCAAAAAACACTTTTTGACAGGGATTTTTTCAGCCAATTCATTTGCTGTTCCAGAGACAGGATTTGTGTCAGGTCAAACAACCCTCACATTTTTTTGACAAGAGGACGATGACAGATTAAGCACACACTGAGAATGAGCACTGAGAATGAGAGATGTTTCCAGAGGGGAGAAAAGGCCAGCTTTCTTCTTGGAAGGCAATTGCTTAGGAAAACTACTGGGCTTTTTGTCAGCAGGGTGACTCTTGATCCCAGTGTGCAGCTGGCAGCCGTGTGTGCCTGGCTGGCCGTGGCTGCAGAGGCGGCGCAGTCACGGCACTGCGGCGGAGCAGAGGCTCCCAGCATGGCAGCACTGCTCCTCAGCCACTCAGCTGTCTGAATACAGGACTGCAAAAGGGAAAAAAAATCACATCAGGGGAAGGGCACCTCTCATTTCAATTCCGTAATAAAAGTTCTTCACTGCAACCCTTTTGTCCCCACTGTAATCGAGGCACTCAACAGAGCAGTGGAATCTTCACTTTAACCATAAAAATAGTGGCTTTGAACAAATATACGATGCATTTTGTGCTGAAATAAGAACTGTAATGGGTTTTCTATAAAATACTTGGACTGTTTTAAAAGAATGTCCAATGCATTGAGTCTCAGGACTGCAGCTCTGGGACAAAGCACAAGGTAGAAGTAACCTGTGCCATAAGTCACTGCATGGTAATCCAGCAAGCACTTTTAAATCAGCCAAACTTTCTTCACCCAAACAAATAATGAGTATTTATTCAGTATTTTGCCAGACTGTTCATCAAATTGTATTGATTTTCATCAGTCCATAAACATACCTCAGTTTGAACTTTACTTCACTCTTGACATAACACCTAGATTAAAAATGTTTAAAACCTAATGAAAGTGTTGCAAGGCCTGGAAAAAAGTCCAAATAAGCTGTGTTTATTTGGTGGCTGACAAATACTCTTAATATCTGAGACAGAATGTATACAGTAGCTTTTTAAAGTATCAAACCTTTTTAATTTATTCATTTTAGAGGTCTTGTCAAATGGAAACACATATGGGGGTTCTTGTAAACTCTGTGGTAAGAAGGAAAATACAGGAACTAAAGCAATAATATTTGGCATTCTGGAAAAGCAAAGACTGATGAAGACTGACAAATATCAAAATAAATTTTAAAATATCATAACATATGCTCCTATAGCATCCAACAATTATCTTCTCAAACAGAATTAACTGAATAATTCATAAGTGCTGCAGATGGGGAATGAATGAGTTTCCTATACTAATCTTTGTGAAAGTGATTACCAGCATTGCATGGGGTTCCCAGTACTCCCTTTTACACTGTGAATGGATATTTTACTTCAGTTTCATAAATGATCACTCACTAGGGCTTTTTTCCTTCTGTGCCATCATTATGTATGGAACATACACTGTTGCCAGCTATTTTTTTTTCTTTCGGTCTTGCAGTTTGTATTATTTTAAAAAATAGTGCAGCATCACAATTGGGCATTTGGCTTCCATGGAAGCAGAAGATTTTCATGCACTGAAACCAAACTCATTTTACAGAAAAAAGAGCATGCTAAAACTGTTGATTGGGTTAGAGATTGTGTTTAAGCTCAGGACTGCTTCTTTTACTCTCAACTGCGTGTACAAAGGCAGAGACTTCAACTGATAATATCAATTTTATTACCTGTCAAATGTAGTTTATAGCAGGTATTTTTTCAGTGACAGCATCCCCAGAATGATCTAATCTCAAAGCCTAGTAAGGATAATGTTCTTGTGCAATCAACAGGAATCCAATTAGTGCATGTCTCCTTGGCTTTATCTCCACTCCTCAGGCATTACTACGGGGATGCAGCGCTCGCAGCCTCTCTCAGCCTTGTGCAAGCAAACACTTCTTGGAGCAGAGGAGCTTTGCACTGTGCAGAGCTTTTGCACACCCCTTCTGCTTCCCCTTCAGATGGGCTCTGCTTCTACCTTTGCCTTCCACAAGTGGCCTGAGATCACACTACCCAAAAATATTTGACACCCTCTGTGGCCATTGTTAGTAGAGGCTCCAGTTTTCTTTCCAGGCAGTTCTCATTGGGAAGAGGAAGGCACTAAGAGCAAAAGTTCTGAGAATGAAACTGCTGGCCAGTCACACAAGAACTGAGAACAGGGTAGAACACCTGCAGGAACTTGAACAGGTTTTTGTTCCTCTTTTTCCCTTCCTTATGAGAGAAAGGAATCAATTTCTTTTCATTGTCACATTTCCTTTAGGAAACTAAGGTAAGGGTCATGTGCTGAATGCTGAGTCACTGCTTTGATTTATGCACCCATTGCAGTTTGTGTTGTATCCCTGCATGTTGAGTAATCACGTGGTATTGCCAAACACTAGAGTCAACTTATCTCCACAATTAAAATAATTCTCCATAAATATACAGGAAACGCTTAGCTTGACTGTAAAATAACACATAATTTCATGGATTGTTATATTTAAAATTTGTTTTACTTAGTTTTCTATATTTGATCCTTTACAAGAGAAGAATGAAAAATAAGCAATACTATTCATTTTTTTCTAAACTAAAAATTTTATAATTGTTTCCAAAATCTATTTTCAGTTACAGCTTACTGGTAAAGAGACAATTGTGGAAATCATTGCAGGAAATCAGAGGCACTATCTGGAGCTAAATTAATGTTTGTCTTCTAGCTCACTGAAGGAAACAATTAATAAAACAGAAATCCTGTCAATTGGACACATGCTGCTCTTCCACCATGGAGGACAAAGCATCCTTACTTTTCTCCCTTTTGTGTCCTAGAAAAGCATCTGGTTTAGCAAAACCATGGGTTTTTTCCCCTGTTTTTCTGGTATTTTGCTTTGGCTCAAATCAGCTCTGCATAGAGTTCCACTTGGGTTCAAGACCACTCTGTTCTCTGGGTCCTAAGTACACTGCAGCTGTGTGCAGTACTGCCGGAGATATAAATAGATCTCCATCTCAGCAGGTTTTAAAGCTACAAATAAGCTTATTAAAATTGAGACATTGCACACACTGCATTCAGTTCTATTAATGATTATCCTTCCATTCAGGCTCTGAATTCAGTCATTCTATAGCATTGCATGGAAAGGTGACAGTCAAAGTGATGTCTCTGGATCTAAGTTTCAGTACGTGTTTCTCTGAGTAGGAATAGCCACTTCTCAGAAGGCTAATGTTTGAGAATTAAAAGAATGTATAAAGTTTTGGGGGTTTTTTGCTTTTTTATCTTTATATCTTCCCATGCATCAAATTCAGTTTGGAAAGAAAGGTAAAATGTCCAACAGGTGTTGCTGGCACTGGTAGAGGTTTAGCAACTAGACGAACTAGTTAAACTCCCATCATGGTAAATACTGTTCTGTGTTTCAAAACTTGAATAATCTTCTGGTTTAATTTCCAAACATCTGATGCAATAGTGATTTCACTTGGTAGTCTACCTTTTATGATCCTTTACTCTCAGATAAACATTAGATTAGTCTCCTGGTGTCTAAATTGATGCGAGTATCTCTAAAGATCTGGAAGAAAAATGGAAATAGAGAAAACTTTCTCTTAATTTCTCCTTCAATCTCACTTTTCTGGGATAATAGAGCTTTCCAACTTTTTTGAAATCTTACCAACTTTCCACTACATTTGCATTCTATAACAGATTTATTTATATTTAGCATTTTTCTTTGGCTAGCAAAAGAGGTTATGATGCTGGATTAGTGCTTTATTCATAGTAGGATTTCAGATGAGTCACGGATATTTCTCTGCAGCAGCTGTTGCAGACCTTGTAATGCCATTATGCCCTGACTCTGAGTGAGGTGCTATGGTTACCCTCTCAGTAGTGATTTCTACAACACAGAAACCCTTCAATGTAGAAGATGGGAGACTATCAAATAAATGTTGATGTAGAGCATATCCTGAAGGCATAATGCACACAACAAGCACTTTACAAGTTTTGTGACCTTTTCAGATCTTATATGGAAAAACACTGCAGAAGATGAGGAACATTTACTTGCAGAATTTTGCAGCTGTGACCCATCAAAAAAGATTCACCTCTTACATCATGGTAAAAAAGAAACCAAAACAAAACATTTCCTAACTCAGTAAAAGAAAAACCGAAACCCAAAACCCCAAAACTCCCAACTAGCCAGTGAAATAAACAAGGGGGAAAAATCCTACAAACCCAAAAACAAAAAATAACCAAACAAAATGCTTCCTTGCTCATAGCAAGAAAAAAATACAAAACCCAAAAAAGTAAAATAAATACTTCTTTGTTGACGATTTTAAAAAGTCCTATTTCCTTGCTCACAGTAAAATGTCTCTGCAGACTCACTACAGACCATTAATGTCTCTAAGAGCTTTTAGAGGTCCTGCTGAAAAAGTGCACAATTCTACTACAGAAGGAAATAGATCTCATTTGATACCAGAAATCTGGTCAGAAATTTAGCTGAATGTCTGCAGAGGATTAGAAAGCATCTTATATATTCCAAACACCATTATAAAATTCTAAGTTCTGTGGAAGGGCTATCATAAGCATAGATCCAGATAATGCTTGACATTTTAACCTTCAATGTCAAGAACTCTGCTAAGCTCCCACCCTTGAGTGATGCCATCTGCACAGGAATATTAATCCCATATTTACCTCTAAGGTCTCTTATATTAAAATTGTCACACTCAGCTAAATTCAGATTTAGAGCAGATAACCTGCTACACCTGGGGATAGGTACATAAAGTACAGCCAGTTGTCCTAAGGATAACAGCTGTGATCACTTTTTTCTGTCAAATCACACAGTCAGGTAGTAGACATTGCATTGGATTAATGGAAGATGCACACCTGGCTTCTTGCATACATTTCTAACATTACACTTGCTAGTCAATGCTCATTTGATTTGATTTCATTCCACTGCCTTTATTTGAGTATATCTGGACTTAATCTGGTTTATGAAGATAAAGTAATAGAGGACATACATATAGAGATCTATAGTAACAAGTTATATTTCTGAAAATCAGAAATAGAATGGATCAAAATTGCTATGGTGTGAAGATACACAAATAAAAAGGGATAGAAGAATGAACTAAATAAATTTTTACACTGCTGATTACCCAAAAAAGATATTTTTGATGTGTCAAGCATCTCAAAGATAAAACATAAATTCTCACTGCCTAATACAAAGGGGGGGGCATCTGTCATGTTACATATACACTCGCTCTGTATCAGAACCTCCCTCAAAGCTTTTCAGAGACTCCTACCATGCTGCATGCTTTCATTTTGCAATGAACCTAGCACAAGAACATTATTTTGTTTAAAGGTCATACACAGGTTGGCTAAGTACACTCTTAAACAAAACTATTTCATAAATACACATGGTTAGAATATTTCATAAGGGCCCAGTGTTACAAGGTTTCGAGTATATGAGCAATGACCTTATTCCCCAGATTTGTCTGTATTTATCACCTACATAAAAGGTATTGTTCAGCTACCTGAAAGTTGCATGTTTGAGTTCTTTACATTAGCTGTTCTAAAGTTCCTGAAACAAGATACAACAGAATTTTCTTTTTTTTTAAACGTATTGCAGCTGCCTTTCTATCTAGGTAGTTTTATATTCCTCTTCATCCCAATATTGCAGAACTAAATGAATGCTGAAGACAGACTGTATTAGAAAGTGAAATACCATGTCATGAGCATCTAACATAGACTAGGAATAATTACATTCTTCATTTAAGGATGCCATTCTTTTAATAATTACATGAGAATGCCCTTCTGCTCCTCATCATTTTTTTAATCGTGCCACATTACCTTACTCTAGAGAAGACAGAAAGAAAATGGGTAGTGCAATAGGTCACATCGTTGAGGAATAATACTATATTATAGCATAGTATTATTTGGCACTATGCCTTTTAGGCTGAAGCAGGTTTTTAGTTTTTTCTACCGACTAGATAGTAACATGATGGGTTTAAAATTACTGGAAAAAAGACCTGGGCAGTATCCTTGCACTTCTAAGGTTATAGCAAAAAGGACTGTCAAGTTTAGCATGTCCAGGATTTATTTCTGAGGTTTTCTTTTTACTAATGGACGTGGAATATATCAAAAGAGATTTTTCACAAAAGCACATGAAAACAAAACTTCTTTGAGCAGATGGAAAAAGTGGCTTGTGATCAAAGTCTAAATTGAGCAGGGCTTCACGTGAGCATTAATGCCTCTAAGGTTCAACAGGCAGCCAGGATACTGTGACTTTCAACTCAGGACAAACCTGACTGTAACACTTAGGGTAAAACTTCCTAGATTTTAAAAGGCATTCTAGAGCCAAATATAAAGAAAATAATCATGCAGATTATTTTCAGTTTTCATTAAAATTATTAGATTTCAGTCTAAACTATCTGACATCTTTAATGTCAAAGTTATTTTTTTACAGGCAGACATTGTCCTGGAATGGCTTGATGAAGTGTGCCATAAACATCATGCATATTCTGACACTCCTGAGTTTCAAATCTTACCTCTTATAAGAGTTGGACATTTGGTTATTACCCACAGCCCAAGAGCTGAAACTCTTAACCAAGGACCAGGACAAGTACCCACTCCAATGTCAAATACAAGACATTTGTCCATGAGTGTGTAAGACAGCAGGAGCTTCTTGATGTCCTAAAAGAGGTGTATTTTGGTAGCTTAAGACACTTTACTCATTATTTTAACTCCTCTCTCTCCCTTTGCCTTGTACAATGTTCCATTACTCCTACCTTCCCTATCTACAACTATTTCCTGACTCCAGCCCTCAGTGCTGCAATCACACCTCATCCTCCTTGGCATGCAATTGTCTCTAAAAGTGACACTGGAAAATCCTGGAAGTTTCATTTTTTTAGTTGCTCAATGTCAATCTAATATATTCTCTCCAGATCTTGGAAAGACACTGTGAAAAGCTAGTACAGAGGAGAATCCTGCTCTGTCCTTCAAGTCTGAGCAAATGGTGTGACCTTCAGAGATTTGGCTGTCAAATACTGCCTGCACTGAGAATCTGCAAGCTCAGATGTTTGGAGTCATGACTCGCCCAATTTCAAGTTGACTTTATTCTCAGCTTCTTTTGAGCAATGTCATAAAATGTTCCTCTAACAATTAGGCAGACCAGCTGCACGTCTGCAAAGGTTTTGCAGTTTCTCAAGAAAACAATCACTTAGTATTTAACATAGGAGTCCCTCACCACACCATTTTCTCTCTCCCAAAAGGCTGGCTGCTCATATTTGGCTGCAGTGAAATCAGGAAAAAACAAGACGGCACAGAGATCAGTTTCCAATCTCAAATTTGCTACACTGCGGGCAGCACTACAGGCAGTGCCCATTTTAGTGCCCCACTACTACAGAGAGTGACACCTGCTCACTCTCCTCAAAACATCGAGCTGACTCATGCACTATACTGCTTTGTTTAACAGATTTTTTATTAGTGGATTTTAGATTGATAATGAATGCTTCTCTTTACTCATATATGAATATGCCTACTATAATAGCTCTTAGCTATCTCTAGCTAGATACCAGGATAGTTACTTAAATCTTATCAGTGCTTTCTGGCTAACTGTAAAACTGAAAGCATTTATTTTGATAGAGGTTCTCCTTATTCCCTCTCCCCCCAAAAACATGTATCTAATTGGATATGAGTATTTTAAGAGTGTTTTTTGGAAAACTATCCCAGCTGTTTCAATTTAAACTTCAGCAGCCTTCCTCAACATCCTGTTATTCCATATGCAGTGTTACAACGTCTTTTAAATTGAAAGTGTTAAAGCCAGCATAAAATCCACTGCTGAGGAAAACAGCAGTGAATTCTACTATTTTTATCAACATAAAATTATATAACTTTAATTTGCACTGATTTCTTAAAGTGAAAGTAATCACTGAAGAGCAGAATTAAATGGTCATGCTGTGTAATTAAGACCTGTGTGTGCCACCAGTCATTACCCTTTTAGCATTTTCTTATATGATTCACCCTCACAGAAGAAACCAATCTAGTATAAACATCTACATTTCGTTTCTTTTCTGTGGTTTTAATCTAGTATTTGCATAAGCATGTGATCAGCCACAGAGGCCATCTGGCTGGCCACACTCTCCCTGATCCTTTTTCTCTATGTGCCAACAGTGCTTGCTCCTGTGCCATCTTCCTCGTGGATAAATCCGCTCGCTGCAACACTATACCCAAACTACCAGCAGGACTGTTTCAGTTTCTGTCTGCTGAGCAATGAGTACTTGTGTGTTTGCCACAGCTCCACAAACACCAATGCCTGCAGAACGCTTCAACAGCCTTGAACCTACTGCAAAGCCAAGCAGTCCTGCAAGAGTTCAAATCTTTGCCTTACTGGTTTCATTTTTATCTCAGGCAGGATGAATTTCCCTTTATTTTCTACAGCTGTGACTATCATGAGAGTCACATACAGACCTCGACTTTCATGTTCCCATTTAACTGTTTGCTTTTGTATGACTGCTCTTCCTGTTTACCGTGTTTACTGGCTATAGCACAAGTTCCTGTGGGTCCAGCAGATAGGGGCTGGCAGTCCTGTAAGAAGCTGTCTCTACTGTGGACCTACATTTTCGACTTAAGACCATGGAAACCCAAGATGATGATCATTTCAGCCCAGCCTTGCATGGTCTTGAACATTGAACACCTGCAGAGAGTCCTTGACAAACTGGGCCATCACCCACCATTCCAAAGTATTGACTGGGCTATCATCAGCCAAATTAAGTTCAACACTGAGAGTGCCAGACTTTGTAACTGGAATGGGGCAACCCTGGATGTACAGACAGACTGGGGAATGAGATGCTGGAAAGCAGTGCCATGGAAAGGGATATGGGGGTCCTGGTTAGTGGCAAGTTGAACTTGAGCCAGCAGTGCCCTGGCAGCCAGGAGGGGCTGGGAGCATCAGGCACAGCATGGCCGGCAGGGCAAGGGAGGGGATTGTCCTGCTCTGTGCTGCACTGGGGCAGCCTCACCTCAAGTCCTGTGCTCAGTTTTGGTCAATATAAGGAAGATATTAAAATATTAGGGATTATCCAAAGGAGGGTAACTGAGATAGTGAAGGGCCTTGAGCAGAAGCTGTATGAGCAGAAGCTGAGGTCACTTGGACTGTCCAGCCTGGAGGAGACAGAGGGAAGGGAAACCTCACTGCAGTTACCTCCCAGGACCCAAGGGAATGGCCTGCAGGTGTGTTAGGGAAGATTTAGGTTGGATATTAGAAAAAGGATTTTCAGTTGGATGGTGGAACAGGCTTTCCAGAGAAGTGGTCACAGCAGCAAGCCTGACAGAGTTCAAGAGGCATTTGGACAGTACTTTACGTTCAGGCACATGGTGTGACTCTTGGGGAGGGAGGGCCAGAAATTGGACTCATTAATCCTTGTGGGTCCCTTCCAACTCAACTTATTCTCTGATTCTATGATTCTGTGACTTCCTCTGAAAGGCTAAGCACTGTTCTTAGCATTACTGAGGCCAGGACCTCACTGTAATAGGGGTGACATTATTCATGCAAATATCAAAAGAGAATAGCAAGAGACCTTAAGGACATTGTTGTTCCAGACCCCCTGCCATGGGTAGGGAACTTTCCACTAAAACAGGTTGCTCAGAGACTAATCCAACCTGGTCTTGACCACCTCCAGGGATGAGGAGTTCACAACCTCCCTGGGCAAGCTACTCCAGTGCCTTACCATCATTACAGAAAAGAATTTCTTCCTCATATCTAAACTAAACCTACTCTCTCAACTAAGGCAAATGGCTTCCAAAGTTGAGAATTTGGAAGTCATGTGTCCTGTGACAACTCCTAAAGAAGTATATGGCACAATGAAGACAGCAGAGGTCTCCAAAGATCTCTTCCTACAAAACCTCTCTCTCTGTCTATATCCACCTCTCATTCTTGCAAATTGAGTTCTAGCAAAACTTTTGGGAAAAGAGTAACTTCCCTCCACATGTAAAAAAGAAGATATGAAAGAAAAGGATAATGAGGTAGATTTAAAGAAATACTGATACACTCACTTTATTGACTAAAAGGAATGCTCCTGATGGCATGTTTAATAGTGTCTGTACTGTCTTTTGAAGGCCAAGCTACAAAACAGACTAAGAACTGACCATAACTGTATTGTACCACCATTGTAGACATCTGTAGGTTGACTGCTTCCAACTGCCACAAAACTCCTTTTAGCATGTGAGATCATAAGTTTTCAGGAACTTGTATGTCTGATGTGGGACAAATGATGTTGCCACACAGTGTTATAGGATGCACGCCAGAGAAGATGTTCTTGCACACTTCCATTGCAAGCAACCACGAGTTTGGTTTTATGCTATGGAATTATATATCCATAAGTATTTTTTTTTCCTTCAGTCCCTGAATGTGAATCAAAAAGAGTATAAAGAGAATTTTAATAGAAGGATCCTTAGGCTCAGGTATGGAGTTTGATCTACAAAGACCAGGATATTCAGATGTAGCATCTATTTGTTACACTCTGGATCTGCTTTGTTTCTGTTTGTCTGGGTTTTTCTTCCTTTCCTAGGATTTGTTTATGCACTCAGGCACTGCCACAGCAGCTGAGGGACAAACTAACAGGAATACCTTCAGAAGTTTCTTTAAATCAGCCTAGAGATTGAATTATTTAATGTCTTTTGTGGCATGTTCTATATGTCTAAATACCTGCTTCAGGGGGTTGAGGTTTCTTTTATTAACATGTCTTGCCTCAGGGCAGGAGAAGTTTTGTATTTCATAATCATAAAGGGTATGCTCAATATAAAATTACACAGTTTTGTATGAAACAAGCACATTCTATAAAAAAAATTTCACAGATGAACATGTGGGCAAACAGAAGATTTGCTGTTTTCTGTCAAACCACCAAAATAACTGTCAGGAATTTCACCAGAAAGATTTGAAATATCAACAAAGAAACATAAGACATTGTTTAAAAACTTGCTTTGGAGATATATTTATCTGAGAAGATTAAAACCCTAAGATGAGAAATCCCAAAGTTTAAAAAATAATGAGCTAACATGTAATATTGTAAATAAAACTTATTACCATTTTAATGTTTCAGGACAGAATTTAAAGCACTTAATCTGATCTGCTTATAGAATAGTTAGCAGAAGCTTATGCTTAGACATATGCACAATGGATTTAAAAATTCATACACAAAGCCTGTATTACCTTTTCAGAGGGTCAAAGCAAGCAAACAATGAAAAAATATGCTATTGCTCCATTGAGCACAGAACTAGTTGTCTTCAGCAATACCATACATAGCCTGCTGGTAAATTAGACTCATCTGAGCTAAAATGGTTGCTTCCCCATCTCTTTTTGAATTTTAGATGCAGTTACTTATAAAATCACTTCCCATGCTATGAGAGTATCTTGTATATTCAATTACAAGAGTAATGGTTCAAAATTATCAGAGTTTGAGATTGTTTGCACAGCCACGGGTTGCTGTTCTATCCTATGAAGCAGAAAAAGCCATATACCAGAAATTCTTTTCACAAAGCTCTGGAAAAGAAGCAAAAATTACAGTATTAATTTTCCCTTCCATTACTGTAAGAAACCCTGGCCACTTGTTTTCTTCAATATATCACAAAGGGAAATTCCACCCTGAAAATTCATATGAAATGTTAATTCATATTAATTAATAGCATTAATAGCTAATTAATAGCAAGATTAAAATTTTTTATATGTCAAGTTTGTGAAAAATCAAGCCAGCAGACTTAATTTATCCTGCTTTATATATGCAGTTATTTTATCTAGAGTATTTATTGTTCTGGTAGGCTACTATAGTGCATAGTTAGTGTACCAGATAGAATGGAAACATCTATATTTTCTAATAAAGTAAGTGTTTATATCGTTTGCAAGATCTGATCTGAGTTGGGTTAAGCAGTCTATACCCCTGAAAGCCAATAGAGATGAAATGGTGATATAAGACTGGATCATCATAGATCAGTCAAATCATCAAACTATGGAATAGTGGAGGTGATATTTTTGACATATGTATAAACGTGTACCCTTTCACAATTTTCTTTTACTAGCTCAACATTTCAGCTGTCATTGCAAGACATTTTACATCTGAAATAATTTATTCTTCTCAAGAATATGCAATTTTTCTGCATATATTTTTAAAATGAGGTTTCAATTGCCTTTGTTCCAAAAGGTAGTGCCTGCTAATAAATTAATGCTAATACATTTACTATCTGTTCTGCCAGAGCTTCCACATATTTCAAAACACACATTGAAATTGAAAACTCAAGAGTGTCATCTAATCTTTAAAGCAGAATATAGGCATATTGTTTAATTTATAGTGTGTTGGAAAGCAAACTGGCTTGCTTCTGTTTTGCAGTCCTGTCATGTACATTCCAAACAAGTGATGATCCAAAACTAAATATTGGATTCCTTATATAGAGAGCAGATTTTCAAGTGCATAAACTAACTATATTCTCAGCTTAAAAAGCTGCAGAAGCCTTTTCTGACCCGCTTATATTGAAACAAGAAGTGTGTCATGTGGAGATGGAAACTACTTGAGTAGCACAGGTTCCATTTACATCGAGGAGGTGAAAGGATGGAGCTCATACAGCTGCCTTCCAAAGGAAAGAAATAAATACAAGGGTCAGTTGGTTCTGCTGGCAGATATTGTGGGGGAAATGTAAAAGAAAAAAAACACTACTGTGCTTCTCCTGGAGCAATGCTGCAAGTGGATGGGGACTGTTAGGAAATACAGTGGCTGAGTTACATTCATTTGGATAACGTCTGGATGAAATGTCTCTTGTGTAACTAAATGGTTAAACGTGTTTATCTTACCACTGAGACTCTGTAGAATAAAACCTGCCAAAATGGAGAATTTCTTAACTGATGGCAATATCTAAAAAACCTTATTCATTCTTTCAAATATTACTTATGCTGTAACTTTAAAAAGGGATTTTTCATTAAAAAAAAAGACTTAAGCTTTCATAGTAACTCAGGGTACACTAAAGTATATCAAGAATAAAGCTAGTAATTTTGTTGCTATGCTTTTTTGTGAGGTTGCTAGTGGCCTTATTTGTAAAATAATTATTCACAATTTTAAATAACATTTGGCAGCATTGTTATAATATCTTCTGTTCTCAAGAGGGTACACTTCCAGCTGCCCAAAGGTATCAGTAATAAGTACCACTTGCCAGGGCTATTATGGCCAAAAAACCCAGTTTAGACACAAAATAGCATCCAAATGTGGATTTAAATGACAATCCTATTTGTCATCAACCCTGCAGTAATCTGGGGGGAAATGCATGTTGACTGGCACATATATTGATTTACAGTGAATTTCACAATTTCAATGCAGCCTTTTAACAATAGTGAAGCTGCTAGAAATTGCAGACCCCTACTCCCACCCCCCTCAAGATCCTTTCACAAAAAGGCCCTATTTATGCTGGGAGGTGCATATATAGGGATATATGTAAGGTGTATATAAAGTAATTTGCACCAGCCAAGACTGCCCACAGCTGACTGACCCACACTGAGTATTTCTTAAAACTGGATGAGCAATGCATGCTGTTTCCAGGCATTTTGGTTTTTACCAGAAAAATGCATGAAGAGACGTCTTTGTACAATCCTTGTTTCCGGTTCAGAAAAGGAAAAAAACCCTCAAAACCCACAAAAACACAAACAACCCACGCAGATTGCTGCATAGGATGATGCAGAAGAGCATTCTCTTTTGAAGGACACTCTCAAGCAGGTTTTCTGGCCTGTGACTTGAAATAAATCCACAGTATTTATTTCCTAATGCAGTCTTCTCTGAAGCAAAGTATTCCTCTTCCTTGATATCTGAGCTCAGTATTTGAGAAAAACAAACACTTGGTTCACTTTCCTCCATGAATGAAGCACTGCTTCATAGAATCATAAAACCATTAATGCTGAAAAAGACCTCTACAACCATTGAGTCCAGCCATTAATGTAATACTGCCAGGTCCATCGGTAAATCCTAAGCATTAACAACATCTACATGTTTTGCTTGATCCATTTACAGCGATTAAATTTATATAACTGTATCAAATATCCACTCTGTTGCTGTCAAGAAAGACTACATATATATCGTTTATTTTCTTATAGGGGGTCTGTATGCTCTGTAGTGAAAGCAGCAGCAATCCTACATCTGTAATCTGTGTTATGTGCATTATGTACTTTCTGGAGGACACAATGGTGGCTTTTAGTGGACACGTCAGCCTCAAATCCTCTCAAGATTCATGGGACAATAGTAGCTTTATTCCATTTCATAACTTCCATCATCCTCTAGGCAGTCAGTATGCTTTATGCCTGACTGAAGCAGATGCACGACACAATCATGCCAAGTAGACCTGCCTCCCCATGCCATCACCTCTCCTATTTTGTTGTGCATCCTGTTTTCGCTGTGGCTGTTTTCCACCGAGGACAGGGGCAGCATGCGGCAGGCGCACTGCTCAGCCTGCTGCAGCCACCCCAGCGTCACACTCGCTGTCACCAAGTGAAACTGCTGCTGCTGCTGCTGCTGATGATGATGATGATGATGATGATGCTTCCGCCCGAGGCATCTGCGGCTGGGACCTCCTTTCCAACAGCCCACACAGGAGCGCGCTTGGATTCACACCGACTCACGGCTGTCAAACTGCGGCATCCTGGCTGAGATTAAAAATAAAAAGCCAGGCGACAGTTTGAAGGCTGCTCGTCAAACGGAGCGTGGCACCAACACACTCCTCGCCTGGGTGAGGGCTGTGAAACTCCGTTTCAAATTCCCTCTCCGCACGAACGCCTCCCGGCCCCCACCGCGCCCCTCGCTCAGCAGTGAGGGAGTCCGCTCTGCACACAGCTCTGCCGCCTCGCCATCGGGCCTGCTGCCCTCCGCCCCGGCAAGGCCGGCGGGCCGCACACGCGTGGCGGGCCCCGCTCACCCCGCCCGGGCCGGAGACACCGGCCGACCTTGCCCGGGGCTTCCCCCGCCCGCCCCCAGCGCCGGCAGCGGCCCAGGGCTCGGCGCGTTCCATTCCCCCGCGTCACGGGGTGGGGGGCGCATCGGGAGCCCTTCGCTCGCTCCAGAGGCGGACACAGGCCGCCGGAGTGCCCGTGCCCGTGCCCGCTCAGGCGCAGCGACCCGACAAGCCCGAGCCCGGGGGGAAGGGGAGATGGCGGCGGGACGCCGCGGGACGGGGAGGCGCGGAGGGGGAGGGCGGAGTTGGTAGGTTCCGGCGGGGGCCGGCGAGTGCTGAGCGCGGGCGCCGCGGCTGTCAGTGAGCAGCGGCGCCGCCAGCGGGGAGAGCCACAGCCGGGGACAGCCGCAGCCGGGGACAGCCGCAGCCGGGGACAGCCAGCCGGGGGCAGCCGCAGCCGGGGACAGCCGCAGCCGGGGACAGGCGCTGCCTCGCGTTGCCGGAGCCGCCGCCTCGGGCTGCCGGAGGAGCCGCCGCCGTCGGGACCCGCCGCCCTCGCCCCGGGCCCCGCGGCGGTTCGGGGCGCGCTGCGGAGCGCGGCAGGTGCAGGGCGCGCCGCTGGAGGGAGGCGGCCGCGCCACCGCCCCGGCGATGCCGACGGTGCAGAAAACGGTGTCCGAGATCCGCTCCCGCGCGGAGGGTAAGAGCCGCCCGCCTCTCGGCGCCGGCAGGGAGCGGCGGGCAGCCCGGCCGCCGCCTGGCCGGGAGGGGGCGGTGGGAGCCGCTGTGGCTCCGGCCGTGCCGAGCCAGCCGAGCCGAGCCGTGCGCCCCCGGTGGGGCTGCGGCGGCACCGACCCCCGCCGGGGCGTCAGCGGTGCCGGCGTTCTCGGGGAGGCCTCGTGTTTACGTGTGTGTCCGGTGAGCCCCGGGCGGCGTTTTGCCCCTCTGCGATGGCTGCGGCGGTTTCGCTTTCCCCGCCGTGTTTGGCTGCGCGGCCCCGGCCCCAAGCGGCGCCGGGGCTCGTGGCCTGGGGGCCTCGGCCCGGGAATAAGCCGGAATCCCTCTTTTGTCTGTAGCATCATCGTCGGAAATAAGCGTTTCTGGTACACGGCTTGTGCCGGGAAGCTTCGGACGCTGCTGAGGTCTCGTGCTAAGTGGATTTGTTTAACCTCAGGTCAGGTGTCAGCAGCTGCCTTGTGAAAAGAATCACTGCAGTGGAATTGCATTACTACAAGATTTATTGCATGCCAAAGTAAAATTTGAAATCGGGGATCCCAAAACAGCAGTATATTGGGACAGCCTGTGATTTTGGTTGCTGTAGGTAACAACTGTGTCCCAGTAATGGCATAAGAAGTACTGGAGCAGGTATGAGGGATTTATCCCCTTGTCTGAAAGTTTCCTTGCTTAAACCATA
The DNA here is from genome assembly GCA_034336665.1 of Luscinia megarhynchos. NCBI lineage: Eukaryota > Metazoa > Chordata > Aves > Passeriformes > Muscicapidae > Luscinia > Luscinia megarhynchos. Next base: position 23,734,737 of record CM067566.1, on the reverse strand, counting down.
TGTCCAGTTGATTTTTAATTTTTTTTTTTTTTGCTTGGTTTTGCTTTGCTTGGTATAGGGAGGCAGAAACTTCCTTCCTGTGCCTTTCTTCCTTTTTCCAAACAAAGAATATTTAATTTAATTTTTGTGCAAGAAAAAGCACAAAGAAACATAGATTAGATGTGGGCTGTTAGATTGATGCTCTTTTCCAGTTTCACCATGTTATATGCCTTCCTCCACCAAAAGAAGGTTCACAGGAGTCTGGCTCTGCCTCTGCCTAGGAAATGGTAGTGGCAAAGAAACAGAAGAATGCATCTTTCTAAGAAGTGAGGGAGAAAGTGAATCCTTTCAGGAACACTTCTGAAATGTATTTACAACCAGACCAGCAGTCCTATATACTCACAGTGATTAGTAGATGCATATAACGAGACTAGTTAAATGTGCAATTTTTCAGTGCTTAATTTCAGTTCTTTTCCACTTATCCTTCTTCCAGACAATTGGTTTTCACTGCAAACCTGAGCATTGCATAAATAAATTGGGAGAATTGATGTTCTATTTAAAATTATCTAGTTACAGAACTCTTAATGGTTATTAACTGAGTAAATGTGGTGTTCTCTAAAGGTAACTGGCTATCTAAGATTTACAATTGCAGTAAAAGGAAAAAAAAATAAGAGTATTTTTCAAGGTTGAATGACTGTGAAGCAGTTTAAATACTGTGCTTAGAGAAGCTTACCAAAACCACTTTCTTTAGGACTGACAATAGGTATAAAAGATCTTTTAAGAAACATAACTTTTGCAAAATGATATGGTAGTTTTTCATGACACCAGTGAAATTGATTCTATATAATCCATACTGTACTTTATATATAGTACTACTCAAATTTGAAATCTGTTACTCTTTTCATAGTCTTATATTAATGTGACAGTTACTAATTAATTTGATCTATACTTAGTCTTTGTTTAGGTATAATTCACAATGAAACTAACATCAATTAGTCTCTTTTTTTTTCTCTTTGAGTTGAGCACTTCCAAGTCCAGTTAGTCCATACATTTAGAAAACATAGTTGGCATTTCTAAGCAGCTCTTTGTAAATGCCACTGTTTTCTGAAAGAGAGAACTCCAGCACTCTTCCATGTGGGTCTCAGTATTTTTCAGGGACATGAAGGAACTGTCAAACCCTGGTTCTGGCAATCACCCAAGTCTCTTGGATAAGCACTATGCCAAATGATGATAAGGCTGCTTTCGGAGAACTCACCAAAGTCTTACCTCTCGTGCAGAGTTGTTGCTGGCAGGGTCCCTCTGTGTTCTTGGAACACTAGTAATGCTGTAATCACAAACAGCAGCTTCCAGATCTTCTGTCATGGTCATGGATCATTCCTTAGCCTAAGACTTGTGGGGGTCTGACAGACAGTATTACTTTCCTTATTCTAGAATTTTTGTATTGTATCTTTGGGTTTAAAATTTCACTTTTCTCTCTTGTCACTGCAGCAATTAATTTCAGCGACCTTTTCCATGGATCATGAGCTACCTTACCAGGCTGGACTGTCTTGGATACCATCTCAGAAAGAACTAAGCTCTCTCACACATGAACAGATAGTGATAGTGTTATTAGAAAAAAGTCAACTATTGTGCTCACATGAAACAAACCGAATCAGAACTGTCAGAATGATGTGCACGTGTAGCATTCCAAGAAGTGGTCAACAGTTGCACAGAAGAATTGACACTACAGTCTGTAAATTATTGCAAAATAAAAATTGTAGGTGTTTTAAAGTCTGTAAGCCAACATGTTACCTGCATAGAGAAATTAATTTGAACTAAAAGCAACAACTGATTTTGTGCCATTTTTCCAAACCTCTGCAAGTTCTTCATGGCTGATGAAGGATAGCCAGGCATGCTTATAACCATGTTTTAATAGATTTTTGTGTCAATTATTATGTTGCAAAGAACAGGTGCTGCTTACCATTCTAAAGTGGTATGTGTATCAATAAAATCTCAAGGCACAGATTTGCCCCTCTTAAACAAATTTAGGAAATTTGTGTCACGTATTCTGCAATTGCAAAACACATGGGGAATCTTTGAGTAGTGTGGCCTACATAAAGCTTTATTAAATACAGTAACTAACTGTGATTACTTTAGCTATATATAGCTTCACTGTTAATATATGCATCTATTAAATAATACTAAATTGAATAATTTTATTTCTTTTGAGAGGTTCTGAGAGAGTGGAATTATTCTTGGCAGTTCTTATTAGGGTTCTCTGAAGATTGAAGCATTAAGCCTTTTCCTCTGTGTGTTGGTGGAGTTCAGTGAACTATATTAGGTCATTGAGAAAGGGTAGAGAGTTGAGGTGCCACAATGCTGCCTACCGAAACTAGTAGGTAATAACTAGTTCTTGGTGGAGGTAAATACCTCTACAAAACCTAGGTGAAGCTGAACTTGGGTAAGATGAGGTGACTTTCACATGAAGAACGAATGTGTTTTGAAATTTGTAGTGGTCATCAAATTGTCTTCAGCAGACTGTTGGTTTTTGTAGTGCCTAATATATCCTTCGATACTTCTACTTATGGTCTTCAGGACTATATAGCATTTTACCAGATGTAGTTATGGTTATAGTCACTTTTGTCTGGGGTTTATTTCTGCCAAGTGCATTTCTGCCAAGTGTTTTCAGAAAGAAACTTGGTTTAGTTCTAGACAGGCTTGGCCATCTCAGTGGTAGCAGCAGGTTCAAGCAGGTCATTTAAATTCCCTTCTGTGCTCTGACTCCTCAGAAGGACAGACTGATGGATCAGGTTCCCAGTGCCTGTCCCTTCTGTCACTGAAGATTTGTCATGGCTTTGCAACACATAATTCTGAAGACATCTTTTTCATGGTGATTCCATCTTTGACCTATGCCACATGCTTCAGAAATACGAGCTAGCAAACAGACTGTTCTGGCTTTGGCTGGGATAGACTTAGTTTTCTTCCTAGCAGCTGATACGATGCTGTGTTTTGGATTTAGGATGTAATTAATGTTGATAACATGCTGATGTTTCAGTTATTTCTGAGCAGCACTTACACTAAATCAAGGACTTGTCAGCATCTCATATTGTCCTGCTAGGAAGGAGGATGGGAGTTCACAAAAATCAGGGAGGGGATGCAGCCAGGGCAGCTGCCTCCCAGCTGACCAAAGGGATATCCCAGTCCTTTTGGCATTATGCTGAACAAAAAAAACAGGGAGAGTTGGCAGGGGCTGGCAGCCTGCTGCTCAGGGACTGGATGGACACTGGTCAGCAGTTGGTGAGAATTATGCATTGTTGTTTTTGTATATTCTTTTATCATTATTTTCCCTTCTTCTGTCCTGTTAAGCCATTTTTTTCAGCCTGTGAGTTTTACCTTTTTCCTGATTCTCTGTCTCAGCAGTTGGGGTAGGCAACTGAGTGACTGGGTGGTGTTTAGCTGCCTGCCAGGTTAAACCACAGAACTTAGGTTTATAAGAGGTTCTTGGCTACAGCATCAGCTTTCAAAGGTTTTGGAAGCTCTACTTAGAGAATAAGAAAGAAATTTTTAATTATTAGGAGGAGTGTATTAAAATCCTTTTGACAATTTGGTTGAGGGTTTTCTTTCCTTCCCTTTATTTCCATATTGCAGTATATGTGTATGTAATATTGTCCCATTCTTGTAACGAAAATGAGACTTTTCTAAGGAGTGAAAGCTGAAAGTTTTAAAATACCCTACCTAAAGGAAAAAATTAGGGGTATGGAATTTACTGTTGTTGTTTTACCAATGTAGAAACTTTTTAATTAAGGCTGGTTTAGGACATGTCCCTATAACTACGGTGTGTTTGAAAATACAGTCTTCAATGGTTGCTCTTGTTGAAAGAAGCTGTAATTGGTTTGGGGGCTGTGTTTGTTTGTTTCACTGGTTACTTATTAATTTGTTGTTACTGAAGATGTTCTTTTTTTTGCTGGGTTAGGCTGCCAAATGAGCCTGTGTGGTTCCTTGAGGGGTATTTTTTTGGCACCTGTTAAGGTAGGCCAGTCTGTTAGGCTGGCTGCCCTTCTTCTGAGGAGACTTCTTGAGATAAATACTGATGTTTGATTGTATGTGCCTTTCATCAGGCAAGGAAAGAAATAGAGAAATTGCAGAGGATGAATGTACTAGTGGGGATTTCCTGTGTCATAGTAGAGTTTGTGTATTATGAATGGTAAATGGGATAAAATTAAGAGTTTCTGCTGAGCCTTTTCTCAATGTGTTGAGACTTGACCTTGCAATGTAGTGTCTCAAATGTATTTTGAAAAGGTAAGAGGCAATATACTGGGCCAGTGGACTGGAGAATGGTTTGGATTTTGCCTAACATGTTTGCAAGCATTTATAGAACATGCTAGAAACAAACATTTAGTTTTCATGTGCAGCCCTAATTATTCTTCACAGGCTATACATTCTGATGTATTCAGTTGTATTATAACATAGGGGTTTTCAGTGTCTTTTTCTTATTCTCATACAGAATGAACAGTGTATATTTAACAAGCAACTATACAAGGACATTATTGTTATCAGGTTAAAACTACAAGCTCCAGCCTGAAGACTGCTTAGGCCTGTTTTTAGCAATGTAGTGGCTGACTGTTGACAAAACATTAGTGAAAAGTCTTGGAAGAGAAGGATATATCGGTGTCCCCTTTTACAAATGACAGTTAGGATGCAGGCTGGCACAAGATTCCTCACAGTCCATAGAAGAATATGCAGAAAGCTCAACTTTAACTGGCTGGTGGAGGCAGGTGCTGGGAATGTTAGTGAGTCTAATAATACTATTTCAAGTTAAGCGCACACAAAATGAAGAATGCTGATTCCAGAATACTGATGCCACTTGTCTGGGAATAATCTGGCTAGTGTCACAAAGAAAATCTACAGTAAGTGAAGGAATGGTATCTCATTGACCAATGAGACCAACCAACTAAGATTAGCCAGCTTAATGGCCTTGGCTTCCAGTGATCATGCCCTTCCAGCTCAAGGCTGGTCCATCGCAATGAGCAGGAAATCAAGCCAAGGTGGCAGAAGGACTGGATGAAACAAGGCATTTGACACTATCTCACACAATATCCTTGTCTCTAGAGATACATGGATTTTATGGATGGATCACACAGTGGAGAAGAAAGTGGCTGAATGGTTGCATTCCAAGAACTGCAGTCAGTGGTTCAGTGTAAAGCAGTGGCAAGTGGCCATCCTCAGGGGTCAGTATGGGAACTGACACTTTTTTCAACATCTTTGTCAGTGATTTGGACAGTGGGATTGTGTGACCCCTCAGCAAGTTGGCTAACAGTGCCAAGCTGTGTGATGCAGTTGACATACTGGTGGGACCAGAGGCACCTTGACAGTCTTTGGAGGTGGGCCTGAGTGAACCTCATGAAGTTCAACAAGACCAGGTCCAAGGTCCTGCACTGGGTCAGGGTATCCCATGAACAAAGACAGGTTGGGTGGAGAATGGACTGACAGCAGCCCTGAGGAGAAGGACTTGGGGGTATTGGTGGCTGAGAAGCTCCACTGGATTCAACAGTGTGCATCTGGAGCCCTGAAGGCCAGCCACAGCCTGGGCTGTGTCAAAAAGGCATGACCAGCAGATTGAAGGAGGTGCTTCTGCCCATCTTCTCTGCTCTTGTGAGACCCCATCTGGAGTACTGAATCCAACTCTGGGGCCTCCAGCATGAGAAAGACGTGGACCTGCTGGAATAAACCCAGAGGGCCACTAAGTTAATCACAGGGCTGGAACATATCTGTGAAGACAGGCTGAGTGAGTTGAGAGTGTTCAGCCTGAAGAAAAGGCTCTGAGGAGGCCTTCGAGTATTTTCCAGTATCTAAAGGAGGCCTGCAAGAAGGTTATGGAGGAACTTTTCACTAGGGCATGTAGTGATAGGACTAGGGGGAATGGTGACCTAAAGCTGAAGGAGGGTAGGATTAGATTTATTATTGGAAGAAAATATTTACCATAAGGGTGTACGACATTGAACCGGTTCCCTGGAGATGTTGCAGACTCTCTGTCCCTGGAAGTGTTCAAGACCAGGCTGGATGATGTTCTGAGTAACCTGATTGACTGGGAGGTTCCCTGCCCATGACAGGAGGTTTGGAACTACATCATCTCTAGGGTGCCTTCCAACCCAAACCATTCTATGACATGAATTAGCAAGGATCTCTGACACAGCTCACATGTAAGACGGGGGAACCTGCAAGAGGCCAAAGCAGCAACAGGTGGCTGTAGAGGAGAAGAGAGAGATGGGTTTAGCTGGCAAAGTGAGACAGTCTGCCTGGGTTTAACCTGGTGAGTGGCTTGTAGATGCCATTCTTGTTCTCCTTCAGATGTAGCAGCAGGAAGAAGATGACCGTGGGAAAGGTGGTGCCTCTAAGCCACATGCTGCAGGGAACCTGGGAACAAAAGACAGTAAACAGTGTCTTCTCCCTTTCAGTCTCTACTGATAAGATCAGCCTTCAGGAACCACAGGTTCCTGACACCAGCTGGAAAGTCCAAAACAAGAGAGTCTTAACTTGGTGGAGAAGGATCAATTTAGGGTACTATTGAACAAACTGGCAATACTAGAGTCCATAGGATCTAATAAGATGCAATCATGAGTGCAGAGGGAGCTGGCAGGTCTCACTGTTACTCTCTCTCTGATCTTTGCAAGGTAAGTATGGTCTGGGGGGAGTGTAGATTTTTACTGAGCATCTTGACTATATAAAAAAGACTTTCTTGTTTTTTCAGGGGTCATTAATTGTGAGAAAGTCAAATACATTGAGTTCACATTCACAACAAATGTGGTTTTTGTCTCATGAAGTGCCTTGAATGTTCTGTAAGTAAATCTATTTATATGAAAAATCATGCTGTGTTTTTACAGGCTATGAGAAGACAGAGGATGTTTCAGAGAAAACTTCCCTAGCTGATCAAGAGGAAGTGAGAACTATATTCATCAATCAGCCCCAGCTAACCAAATTCTGCAATAATCATGTCAGGTATTAACAAAAACACTAAACATTGCATGCAGAATAGCAAAATGGAAAAGATATCGTTTATTCTACTTCTGTCATTTCTGATGACAGTCTTAGACACTGGAGGGAAGAATGAAGTGAAATGAGGGGATAAATAGGCTGTTTCAGTTACAAACCTGACCTTCTGAATTTTTAAGAATTGAGTGGGAAAGGTGCAGCTGCTTTACCACTGTGCCATCAGTGTGTCCCTGGAGGATGGATTTGTTCTTCAGGTTTCAGTTCAGTTCATCTTTGAACCTATTCCTGGTAGATGAATGCAGATGTAGATGTGAGCACAGCATTGTTTGTGCTTTGGAAACACTTGGCTTTTTCAGTCACCCAGTTACAAAGATGCTGTGGTTGCCTATGAGACTAGTTTTCAGTTTCAGGTTCAGGCTTTAGGGACTTTGCCAATGATATATACTGGGGTTTTTTGTTTGCTTTTGATGAATTTTAAGTCATATAGTAAATACTTGTAAGTAATGTGTTTTTAGATCTGATAACATCCTCACTTCTGTTGTTAAAATTCAAAGGAAATGAACAGCAAAGATACTTCTGTCCCAAGCAGGTGTGCTTTCTGAAGGTACTTTTGATAACGTGCAGAAATTTTATAGACATTGAGAATAATGTGGTAGGATTTTCCATGATCTTGAGAAACTATATGCTAGTTCTTGGTGTATACAACTTGTCCTTTTACTTTTGCTTGGTAGAGGTCTTTGCAGGATATGTTCATTCCTCTTATATTGTCTGTTTTATGCAAGGTCAAAGTAAATATGACTGACTTAAAAAGAAGTTAAAATGTTCCTACAAATCTTTTGCTTAGAAGTTTTGGCATGATTGATTTTTTCCATATATTGTTTTAGAACCTTAGATGGTGGTGGTCTGTTCTTAAACGGATCTGCAAGGCTGACAGAGAGCTCATAATTTAAATATTTTGTGATGATGGCTTAGCATAGATTGTTTTGCTAGGATAAATTTTATCCTCTTCTTCCAGCCTAGGAAAAGCACACTTAATATCCAGTTATCAGTTTGGAATCAAAGAGCAAACTGTTTCGTTTGAAAGCTTATATAACTGAGAGGAAAACAATACATTTCAAGAATTTTTTGTACTGTAATAATAGCATGTGTTTTTGTCTCTTCCTCTTAGCACTGCAAAGTACAACATAATCACATTCCTGCCAAGGTTCCTTTATTCCCAGTTCAGAAGAGCTGCTAATGCATTTTTTCTTTTTATTGCATTGCTTCAGGTAAGATCAACAATAAGAATCTAGTGTTTTAAACTTGTTAAGAGACCATTTATATTATAGATAGAGATACTGAGATACTCGAGGTTCCTGTACTATTCTTTACAAGATAGCTGGCCTATCAGAACATCTGTATCATGTAGATATGTCTTTAATAAAATGCTTGAGTTTGTGTTTTTCTTGCTCCTTGGAGAGAGCAAAATGCATACAAAGATTTTTCTGTAAAACAGGTCAAGTATAGCTGAAATTCTGTTGGGTCAAAAAGACTTGTGAAAAGAAAATTCCATTTAAAAATATCTGGTGTATACAGAAAACTGTTACCTACCTGTAGCTGTCATTTCTTCTAGAGGGTACTGTCTAAAAACCTGAACTCTATGAACTTTTGAGGGACAGGAATTGCAGCTGAGGGGAAGTGATTATGCTTAGAGATAAAGATTGAAATGGAGGCTGGACAAGCAAAACCAGTTACAGAGTCCAATACTACAGCAACTGTTTCCTGTAAACCAGTTAATCAGTGTAGTGGTTATGAAGGAAGCATACAATATGTGTCACCTCTGCAGCTTCATTAGATCTGTTTGTAAAGTGAAATCTCTGACCCAGCTTACTGAGACTCTTTTGAAGATGTACATTACATTTTGCACATCTATATTTTAGTTTTGTGATAGTTTAAGTTGAAAACATTGTGGAGTTTTTGTATACTATTCTTTCAATGCATTAGCTGATGATAAATGAAAAATTGAACTGTGCTCAGGTGCAGTCATAATTACCACTGACTAGTTCTGCATTTCAAATATTTGATAAAACACATTTTCTGCATGATTTCAGATACATTGTTTAACATGTGTTAATTTGTCTGTTGAGTAGGTCATTGTGTTGGGGATTGACATACCAAACAAAAATTACTGAAAAATGGCACATAAACTGCAATATGTACTTTTCCCTTTCTCACTTCAAATGTTTCTGCAAGTCAAAGTTTATTCCTCTGTCCTTACTCTGATGTCTTTGCCACTACTTTTAGTGCTTGGGGCATTTTTTTATGATGCACCTGCATAAGTAGCTTACAACTGTTTTCTAGGGGGGAAAAGTTCTGGGTTTCATTTGGTTTTCTGCCTGCAAGCCTGTGGCTTCTAAACAAACATCCTGCTAACCCCATTTGGCATCTCAGGCTAATCCAGTGGTCCAGCAGTGTTCCTTGTGGTGTCACTATGCACCTCAAGGTAGTGACACAGAATAAGAGGTTTCAGAAGTGTTAGCAAGTGGAGTGTTAGGACTTTAAAGCCCACTAGTATGTCAGGCTGTCAGTGAGACTGCATTGCCAGCAGAAGGAAATAGAGGAGAATGGAATTGGAGTACAGGCTGCTGGTGACCCTTCTGCTTTCAGATTTTGCTAGCAAAATAACATGCAGTTGGAATGGGAATTCAGGCATATATGTAGGAAGGAATGAAAAGCTAGGAATAGCTGGAGAAGGGATAGATTCCACTGTAGCCAGCAAATAGTCACTTGCTGATCAGTAGCTTTTGGCCTCATTTCCATTTAATTCCTTGAAAAATGTCTACAGTAACCTGGAAGATAGATCTTTATTGGTCTTACAATAAGCATATTAAACCAACCTGTTTTCTTTCAGAAGTACAATATGGTGGTAGCAAAAAGAAATGTATATAATTGATAAGTAAGACTGGTTGTTTTTCAACACATATTATGATAAATTCAGGATCTCTTTTAACCACTTTGGGGCACCACTAGTTAGTGTACTTTTTTCTTGCTGTTAAGGCAGCAATCCTTTCAACTATCAGTCTTTCCATTAAGAACTCTAGTCAATATAAAGATAATTATGGGTAACTATCCATGTATATAACACAAGCAGCTGCATTTTCTCACAATTTACTTTACATACATATTTGCTTGCATCATTTGTGCCCATACCTGGTCAGCAAAAATGGGTTTTTTACAGCAGTCTGGCAGCTATTTAAATTTATCAGTTAATATCTAGTATACAGTTAATAGTATGATTAAAAAATATCTCTTAAGAGATTAAGACTGTAAAGAAGCAAAAAATACCTTGGGCTAGTGTCTACTCTAACAAAAATCTAAATTGGAAAGTTTAGGTATATTTTATAATTAGGTATTTTAATTCAATTTGAAGCACAGAAAAGGAAGGTGACTATTCTGCAAACACTAAAACCTTTGAACCATTGAACACTATACTGCTTAAAATTCAAATGTTTTTTATTGTATTAGATGCTTTTGAGTTGAAGACTATAAAGCTGTCTTGGAAATAATTAACACGTCTAAAAAGTGAATGCACTTGTCTTTATTTGCACAGAAAGTACTGTTTATTGTATTAAAAATGTTTTCAACCAGCAATGCAAAATATTTCTTTTTCCTTTTTTTTTAATAGCAAATACCAGATGTATCACCAACAGGCCGCTACACAACATTGGTTCCTCTCTTATTTATTTTAGCTGTAGCTGCAGTGAAGGAGATAATAGAGGATATTGTAAGTATCTAATAACACTATTTTGTAAACAGCTATCATATTTTTCATTTATAATATTGCAAAAACGTTTCCCAGTTGTCAAATCCAGGTCCAAGCATTTGATGTACCTCTTTATTTCTAATGTCACATCCGTAAAATCCTTTGTTTCCCTGTTGTGACTTTTCATGGTTTTGTAGACTGCACAGAGAATAGGTCTTTTCAGTTTTTCCTGTTTCTCCAGTCCAGTGCAATTTGCTGTTAGCATTTCATATCTTAGTGCTAAGTGTGATCTGCTGACTCCTGATGGCCAGGAACAAACATAGAGTTGGTCCTTGTTAGGCAGTGCCTCCACCTATGGCACGTTTTCCTAGGTTCTTTCCAATGACTGTCTGTGGTAGTGGTTGTTTTGCTTTCCTTCTTGCATTGAAAAAAGACTTTAAAAGAGCTGGGGCATTGTGAACATAGAAGTGTCCTTTCAGACTTACTTTTATTTTGAGGGTAGAAGAAGGAATTTCAGTCTCTGTTTCACTTCATACAAAAGATGTTGGGGTTTTCTGAGCACCTTATTCCCTTCACTAAAAGCACGTGATAGAAACCTGTCTCTCTGACTTGCTTAAAATAAGTCTTTTAATTGATTTTTTTTTGTTTCTAAGGGATTAAATTAATCTTAAATATTTACCAGATCACTCTAGATGCTATGAATTTATCTGCTTTTGTTTTAGTTCTGCGGGTACGTTATGAGAAGGACAAGAAATTAGATGTCATGATACAGCAGAGTGTCTTGTCTACTAGAGTAGTGTTCCTGTTTGTGGGCACTTCTCTTGGGTTTTGGAAAGGGTTGCAGGTGATGTATGTAGTCTTTCCTTGCACACAAACAGTAAGCTGTCTGGCAACATCAGATTTATTGTTTGAGCAGAATTACAACGTATATGCAGGAGCATGGCCAAGAGGAAGAGTGTTGAGCTGTAAAGGAGGCTTGGAATGGAAGATGGTTAGTCACATGCTGCCTTTATTGATACACTTAAATGGGTTTTCTCCTCAGTTGCCTCTGTGAATGGATGGTAGGCAAAATATAGGCTCCCTAGGTTGTATGAAGCTTTTGAGTCACAGAGTTAAGTGGTCCTGCAAGCCACAATGAGGTTTTCATTAGATGTTTTTCTTCTATTTGGCATTTTTAGTTTTTGCTGCCTTGCAATCAGTTTCTCCTTAAATGCCTTTGTTGCTTTCTCTTTGGATTAAAAAAAAAAAACAAAAAAACCATAAAATAAATTCATGTTCTTTTAGATATTTTTAACCATTCTGCTGTTAGTGCTTACAGACTTACACCATCTGTCAGTGTCTAGGCAAATATGAAACTGAGGCTGCTGCTACTGTACAAAGTGTCCCTTTTAAAATTATCCAGTCGCTTTTGTTTTGTTATTTATTTCTACCATTTATTTGCTTTTTGTAGCTTGAAGTGTACAGTTTGGTGTGGCAGGGGAGAAAGGCAGGGATCAGGTATAGTGAGTTGTGCATATACAACCTAAATAAAATTCCCATTACCAAATGCTACAAAGATACCTAAAACCAAATACTGCTGTACTGATTTTTGCTGAGAAAGCTGGCTACTTTCTGCATAGTAAAATATTCAAAGTGTATTCCCTTAAATATTAATTTTCATTTTTTTGCACAATGAAATGTTTAGGATCTCCACAAATGGTAATTTTCATCGAATACTAAAGCTTTTGGATGGGAACCTTGTATATTGATAAAAATAAACACACTTGTCACAATTACACTTTTAGCTCAAGACCCAAATGTTTCTTTTTCTGGAATGAAATACCAAGAAGAGCAAGATGTTAGCAGAGGATATTATTCATGAACAGCATGTGTTTTCCATATGCTTCAAAGGTGCTAGCAAGATTTGTGACATGAACTGTTAGATTGTCAGCTGTTTCCAGTGATTTTCATCTGTCATACCTCAGAAAGCACTGGGCATTAACCTTTTCAAAACAGAGAAGATTCACCCTGTGAGCAAATAGACATCTGCTTTGATCAAGTTATGCTTTCCCTTTGATCAAAGTTTATTTATCTGTACAGTCAGCCATCTTTTTAAAAGGAGAATCTGCTGGTAATCTGTGAAAATCTAGTAAAAAACAATATTTCAATTTTGCAAAGTTTTAAGGTGGCCTTTTAAGGGCTGCTAGCTCAGAGTCAAATCAACATTTTATTGGCAATAAATCACTCAAGTATCTTGACCTATTTTTCTTTCATTTTACAACTTCTGATTTTGTTTGCATCATTCATGCATTGTTTGCATGAATTCTGAACATCTGTTTCAAAAATATGCCTAAACCAGTTAATTCTGTTTAGATTAATTTTCTAAAACATGTTCCTGCTCAGGAAGAACTGGGTTCATGAGTCCTAAATAGTGTGTTTAAACTAGTACTCTCCTAAGCTTTTTGTGTCTGAGTTTGGTCATACCTTGAAAATGCTGGTAGTTAATAGCTGTGTCAAAAGATTACTGTCAAAGATGTCTCACAGCTGTATTAAAACTGAGGGGCATCATCCCCTGTTTGGGGAGGGTGTGCTGTTGATTTTTTGTTTGTCTGTTTGTTACTGTTGTTGAAGTGTGCAGGCAGCTTGGTAGAAGTGGAGTCATTATGTTTACACAGTCATTGCCTGACTTCAGGTGTCTGTATGAGACACTTAGATGAAGAATTGTTCCATGATCTTTGTTATGGTAGAATCATCTCCCAGGAAAGGGCAAAGTTATGGTATTGAAATGCACCAGTTCCTTGTGTAAGGAGCTTGTCCAGATAGAGATTGCCCACATAAAAGGATATTTTAATAAAATACAATTAGCTTGGAACTGGATGTGACTTTCCTGGTATTCATAACTACCCAAGTAATTAATATTCCTTTTTAAATACTTACGTGGTTTATTGAACAGATGAGTGGGAGGAGCTGATAGGTGTGTTTTTTATTAGAAGTATGAAAGCTTTATTTTACCATTAGAATTTAAATTTTATCTTTAACCATTCTGTATTTTTAATTTAGAAAAGGCATAAAGCTGATAATGCGGTGAACAAGAAACAAACTCAAGGTAGGAAATTTATTTAACCTTTTTTGGTGGGGGGTTGGATTTTTGCACATGGTAGTAATACAATTTGAACTGCTGACGTAATTGAGTAGAAAATTGCATGTGCAGATTATTTCAAAATTCATAAATTAAACCGTTGAAGTAATAATTTGCAGTGACATTAGCCCCACAAAATAGAATAAGTTCTAGATTAAGGTTGTGAAGTTCTTAAGAAACTTGATCATTTACTCATTTAGCACAGATGGTGCTGTTGCTGTTAGAAGATCATAATCACCTGTATATTTAATGGGTCTCTACATTATAATTAAAATTTCTGAGTACAGATAAATTTTTTTTCAGCCAGCAATAAAAAGGAAGCATAACAAAAAATAAAACTGTCTTTCTGTGCTGCTTCAAAACTGTGGATAAAGACTAATGGAGTTCTTTTGGATTTGATTTGTTGGGGTTTTTTATTAAATCATTTTTTTATTAAATCAATGTAACGGTTTGATCAAATGTCTTGAGTTCCTTAGGAGAGGGAAATGGTTATCAAAATAGATTTTGTGTAATGATCAGCTGGTTGGTGAGGCAGTCATTAAAGTATCTTGCTTACTGTCAGAAAGGGGGAGTGCCCCATCTACCATTGCCCTGAGCATATCAACACTAATAAATTTGGGGGAAGGAAGGGAAAGACTTACTAAGCAGAAAGAATTACTAAGCAGATTAAGTAATGATTGCAGATATCATTGAGATACACAAGAAGAGGATTCAGTCTGGACAAAACCTCCAGGAAGGCTTAAATGTAAAGGCCATATGTAGTTCCAGATTTTGATCCACTTTTTTGAAGTCAGCACACTCTTGCATAAGATCTTGGTCCTGATTGGGAACTTGAGCTTCCTGATGGTTTAAAAGGTGGAAAACGCAGTGAAAGGGAGCAATCTCTTAAAGTTATCCGAGTATTGATACCTATGTTTCATACGTGTTTCTTTTTCTTTTTGCATATTCATCTTCAGGGTGCATATTTATCTTCAGTAACTGGAGCTAAAAAAAGTTACCTTTATTATTCTCTGAAATTACAATCTTGGCAGTTAACTGGGAACAAGGCATGTTTTTTCTATCATAATAGTAACACTTAAAAACTGGAATAGTGGAATGTGGTTTCAGTATTAATTGTGACTACCAGGGAAAAACTATACTAATGCTACTTTAAATAGCATGAGGTATTTTCAGTATATTTGTGGAGGAGGTGACTAGTGATCCTAAAATTCTCTGATATGACAATACCAACAGAATAGATAATCTCCAGTGAGCCTCCTGACAATTCTAATGAATATTGAATATGTTCCTCTTGCCTCTTCAATAATTTCAAAACTTTTTAACTTT
Organism: Luscinia megarhynchos; assembly: GCA_034336665.1. NCBI lineage: Eukaryota > Metazoa > Chordata > Aves > Passeriformes > Muscicapidae > Luscinia > Luscinia megarhynchos. The sequence goes on along the minus strand of CM067566.1, from coordinate 23,719,603 downwards.
GGAACTTTTTATTCCAATTACTCATTTATTTTGGAAAACACATTATCATAAAAATCTATATCAGTTTTATTTGATTCTCAAGGCTTGTAAAATGTTCTAATTGACTTTGTAATAAGATTCAGTGGTAAAAAACTGTTAGAGACAATATGTGCTATATATTTAAAATGCTTGATCTGAATTCACAGAAACAAGGCATGCTCTAAAATATTATGTGAGATGTGTCTGTATGGCTTTTCATAAGGAATCTAGCACGTACCTGTATACTGCAGTTAGACTGTACGACTGGAAAATTATTTTTTTTTTCTCCTTTTTTTTAGTACTACGAAATGGTGCATGGGAGATTGTCCACTGGGAAAAGGTGTGTGTCTTTATTGGTCACTTTTAGATCATAATGCATATTTCATTTTTTTTTGTTTTATTTCTCCATGTAATTGTTAAGGATAAAAAATAACTGGTATTATGGGAAATGTATAATCTCTTCTATTCTATTTTTTCTTTGTTGATATTTGTCTCTCAAAATGTACTTTGAAATCAAGTCTGTTTTGATGGCATGAGTCCAAACTGGTTAAGTTCAGTGGGAATAAGCTGAATAATATGATGGCTGTGGCAAAATTACTCAAGTCCTTAGTCTAATGTGGTTTGTCAAGGCAGAAACTTCGTTATGGAAACCAGTTACTTTGTGTATTTGTTGTATTTCATCAACTTAAATGATGAGAACTTCAAAGACTTTTATGCAGTGGTTAGGAGTGGACTCTTAAAGGTATCTTTCAAGAACTAAATGTTATGCTACCATCTAGTCACGTAGTTTGAATGGTTTCCATACCTGAAAACTTGAAGAAAATTTGACTCACTCTAATTTGGAGGCAAGGTTCAGATGAAATTTGCTTGCACCTTTGAAGATGGATATGGTGTGATGCAACAAAACTGTGATCTTATGTGCAACTAATTTCTTCTTTAACTCAGCTTCAGTCTTTCAGTAAAGTATTTGACAAAACCAGCAAAATAAAAGAACTGCACAGAGAAGGCTATTAAAGATTAGGCTTAGTTGGCTAATTAGGCTTGTTAAAGATTAGATTTCCAAAGAATTCCAATAACTTTTGACAGAAGTCCAGTTGTACAATCTAACTTCTCTAAGTGTGTGTTTTCTAACAATCTTGATAGCAAATTCAGCAGGTAAATATTTACTGTGCTTAAAACAAGGGGATAATACATTTTGTTTGAGACCATTAACCAATTCCCAGTTTTCTTTCAGGTAGATGTTGGAGATATAGTTATAATAAAAGGCAAAGAGTATATACCTGCTGACACTGTACTGCTCTCATCAAGGTAGAGATGCCCACTGATGCTTATAGTGTAGAGGCTGGTTTCTCTACCCTGCATTTATTTATTTATTTGTGATTGCTCCAAGGAAATAAAGAATAAACAAAAGTGCTGCTGTTCTGAAGTGTGGTCTTGTGTTCATTTGGTCATTTATCATTTAAGGCAATTCTTTTTTAAAACTGTGAAAATTGCAGTTTTGAAATTACACTGGCATTCAATTTACCCCTAAGAAAAATGTAGTGTTAATTTTGTTGTTGGATATAATATAAAAAAGACTGGTTCTCTGTCTAAAAATTGGACCTCAACTGCCATATTTAACCATCTTGGCTTTTTGATATGTACCCAACAAATTTCATCCCATACGTAAATCAAAATGGATATATTACAGGGGAACAGAAATGCTTTTTAAATTATATAGTCTCCAGTTTGATAACTGAATCAGGGAAAAAAGTGAACGTGAGATGTGAATCATCAAATTAGCACTGTCTGAACACTCACTTTATTATGTAATATATATATATAATGAATAATTTCATCAGTTGGAAGCAAGACTTAATTTTTAGCATGTCATGCTGTGACCCTTTTTACATGGACAATCAGAAGTTGTTTATCATCATTTCCTTGGACAGTTTTATTTAAGAAATCCACATCTTATGTGGGAGATGCACATTTTTCAACATCTATTTGATCAGGTCAACAGACAACATATTCTAAGAATCCTTTTTAATGAATATTATCTAAATGTGAATGCATTGTAATTTATTTCTTTTTGGCACAAGCAGAAGTGTTATTTGTATGAAGATGATTTAGGTATAAACCCTCTGACCCCACTGAAGTTAATTAATCTACTCATGCCTACAGTTAATAAAGTTTGGATTCTATGCATTTCTGTTGACAGACTGTGGTATAGACTAGTACATTGTTTCTCTGTCTTCCATTATATCTCAAAATTAAGTGTAGCTATTTCTAAAACGCTCCTAATAAATTATTATCAAGTGTAAAGTAGTTCCCAGAAAATACTGTAAATTTCCCCCACAGTCTGTCTCCAGTGCTAATGTTAGTCATAACTTAGCTTGTTTTGAGTATTCTCTGTAAACCTTTTACTTCTGTACTTCGAGAAGCATTTATAAATTCTCCACCAAGATCTTTGCTTCTCCACCAAGAGCTTTGCAGGCAATACACCATGTAGCAAGGACACCTTTTCTGTTTGGCCTGGTAATAGCTTCTGTTATGCTAACCATAGTGTCTTGCAGGTGGAAGAGGTTACATCCTCTCAGAGCAGCTTCTACATAATCTCCCTGAGTAATCCCCTAAATTTGAGTCTATTCCTAGGTGTCTCCACAGTTTGTGCCCTTTCAAATTTGGAGGACACTTGCATCACAGTTGTGGTTTACACACAGGAAAACACCAACTGCCTGAAAAGTCTACTTTGCAATCCTTGTAACCCCTGAAGAAATCTTGTATCACAAGGTGACAGTGAAAATAGTAATTAGGTGCTGCTGGACTTGGTCAGGACTGTTTCCACTTTGTTTAACCCCTCTTTAGTGCTTTTATTAGAACACATTATGTGTGTCCAGCTATCACCATTACGCATGCTGAATTTTCCTGTCAGCTTTTTTTCTAGGATCTAATTTGCAGTGGGGACTCTTTGAATCACAATTGCTTTTCCAAGCCCAGTTCAGGCATTTCTTCCAGCTAAAACTTCTTCCCTACTTACATTGCTGGGATCCTGTTTCAGCCTTGTGTCCAGGAGAGAACCCTGTACTACTATATGACCTCTAATTCTGCCTGCATATGGGCATGTGCTCTCTCCTTCATCCCTCATCTCGATGTTTCTTCAGGAAGACTTTCATCTGTTTTGCCTTTAGGTCTTTATTGAATCCCAGTTACATTTTAGGTTCCAAAAGCAGTGCAAGTCTGTGGGCCTGGTTTTAATTCAAACTAATAATACTGGATTCTTTTTACCAGCAGTAGCAGTTTCTGGAGAACAAGAGGATCTTAATTATTTTTGGAAACTATAATCTCTTACAGTGAAGAACACAAACTTCTGAGATTTAATTCTGTATTATTCTTGCTAGTTCAGTGAACATTGAAATTTACAAAACTGGAAAAAAATACAAAATAAGTTTCAGCACATCTGCATAAAAAAGGTACTTGTTACCTGTCTCTTCAGAAAAGTTGGTGTAAAATCTGTTGTTGTGGCTTTTATTTTTTTTAATTGAAGTATGGAGTTGAGATATAAGCATAACACTGTTTAATGTTTACCTACAATGTTGGTGTGTTCTGCAGCCGAACGTTTGTGCCTTACAGTAAAATAAACCACTTGAGTAAAAATGAAAGTGTTCTAGCTCTTTTCTTTCTGACCTGATTAAAATAGATTTTGAAAAAATTGTCATCAGACATTTTAATTAACATGTATTGTTTGAATAATAATTTCAAACTCTGTCTTTTTGTCTTTGTTCATTTGTTTTGTTTTGTTTGTTGTTTTTTTTTCCCTGTCACTTATTTTTCTGTTCTAATCATTTCAAACTGGGATGTGTAGGTGGCAGTAGGGGAAGTAGTGAGAGTGACCAATGGGGAACATCTCCCAGCTGATCTCATCAGTCTGTCATCAAGGTTAGAATAAAGTAGTTGCACAGGATACGTGTATGTGGGTCCTCATATACCAAATATGAACAAAACTGACATTTTGATAATCTTTGTTTTCCTATTCACCTTTCTCCAACAAAACTTATGTATTTATAAAATTAGAAAAGGTTTTTTTATCAAGTGCAGATTATTGAAGTGAAAATGTGCAATAACACTTTAAGAAGTTAAAATTGTTTCCCTCCTCTTTGGTTTTTACACTACCCATATGAAATTTTATCATACAAGTTGTCATTGAAGAAAAAAAGTTAAACACCAGGTTAAATATACGTTCAAGAGGAATATACATGTTTCTACCAACTCACTATTTTCAGCAAATAATACAGTTTAACATTGGTGGGACTGGTAGAGGACCCTCTGCACAAACTTGGATGTTGCACAATCTCTGCTGCATGTGGTGGCAAAAGCAGCGCTGTTCTTGTGTATTGTGACAAAGTGCATGTTTCTTAGACATGTCAGCTTTATGCTATTGTCTGCACTCTTATCACACTTCGTTTTTTCCCTAACCAATCAATGGGCCTGCCTTGATCTAACTGTAACTTACTTTGGAGATCACTGTAATCTGCTACAGTTACTGCAATTAAGCATGAATCTCACTTGAAATGTCTTTGCTGCCTTTGTTTTAAAAGTGCATTACAAAAATATTGTTTGGTTTTTATTGTTAACTAATAAAAATGTTAGAATTGTGTGTCTTACACAGGTATTTCCATCCAAACAGGCTAAATAAAAGTTACTTATATTTTTAGAGAAGTTTGCCAAGAATAAAACAGCAGCCTGAACATACCTTATTATAATTTTTCACATTTTAATGCTTGTACTTTAAAAAATTGCTTTTAAATAGCCTACTTAACATTATCCTGCAAATAATCTGAAATTAAGTCACTTATTTGTAGCCACTGTTGCATTAATAAAGGAAATTTTTAAAATAATTGATGCTTGGCTTTCATGCTAGAAGGAAGGAAAATACTAGAAGTATTGAAGTGTAGTAGAAAGTAAACCTTTATTCTTTTAAGTGTTAAGGGGGTTTTGTGACTTATTTGATCCTTTTCAGAATCAAAAGTTCTTTCTGTCTTAAATTTAAATAGTATGTGTTCTGTCCTCATGCCCAGAAAAGGGAGCTGGAGTAATTTAGAAATTTCTCAGTATTTGTCAAAGAGATTTTGCATTCAAGTAGTAATATTCTGTGTTAACTTTAAAACTTTTAATTTATAAAAAAGCTTTTGAAATGGTAGAAGGAGGATATATTTCAAAAACTCCTATTATGTTATCCATAATCTAGGCTTCTTTTGTAAGTGCAGTGCTTTTATCAATGTTTTGTTTAAGAAAATAGCCTTTGGCAAACTTCTCTGAAGATGTAAAGTTCTGTTAGATTTTATAGATTTGGCTGTAAATTATTCTGGTTTTGAAGACTTGATAAGACAAATAGGTTTGTGTAAATAAGTATTACAAGATTACAGGAAGTTTATGGATTTTGCCATTGGAATTTTGAATTCAGGACTTTTTTTTTCTTAATAGTGAACCACAGGCCATGTGCTACATTGAAACATCTAACTTAGATGGTGAGACAAACTTAAAAATTCGACAGGTAGGAATTTCATTTTTGATAATATTCCTAATATTTTTATCTATTAATACTTATAAAAACATTGCATTAATGGATGTTCTAGAAGACTCTGAAATTTTAGTGCTTTGAATAAAAAGCTATGGATTATTAGCATCATAAAAGAAGAGGAATGAGTGGTTGTGGCTAAGTCATTCTTTGTGCTTTGTTTTAGGGTTTTTCTTTGGTAGAATAGGTAGAAAGATAAATAGTTTGGGTACTGGCTTTGTTAACAGATGATGAGGCAGAATCCCTGCAGAAATCAGCTGATGGGGCCAGTATTGTCCTTCAGGGACAGGCAGGGAATAGCAGATTTTGACTGAGTGTTCTGTCACTATGCAGGGACATTCTTGCTGAGCTCTGTGATGGATTATGACCCTGTCTTGGTATTTTCAGATGTCAAGGTGACTTTTTCACTGTAGCACCCAGTTACAACAGTAAAGTGTGGCTTTTCAATTCTGCTGTAATAGGGATGACTGTTTTCTTGTTTAGCTATTTAGATTTATATGTAGATTTGTTATTGGTTAGTGTTTTTTAATGTCATGACAAATGAATTTTGTTTACAGGGTTTGCCACTAACAGCAGACATCAAGGATGCAGAAAGCTTGATGCAGCTCTCTGGCAGAATTGAGTGTGAGAGCCCAAACCGCCACCTCTATGACTTTGTTGGAAACATCAGACTGGATGGGCATGGGTACGTAAATACAAGGAAGATCTTGGCAGATTCAGGGTAACAGTATGTGTTGCACATACATAGCTATGTGTTCTTAAACTACTGAAGTAAAAATATGAATAGTAAATAGTTTTTTATGTATTCTCTGCTAGATTTTACTCTTTTGAAAAAATCTAGAAGCATAAAACCTTGCTCCTAATGTCTACAACTTGAGTTGTTTTATTAGTTGTCCTTCAGAAAGCATTAGGTATTAATAATAGATGAGACTGCTAATCAGATTCTGACAGTTCTGGAATATGTGCCTAGTAACTCACTTCTTAAGGATGTCATCTGTTACAGAAGCTGAACAGAAATCATTTATCTTTTCTTTTTCTTTTTAATTGTTCTTTTCTTCTGTTTGTGTAAGTGTGGAGTGAAACAGAGTCCATTGCTATATACCTCAAATTCTTCTAATTTGGTAGCTGAAAAACATTTAATACCTTAGTGTACTGAAAGTATGTTCCTTTAAAAATAGAAAATGTGCACTTATGATACACATATTTGTACAACTGCTTAAAAATTCTTAGAATATTGAAGTGCTTACCAAATACTGATATTCAGCGTCCTCTGTGGGTTCACAGAAGAGTTACTGCTAGATCCAGAATTGTAAAATCCTTCATTCCCAAAGATTTACAGTATTTCTTGTTTACTTAATAGGTATTTATTTCTCCATATCCAAAACTGTTCATGTTTGTGCCTTTAGACTGATACATATAGTACTAACTAATTACTGAATACTTCTTTTTTCCCCCCTTAATATTCCATTTTTTATTTACTGATTTCTTACAGATGTATTCCAGGATTTTTCAGTCACAAGAGTGTGGATCTAGTATAATTCCACTGTTCTTGTCGTTAAGAAGAGAAAAACATTTACCTGTAATTCTTCTCTGAAGGTAATAGTTATAACAGATCCACGCATTTATTCTGTCTCTCTGGATAGAAGGAAGAACATATTTTCCTTTTCAATCTAATAATTTAATTTTTAAAATGTATTTTAAAAATAAATATTGAATATGCTGATGGCTATTACGCCTCAAGAATGTGTAGGAGGATGCCATCTGCTGGTCAAGAAATTTTTCATTTGAGAAATTCAGTTTTGGAATATTTTGTCTATACTTCCTGTGCAGTATGATAGTTCCAAAAGTGTGGCTCTAATATAATATTTACCTTCAGAGAAAAAGAATTGCAGGTAAGTAACACCTTTTGGATCTTGGCCTTACTTCTACCTGAAAAATCAGGGATATGTTGTTTTTCTGCCCATAATAGAGAGAATGCAAATTTGTCTAATTGGTATTTATTTGTCCAGATCTTTAGACCTTCCTACCACATTATGTAGGTCCAGGAGTTGTGATTTACACTTTCTTTATCCATTACCATCTTAACATACTTGCAGAAGCAATAGAGGATACTGAGCATGTGTCTCCATCTTCTTTCAGTTAATCTAAGTCATTGGAATGCCATAAATGTTGTATTTTGTTGACCCTTTCAGTGTTCCCTTTTTCCCTTCATGAGAGAGCTACTAAAAAAAAAAATTGGTTTTTATTTCTTTTGGATACCCAGTATTCAAGGAGACAGAACAACATTAGAGATATTTTGCCTTTTGGCTAAATCTGTGGACTAAAAGAGGCAAAAGTTTTCCTGCCATCCTCAGCCTTGGAGTGAGCTAACCCTTATCACCAAAGTGTGCAGCTCTTTATTATACTTACGAGTGTACAGAAGCACATCTATTTGGTTTTAGTCTATGAAAACAATTAGCTAGAGAAAGGAGAAAAGTTCTGTAGCTTGGTTTATATGAACCTATGACTAGACAGTGGTTTGGTGAGTGGTGAGGGGATTATGCAAAACAAGGTCAGATTGTGGTTATCCAGGACTAAAATACATGTTTTCCTGAAGACATTCTTAAAATTTTGTATAAGAGTGAAGTATACTTGTTAACAAAAACATTTTGTTATGTAAGTTTTCACGTGTCTCAGAAATTACTAGCTCTTATATACTCTCTGCCAGGAAAGTATTCTAAAAGCATCTTTCCCCATTGAGAACATCCCTTACTGAATGCAGCCCAAGCATGTTTGTGATAGTCAGTAGTTATGCAAAATGCAAGAGGGTGGGAAATAAGACACGAGATCTCTGTCAAGTCATTGCACCATCACTGTGTTAAAGTGGAGTGTGGTCACAATGTTGGGTATTTGTCACATGTCACCCAGCACATCAGGCCTTCCATACCCTGACTATACTCTTTGAACAACCCAAAACTACTACTAAATATCATGGCTTTTTTTTGTTTTATATATCCAAGATACAGCTGCTGTCCTTAATCAGTTAAATTGTGATCTTAATAATATGTTACTTTCAAACAAGTAGAGACACTAGTTTTAGGTAAGAATTCCAAGCTCTAGGGGACTTTTGACAAGTGTGAGCTGCCAGCTGATATTTATAGAATGAAAAGTACAAAAACGGGGTATGTTTGTCCATGGAAAGGAATAATAATTACCTTAAGTTTTTGTATTTTAAGAAAGACTTGACCTACTTATGTGTATAAAGACAGCTGTCTGAATTTAAGACAGATATTTCCCATGTCTTTTGAGGGTATGTTGCTTCTTTATGATACACAGTTTTAAAGGAATAATAGAACAAAATATACCTGGTTTAAAGAAGGCACATGAAATTTAGTGTGAATATTAAATAACTGTGTTCATGAAGAATGGTTATTTCACTAGAAGAGTGAGTGTTCACAAAATTACTTCATTTGAAAATTGCTTTGAAAATCAATTTTGTAAGAGATCATTGAGGAAAAAAAATTGATGATCATAAATCACAGGAGAATTAGACATTTTTACTTTCAGTATGCTCGGTTAGTAGTACCATATCAAAATTAGCAGTACATAATAAAAATTAAGTGGCAAGTAATATTTTTGTAAACTTAGATTTTTTGGCCTGGTTTTTATATGTCAAGTTTTTTCTGTCAAAACTCCCAAAAAGTTAACTGTGAAAATTAGGTTCCTAACCTATTGACAGTAATCATGTAAATTTTGAGAAAATAGGTTTAACAACTGCTGATTACATTTATTCATTGACATTGACTGATTTAGTAGTAAAATATAAAATTTCTTCCTTCTAGTACTGTTCCATTGGGATCTGATCAGATTCTTCTACGAGGAGCTCAGTTGAGAAATACTCAGTGGGTTCACGGGATAGTTGTCTATACTGGACATGACACAAAACTTATGCAGGTTTGTCGCTTGGACTTTGTCTGACCTGTCTGTTTTATTACTTTATTTTACCATTCCATGGTAAATTCTTGGCTTGATTCAATATAGTACTGAAATATCAGTAATAGAGCATCTTTCATATGAATTAAAAGCAATGAAAATAATAATTTCTTGTTATTTTAGCCACTTAGTCCCAAAGTAGTTTTCCACTAGTAAGCATATTCATTTATTCTGTCTTGTAACTTGTGCTTTGAAAACTTCATTAGCAAATTCTGTTATCATAGTTTCTCTTTTTTTATTTTTGACTGCTCCTAAAACTGTTCTCTTATGGGACTTTCTTTCAAGTACTAAAGGTAATCATTCTTGTCAGAAAACCAAATGAGGAGGGAAGAGACTGAAATGACTTTGCCTGATGTGTTTTCAGATATCAGAATTGAAATGCACCTGTTGAGAAAAAAGAATTTCAGATTGTCATTCATGCCTTATTTCTTGCTTTTCTTATTTGTAAAATAGTTACTTGAAAAAGTGTGTCTATGTTAGCAACTGTCTCCTTTTGTACTGAGAAGGTGTATGCACATCCATTTTTAGTGTTTACTGCTAACCATTGGTGTTACCAGTGTTCTGTGTGGTTGTTTCAACTTCTTGTGACACAGTTCTTAAGCTTCAATTCATAGATTTATAAGCTGCTGGTTTTGGAGGTTTTTTAAGTAAAAGAGGGCATTTATGATATAGTTGGGAGAATATTGAGAAAGTAACAAGTAATTTGAAACGCAAGAACAGTGTTACCTCATTTAATATTTAATAGCCACTACTGGTTTTTTATCTTTTGCAGAATTCAACAAGTCCACCTCTTAAAATGTCTAATGTGGAACGAATTACGAATATTCAGATTTTGATTTTGTTCTGCATCCTTATTGCCATGTCTTTGATCTGCTCTATTGGTTCAGCTATATGGAACCGAAGGCATACTGGAAGAGACTGGTATCTTGATCTAAATTGTAAGATCTAAAATATTATATTAATATTTTAGTATTTGGTTGTTTTTCATATTTGGAAAGGAGGATGATTACTTTCCCTTGCACAGTGGTTTTTTTGTCAATCTCTCTTCTTTGGTTTGTTGACTAAAGTCATTAAGCTAGGTATATCGCAGCAAGTATAGAATTTGCCTTACTGTGCCATCTGAGCTCTTGCTAAATTCAGGAAGAGCAAGATTATTTGTTTGTCTCTACTTCTTTCAGGCATTCCATCTCTGCAGCTCAGCAAGGTCTGCATCAGCATTCCACTGGCATAAACAGTCAGCTTCCTAGACATCAGACTGAAACCTCTTAGATTACATTTAAAGCTGCAGTGTCTTTTCTGAATTTTTAAACTTGCTTGCTTAGGAAGTGACAGTGTGGCTTTATAATTTTTACTGTATAGGGCTTTAACTAATTAATATCAGAACTTAATAGACTCCTCCTAAAACAGATAAAGGAGGCACAAGAGGTCTCCTCTAACATGGGGCAGCTGTACGTAAGGCAGATGCAGGGCAGTGTGATGTTACATGGGCCTTCACAGCAGCCTGCAACATACTGACAGTCTGAGCCTCTGTGAGGAAACAAGATTTAAAAGTAGTTTTCATCAATATACTTTGTGGTCAATTATTCGTGTTTTCAGAATTTCTTAGGGCTTTTTTCCTTAGGCAGAACTGGAACAAAGTTCCTGAATACAAAGCTTCTGAATGTAGTCAGCAAAGAGGGGTTTTTTGGGGTTTTGGTAAGCTCTAAAAGAAAAATATTGAAGTTCTAATTTGAAGGCACTCCTAAAGTTTCGGTGTCTGCATTTATGTTGAACTTTGCTTCCTTTCTTTTTGATGCTGAGAAAGAAATTTTTTTTAATTAAGAAACTTAACTTTCATGTTTTCCTAGTGAGGTAAGAAAAAGTGAACTAGTTCATAGAATATTGACAATTTTCAGTAATATCAAAGAAGGACATTAGATGTGCTTCTTCTGCCAGTATTGGCCACTGATATTTTGGTCCGTGTGTTCTCAACTGATTATCTCTGTCAGTTTATTTTCTGGTATATGTCCCATGATTAAATGAAATTGTTTTGGGTTTTGTAAGGTATGTCCTTTAAGGCTGTATTCAGCCTATAGTTGTTCTGATAGCAGATGCTTTTAATATGTAAGAAGCATTTTATTCCCCTTTCCCCTTACTTATCTAATTTTTAGCTCCCTGGTCTTTTAGACAAGAACTTCAATTCATGCTGGAATTGATATTAATGAAAGTCTCCAAAACCTTCTTTCCTAGATCTTAGAGTAACAACCAGATCCTCGTTAAACGGACAGTGGAAACCTATATGAGGCTGTTTTTCTTTGAGGTGCCTTGAATACAGCTAGGCAGGCTCCATCTTTTACCCTTTTGCTGTAGTGCACAGCAGACTTGCCCATTTTCATCCTCTCTGAGCTGCTACTGCTGGAGTTATCTTTAAAAGAAAAACTTAAAACTTCAAAGAAATCAATAGCATAAAACTACTTCTTTTATATGTTAATATTCACATTTCCAGTTGTTTAGAACTTTCATTAAACTCTCTAATTTCATATCTTCTTTTCATAGGGAGTGAATTTACCTCTTTCATAGCATTTTGCTCTGTTGAGGGAGAGTATATGGTTGTGTGAAGATGGATGGAGAAAAAATTAATTCCACTATCTATTTCTCCTTTCGAAATATAAAACTGTAATATTTTGAGTTTAGAACTTGGTTGCTTGTATAGATATTCCCAAATTTTGATCTAAAAGTTTAGTAAAAGAGGAAATGGTTAATAAGTTGCACATCAGAAGTTGGGAGATGATTGCAAAGATTACTGAATTTGAACTCCAATATTATAATAGAGATCCTTACCTCTGAGGAAGCTCTTATCTCTAGGCAACTGATACTGTAATTCATTCCAAAGATTCTTCTAACATTTCAAAAATCAGCTGTTAATGCAATATTTTGAATACACTAGATATATATACTTCTAACTACAGTCTCAAATATTTATTTGACTACTTTGTTTTTTGGCAGATGGTGGAGCAAGCAACTTTGGATTGAATTTCTTGACTTTTATCATTCTCTTCAATAATCTTATTCCAATCAGCTTGTTGGTTACACTTGAAGTCGTTAAATTTATCCAAGCATATTTCATAAATTGGGTAAATATTATTTTTATCATATGCATTGATTTCTAGAATAAAGTGGTTCACAAGTACATTAAATGGTGGATTGCTTGTCTATGTATGTATTTTTATCAGACTTTTCCTGTTTGTTTATTTATTATTGGTGGAATCTGAGGATGTAATAATAAATTATTTTATTTAGTACTTACATACCTGCACCAGATTGATATTTGGAACATGTTTGTTGTGATCCCTTAATTGTAGAGAAGCAAAGTGAGCCTTCTGTGGATTGCAGAGAGAAACTTCAGGTTCAAGTATTCCCCAAAACATGATTAAAACCAAACGAGTTTAAAGGTTGATACTAAAAAATTGATACATTTTATGTAACAGTAAATGAAAGAAGGAAATAGAAAAAGGGGGTGAGGGGACAGGAAGAGTGAGAGAAGATTAAGTAGAAATCTGTCACCCCTCTCTGGGTCCCAACAATGTGTCATCAGTCCTCTCCATCTGGTCTTCTTGGTGGTGGGAGTTCCCCTCCAAACGGCATAGAATTAAAAGTGTTAGTATTTCATTAACCAGCCTGGTTTGGGCCACGTGGAAACATCCAGGGCGAGTTTGACACTGTCTCTGACAAGGCTCTGCATTGGTTGCACCATTTTGCAACCCTCCTTTGAGGCCCTCCTCCTCCTCTGCCCTTGCTGGGGAGTCTGTGCAAACCTGGCCACAGAAGATAAGATTGAGAGCCTAGCCTGAAGCTAGGGTGATTTTCGGGACAGCTGCTGGGCTTGGCCCTCCTGTGGATGCTCTCCCAGTTTATCTGTTGCTTCCCAGACCTGAGATGAATGAACAAAAGTGTCCCTTTGTCTTATCTCAGGTTCTCTTAGGGGGCTTAACTCACAGTCCAAAGTTTCATTTAGGGGGCCCTTTCAAGGTGGACTTTGGTGGTGCAGCTTTTCACATCAATGTTTAAGCCATGAACTATAATATCTCAGTCTCTGACAGTGTTTTTGTGCTTTTTACTTTATTGTTATTGATATTTAGGTATCAGTTTCATTCAGAATGATCAGAAGAATGTGTTTTGCAGTGCTGGGGAGTTTTGTCCAGTTTCATATTTTCTTTCCAGACTTTGACATTTTACTTTGGCATTTTGCTTATTATGTTTTTTTCCAAGCACAACCTTAGTTTAATGCAGTGGGGTTTATTGTACAAAGGCAGTGTCTGCTACTATTATCACCTATGAAATATATAAAGCTCGATTTGGCATCTTTTTTTTTTTTTCTTCTGTATAAATTAGTGGGGAAAATGAAGGGTTTACTCTGAGGTAGGAGTGAACTATTTTCCTTGAAGCCATGTAAACATACCTTCCATTTCTCCATTTTTTTTCCAAATGTAAATTTATCGTAGCATTCTGAACACTTTAACCCAATTCCTTGATCAAATGTGTGAAATAGATTTGTATGTGTGAGGTATGTCATGTTGATACAGGTAAGAATGCATGTGAAGTAGCAGGTAAAGCATATGCTTTATTTTAAAAGTTAAATACTTCTGTGAGCAGTCAGGTGGTTTTGATTTCTTCTTTTTTTTTGTGCTGTAAAACAAACTGTTAAAAAATTGGAGAATGCAGTGAAATTCTTCCTTAATTGTCTGTATTTTAAAATAAATTTCAACAAAAACCTATCTTGAATGTGTTGGTTGCTGCTCTTTGCACAAAAAAATCAGAAAGGCAGTTTTAACTTCTCTTCCTGCTGTAGTTTCTCATTATGAGGGAATTAGTTGCCTTTAATTTATCCTAATCTGGGAATTTGGACTTTTATCTGAAGTAATATTTCTCTTTGTGTGTAGATTATATGGAGAAATTGGTCATCTGCAATCTGTTTGACAATGTTTTAATCTTTGACTGTATTTAAGAACAAACTCTGATGTTTATTTAATAAGAGGAAAAGAACTCACACTATGTGAACTGCATCTTACATTTATTGTGTACTCTCAGATTTATCTTCATGTTTTTATCTCAAGATACATTTATCTTGCTATTTAGTAGGTAAGCATGTGGGTTAACAGTTTTTCAATAATACTGATTACTAGAAATAATCTGAGCAAAATCACCCATGAGAAAATCTTATTTATTGGAAGTGATCTGATGATGTCTGTGGCTTCCCATGTTGAAACTATCTTAGGTAGATCTGTTCGTATTTAGTCTTCCCTTACACACTTAACTTCTCTAGTTATGTGCTAGATTTTGTGTAAGAAGTTTTGGAAGACTGATTTTTAAATATATGTACTTTTTTTTATCTCTAGGACATAGACATGCACTATGAACCTACAGACACTGCTGCAATGGCTCGTACTTCCAATCTCAATGAGGAACTTGGACAGGTAGATAAAAGAATTGCTGGTTCTAACTCTGAATTGAAATTATTCATGTGAGGATTTATTTCAAAAAATATTCTTGCCTTAGTATTTGCTTATTTTTGTTCTCTTAGTTTTGGCATATATTTTTAAAAATACTTTGCAGTATGAGCAAATTAAAACCAGTATTACATGGACAATCTCTGTATCAGTGTGCATGTGGTGATCACAGAAGATTGAAGTGTATCAATAAAGTTACAAAATCAAAGGAATTTTGAGCATTAAGGCTGTCTGTGGCATAAAATTTAGTCTCAGTATATACACTTATGATAATGTGTGTCTTCAGTATGTCATTTTTTTCACATACTCTGCATTCCTCAGAAAAGACATGAAGTATCTTAGGGTTGAATCACAGTACTATACATGTCCTCTCTTCTTGCCACTAAAGCCTGGAAGCTGTGAATAGGATGGGGACTCATGACTGAATGAAATCCTGAAAATTTGAGCTTAATTCTTCTTTGTCCTTTGGAGTTCTCTTTTAATACTGTAAAATCAGTTCGACTTTTCACAAAACATCACTTGTTACATGTTGTTCATGATTAGGAAGTATGACTTAGTACAAGTGTGCCTGGGACACAGGGTGTGCTTCTAGAAGAGCTTCACATGATATTTGCTCTTTCACTCAAGTGTATCTACAGTCTGGCTTTAAAAATATGCCAACCTGTGTGGTACACTGGTGGTGAGCAACTCTTGCTATGGAAAATAAATAAATTACATGCTCATTTAATTGAATTGTATTATGAACACAAGTGTGCATGTTCTTGCATTTCCTAACCTAGAAGTTTTCATAACTAATTCTTTACCTTATTGCATGAGAATGTGTAAGTTGTCTCTAGCTTTCCAAAACCAATAAATAATATATTGGTTTTAGCCATATGGCAAAGCAGTCCTAGGGACTAATACCTAAGAGATGTGCCTTTTGGAAAAACTGGTTTAAGGTTAATATGTTCTATACCTCTTCTACATGGAGGAGTACAGGGCCTTCACCTGCTGGGTTTAACATGTACGGGCAGAAAATTTTATTGTTTTCCTGGCTTAGAAAGAGAGTGCAAGCTCATCTAGTGAGAAAGAGTTTTTGTTGAATCTTAGCTTTCCTTCTGTTTCATTTTAGACATTATCTGTTTTTTCTATCTCTGCAGCTAGTTTGTTATTCACATTCCCAGACACATTCTTTCCTTTTTACTTCAGTAGTTTTTGTCTTCATTTCTAAGGATTCTCATCAAATTCTCCTTCACCATCAGGAGCTAGTCAGGCTTCTTAGGATCTCCACTTTAATTTTTTCAATAGATTCTTAATTTGATCAGATTTTTCTAGGGAAACCAAAGGGCTCTACTAAAAAGAGCAGGTTTCTTCTTTGAAGTACATGAGGATTGCATATAATGAAGAGATTTCCCCCAGGAGATACTCAGGTTTTAAGAAAGGCAAAACTTTGGTGTTGGGAAAAAGGGTTGAATTTTTTTAGCTGCAATTCCCACTTTCCCATTTGTGTGTGCACACATAAAAAAGTATACAATTTGCTGCATAAACCTGATGCAGAAAGATTTTTTCCAACAGCTGATATGGCTAAGGCATAATTCCTCAGAAAAATTTTTACTATTATGTAGCATTATTAGTCCCAGGTATAAAGTACTTAATTCCTAATTAAGAATCCTTAGATTTTTTTTTCAATTAGAAATAAATTTTAATTAATTGAAGTTTATCTGTGACTCATAGAACTGTTAGTTCATCACGGATTACCTGGTTTCCTTATCTATTAACTTTTTTCTTAAGATTGGATTTAAACAAAAGTTAAAACTATCACAGGTTCATGTACTTCAGCTTTGAATTTTAAAATGCTTTACCTAGTAGTTTCTGGAACAGGAGGGTTTATAATGCTAGGGAAATAGGAGAGCTAGAGTAGGTAGAAAGGAATGTGTTTCTCCTTTTCCTGTAATTTGGCATTTCTGAGCTCTTGTGCTTTTATTTACATTTTGGCTTTAAGAAGATATTTCTATGTTAAAAAGATCAATTTAGAAATGCATATAGATACTTTTCTTATCATATTGCTTTCTGTCCAAAGTTTAATGTTTTACTGGCTAAATCATTGGTTTTCACTGGTTTCTTGTGCTTCAACAAAATGTGGAGTGAGGGATGGTTAAATACACCACCATGCACTGAAGAAAACCTATGTGTCCTGACATCTCAGTTGATTGATTTCTTTGGAAAAGGATATGAAGGCTGTGCATCTGCCATGTTTATGTATTGTTTTTGTTGTTGGCTTTTTTCATATGAACTGTGGAAATTGTAGAACAGGTAAAAATATTTCATATGTTGACAGTCATGAATTGTCCTGGATATGTCATTAACTGCTGAATGTTGCTGTATAATGGATTCTATCATTTGTTTAGGTCAAATACATATTTTCTGACAAAACGGGTACCCTGACATGCAATGTCATGCAATTTAAGAAGTGTACGGTAGCAGGAATTGCATATGGGTAGGTATCTTTATATACTTCTTCATCTGTGTGCCTCTGCCTGTCCATTTGTACCCATGCATTAACACTGTAGTTAAAATAAACTTACACCTGAAAATACCTGAAACTCAGCTTCTTGTGACTATAAAATATTACTTTAAAAAGATGGGATTACTTCTGTCATGACATTTCTTTTTGCAAAAGGAAGAGAAATAAAGTTGAGATACCACGGGCTTGTTTGCTGTAAGGCAACATCAATATGCATGTTTTTGCCATCGTTTACCCTGTTCTGTATTGTTACAAGCAAAAGCCTGAGAGACACTTGCAAAAACTTGGTTTGTTATAGTTTATGAAGTCTCGATAGAAAGACCATGTTTTGGCAATTTGCTTTGCAATCTAGGTACTAGCAAAATAGTTGCAAAATGGAGGTTTTTTGGTAATTTTGTTTTATTAACTAACTACTTACTACTAACACGTGATCCAATTTTTTAGCATTTGTGATTCTTTCTCTTCTCCCTGTTCTATTTTTCCCTTGCTTCTTGTGCAGCCATTGCCCTGAGCCTGAGGATTATAGTATTCCTTCAGATGATTGGTAAGCTCTAAAAGTCATTTAGCTTATGCTGTTTCTTGAAGATTCAGGCTTAAAAATACTGAGCAATATATTTAGAGATGGAGCTAAATGTGAGATTGTTTACTGCTCAGAAATTATTTCATTGGTTTCACATAGACTGCCATCTTACACTAAAGATATGCCATCCAAATTCTATGGCATTAGGTTGCCATATAATACTCTGGAATACTCATAGAATACTCTGGTACTCTGGAATAGAATCTCTAATAGGATCCCTGAAATATAGTGCAGTCATTCTACTGCCAGTCCTGGTGCAATTTAAAATTACTTATTGGAGACAAAGTTTTGTCTCTTATTACATGGCTGGTACTATGGTAACTTTAATCACACTTTTCTACTGTTAGTAATATGTTAGTAATAATCAATAACATATTTAGGAAAAAAAATCCATATTTGAGTGAAAAATATGTTATTTTACTATTTTGCTTCCTCCAGATAGTTTTAGAATATTAGCACTACATAGTTCTTAACTGGAACTACGATTAGAGCACCCAAATACGCTTGGAACTAACATTAAAGTCTTAACAGTTACTTCAGGAAAGAAAAGTCCTGGCTTCCTTTCTGTTGTCATCTACATGAAGCCTTGTGCTTCTTCACTGCACTTTCTTAAACTAAATATTTGCAATACCATTCAAAGTAAGCTCGGATACATCAGAGAAGAAAATGCCATTTGCCGTCTTTTTCACTGTTTTATTAGTTGAAAGTGATAGCAAGATAATGTCACACAAAATTGAAATGTGTTGCCATCTTTTGTTGAAAACATTTGAAGGAAAAAATCTTTGCTAAATTAGAATTAATAATTCTTTGTTTACATAGCAAAAAAGCCAAATCAAACACTGAAAAATTCCTTCTGGAGCACATAAAATGTAGTACACATGCACACCCCAAAATCTCACATGAATATCATCATTTGATGTAGAAGGAAAATGTATATAAATATGTATGTGTGGTTAACTGCATACAAGTTCTTTAAAACAATGCAGTGTTTACATGAAATTAAGCATGCTTGCTTATAAGCCATTAATGAAAAAAGACTGGTTTTGACTAACATAATTATGTTTATGAGCATATCTGAAATGGATAAACTGATATCTGAACAGTAGTTAAAAAAATAACAACACAAACCTTTTATAGGCAAAGAATATATTAGAAATATCTATAAAATATGATACTTAAAATTTCTTGATGTATAAATCTGTTGCAATTAATAAAATATATTTGTGCCAGTAACATTTCTAGCCCTAACATGACTAATATACTAAATCCCTTTTTATTTTTGTTTTGTTGTTGTTGCTGTTTGGTTTGGGTTTGGGTTTTTTTTTGGGTGGGGGTTGTTTTGGAGGTTTTTTTTATTAGAAAGAATTATGTTGTTACAACTTACACCTGCAAATATTTTTCCATATTTTCACACTGAGAATCTGGGGAATATATATCAGAAAGCTTTAAGCAAACAAAGCTTAGAGCTTAGACTAAACAAACATAGTGTGTCTGAAGGTGTTAATATTTGGCATTTCAATATCTATTTACCTTGCATTTAAAAAAGAGGTCTTGCTGAAGAAGAATGCTTCACATTTTTCACTTTAATTATAATTAGAAAAAGTAGTCCTTGCATGGCTGTACAGAGGAGGTTTTGCATTTTGTATTCCTTCATGGTGGTTACTTCAGGACTAAAATAGCTCACTTTGGTTTTCTTAGAGAATCTTCAGACTGCCTTTGATGTATAGGCTTATTCTTCAACTTAAATCACCAAATGTATTTATTCTTTTGTCAGATTTTGTAATCCAAAGCAAGACCAAAAGTAAATGAATAAAAAAGTTCCTTCAACTGGATGCACGTTTCAGCAGTTTTGTTCCACTCAAAGTCATCTAGATTTTCTTAATACTTAGCTCTAGTATTAAAACTGTAGCTGTAGTCAGCTGCAGTATCAAATCTTCCTAGAAGTATCTGCATTTTGAGCTCTCACATTCAGCCAGAATATTTGTGCAATTTGGGAGATGTTAGTATATGACTTTCTTTCTCCTGAACCATCTCCTCCTTGCATCTAAGTCTGTACTTCATCATTGTTGTTGTGTCTTCTTTGTCTTTAATTTCAAATGTTTCCTTTTGATCATAAGTGATAGAAAGCAAACCCTCTGCATGCAGACTTCTCTGGTGTCTGAATTTGTTTGTTTACTTCTTTCAGATACCAGACTTGCTTTTCTGCAAACATTTAGAAACCTCTTCCAAAACTGCTAATTTCTTGATGAAATGTGTTCTCTTTGGGCATATGTTTTTTTCTGATCTCATTCTAGAGATCAGAAGACAAGAAGCCTCATTCTTACGCTGTGGATATATTTTCACTGATCCTTCATTACCTGAATTCAGCAGAGAGACTCTGCTGGATTTAAGTGTATTTATATAAACTACGGTTTCTTTAAATTAAATGAACTTTGAAAGTGTTGAATGAGTACCTTTTCAATTCTTTTTCTCACAATACGTGATTGCAGCCTTTATTGCAGCAGCTATAGGCCAAAACTTGTGTTTGGATTATTTGTATATAAACTGTTAAAATCATGCTAAGAATGATCTCTTTTTTACTCAATTATTTCCAGGCAAGGCCCACAAAATGGAGAAGAAAAAACATTTAGTGATGTATCGTTACTGGAGAATCTTCAGAACAACCACGTAAGTTAAATAGAAGCAATTATAATTGTTTTATGAGATGAAACCATTGCTTCCAGTAATTCAAAAGATTATGTCCTTTGAGGGTTAATAAATAAGTTGTGTATTTATACAAAATCAGCATGACTTCGTGAATAATGTTCTAATTGTTGCTGATGTATGTTAATTAGAACCAACCCTTTTTTTCTCCTTTTTTGTTTTGGTGCTATGGCTCAGATGTTATGAGTTTGAAGTAGTCTTGTCTTCTTCTTTCTCTGGGTGTTTTACCAGTCCTCCTGCTGTTCAGGTGATGTCATGACATCCATTAAAGCTTTCAGGATAAACCAACTTAACTTACATCCTGGCATGAGAGATGGGCTTGGAGAGGAGTCAGGAGTTAACCATATATATTGGGTTTATGTGCATGCTTCTGTGAGGTTAGATCTTCTGATGATGAAATGACAAAGGCATTTTGGAGGCTGATATTTGCCCCAAAGAGACAATACTTTTCACAGGAAATTACCATGTTATTTTTGATCTGATTAAAAAGCAGTATCATCAATTACCACTTTCTACTTTTTCTTTGTACAAGAGATTTTTTTTTCCCTTGCCATAACCAACACCTATTTTAAACAGTGTAACTGTCTGTTCTCTTTTTGAATAATGTAAGTATATTTTCTTAAATTTTGTCCTTCTAGGAGGCTACTTCCAGTTTAACTACAGACAGTGAAGCATCTTTTTCTAACAAATGAGGCAGTGTTTAATGGTAGATATCTGAGAGCAATTCTCAAGTGTATCTAAAGCAAAGGGGGCTCTTACACTTACCTGCACAGGCCATTTATAGTTACAGTGCTAGTAACAGGGAGATGGGCATAGTTGGAAAGAGGCATCAGCTATTACTGCTGTTGTTGAAGTGTCCTTGGTGTGCAACTTGAGTCTTCAAATTTTTCTGGTAGATATGTAGTAGTAAGTATATATAATATGAGCATGCAAGCTCTAAAAATGCACTTGTAAGCATCTTAAAAATTCAGGTACACATTCAAAGAGAGGTTTCACCACTGTATTTTAAATGCATTCTGAAGTGCTTTGGAAAAGAATTTGTCCTTCAGTTTTCTGAATATATCTTAGAGGATCTGGGGGCCCTCAGTGGAAGACAATAAGAATCTGCCCCCATTAAAAAAACAAGTGTTTCTGCACTACAGAATTAGATTAGGTTTTCAGAGATTATTATATTTTATAGTGTAATTTTGATGTTATTATTAGTCTACTACAAATCTGAAATACTGTAAATATGCTACAAATTCTCAGTTGAGGTGGCAGCTAATTTGAACTCACAGGGAATGCTGGAGTTTCTTTTGAACAACCTTCAGGGGTCAGTTCATTCATTTTGCAAATGCCAGCTGTAGTGATAAGGTTCTTAAATGTATTTGTCAAGTACAGTCAACTGTTCTACTTATATGTTTCTTTTCCCCTCTCTTGGATAAATAATACTAAATTGCTTCCACTTTTTACACTTTGAAGTGCCTGATATATTAATCTGTATGTCTTCTTTAAAAGCAGTCTGCTCTTGTAACATATTCCATGTGGTTTTTGTTGCTACATCTTTCTAAAGATTCTCAAAAAATGTTGTCAACTCCAGTACTAGAGAGAAGTAAGAGAAACTATTTTTTAGTAAAAAAGACAACATCCAAAGAGACTTCTGTGAATAAAGTAAAATCCTTTCAATACATCATTCATACTTTCCTTCTCTAAAAATTGTTGTTTAGACTGTTCTGTGTTTCTGGTTATCTAATTTTGATAGTTATGATAGCAAATGCCACTAATTTCTATTTATATAACTGGTATGTAAGCACAGCAGAAAGAAGTTATCCTGCATGCTGAAATTAGTGTCCAGATAGTTTTTAAAGAAGAGAGGTACCTTTCATTAAATTTTTGGGCTATTATTTGTCTACATCTATTATTACATTTTGTTTATTTATTGCTTAAATGATTAATCACACTCTGACCTCTTTTTTTTTTCTTAGCCAACTGCACCTATAATATGTGAGTTCTTGACAATGATGGCAGTGTGTCATACAGCAGTTCCAGAAAGAGAAGGTGATAAAATTATATATCAAGCAGCATCTCCAGGTGAGACTCAAGTAACTGAGTGAGCATATTCTATCAACTCAAGAAGCAAATTTTATTCAGTTTATTGTTTTTGAAGAATCTTCCAAAATTGAAAAAAAAAACAAACTTATTCCTGAAAAGATAGTTGGTATTAGCTAAAATCAGTTTTGTAAAAAAGGATTTCAACTTTTTAAAGTTTCATTAGAAATACAGTTTAATGTCCCATGGATTATGTAAGGGCAAAGAATCAGTAACCATACAGCACTACTAAGGAGTTGTCAGATTGCTGTGGAATTTTAAAGGAAGTGCTCAGAAGTAAATAAAAATCAAATCAGGAGACAAATTGATATCCTTGCTTATTCTATAAGCCTATTCTGTACTTGGTAACCATGATGCTAATTTAAAACAGAGACTGTGTAATCAAAACAGAAATGTTTTTAATGGGAGACAAGTTGTGATAAATTCTGTTAAGGATTGAGAAAGGATTATAGTGCAAAAATTCTGTTTCAAGCCTTTTGTGGTTCATAGACGATTTTTGAATTCAGGAAATGATGAAGCAAGGCAGAATGATTAAAATATGCTCAGCTCTGCTGAGCTAATGTGTTACAATTTATGATGGGAAGAAGTACCTAAAGTGCAGAGATTATTCCTTGGCTCCTATATTGGTAGGTTATTCACTAGCTTCTAGGTGGCTGCCTCTCTGAATCCTGTCATTCAACAGCTGAAAAACAAGGGCAGAGGTAGTGCCCTAAATAAAGCTAATTAGGTCATGGCAATGTTTTACTGGGCAGTGCAGGCAAACTCCATTCTGACCTCCTGAGCCACCTGGAGAGAAGTGATGACTTTTGGAGATGTCATTGCTGGTTTCCTGAAGGTAGACGTTGAAGTTATGTGTTATTTACACAAATGACACGAATGAGAAGAGTAGTAACTCTTCTCATCCAAACCAGAAATTAAACAAAATGCATTATACATTTCCCAATGAACTACTGAGGAAGGTGCTTACCTAGGTGTTTTGAAGAGGATGCTCTAATTACTGAGCTAAGGCATGTGTTTCTTTTAGGGTTTATTTCCTCTGAACTTCAAACTCATTTCATCAGTTTTCACAGGAGAAACAAAGAGTTTGTTCCAGCACCAGTTTTAGTTTTAAAAGGAAAAAGGAAGTGAAAGGTAGAAAAGTCTGGACTGTGTTGATTAAATCATGATTAACAGTTTTTTGGTACATTTGTAAAATAACTATTTAACTTGCTGCAGATGAAGGAGCACTGGTCCGAGCAGCCAGGAATCTTCGTTTTGTGTTCACTGGAAGGACGCCTGACTCAGTAATCATTGAGTCTGTAAGTACTCTGGAGTCACATTATAATTTACTGTATTTGCTTGTGCTTTAGTTAAAATAATCTAAATAACTGCATTATGATACTTTTGTATTGTGATGTTGCTGGTTGGTTTTTGCTTGAGATTTTTTTTTTAATTCTTACCCTTTTGTTTTTGTTTTTTTCATTCTTCAGTTGGGACAAGAAGAGCGATATGAACTGCTAAATGTCCTTGAATTTACAAGGTAAATTTGTGTTTTATGTCTTTTTGTGAAAATACTTAGACATGTCTCTCACGGATAAAAATGCTTGCATTTTTTAATATTTTTACAGGTAAAGTATGCAGGTTGTGTAGTTTGTATTTGTGACAGAGAACATGATTAAGATTACACCTCCTGGTTTATTGTAAAACATTTTCAGAGGCTTTGTTTTTCTCATTGTCTACATTGTGATTAATATTTTTCACTTTTGCCTTTGCTCAAAAATTAAAAATACCTTTGACCTCAAAACTTTTTAAAAATCTGTGAAAAATAATATAGGAAAGTACTCAAACTTCTAAATATATTTCTGAAAGCCCTGGCCCTATATGACTTATTAAAAAGTCAGTGTATTTATCATGACTGATAAAATAAATTTTGCATTTGACCTTGACTACACTTATATAATTATGACTTGTTTGAATACTCTAGACTGAGACTCATTATCTTCTGAGCAGCATCACTACAGTATTGACCAGTTGGTTTACTGGGGATATGAGTTTATCACATCTTTTGCTTTCAGTAAAAATTTTGTGTTAAAGTTCTTAGAGTTATAAATATATCCATAAAAATATGGATGCAGTTTCAATTCTTATGTAGAGCTTTATGTATTGTGTCTGTGTATGCTGTCTGTGGAGATGTTTGTGTAGATCTATTGCTTACTTTGGCACAGGATAAGGAAGAGATTTGCATGTAGAGGAAGTTCCTTTTTTTCTTAAAATGATTACTCATAATTGTGCCTATGAAAAGTGCTTGTTGTTTTCCTTCCTGTCTTACATTTCCCTTGAGCTCAACTAAAAACAAAACGGAACAAAACAGAAAAAGTAAAACAGACCAATGCTTGAGAAACAGACTGAAGATGTATGTTGTGTGAAGTCAGAGTAGTTGGCTGTAGTTACAGTAATAGCAATACTGATAGGAAACCATGAAAGATGCAACAGAAAGTAATTTTTGTAATTTTGAATATCTTTTAATGTCTGTTTGCAATTAATGTTTGTTTTATATATTGTAGAGGACAACACGTAAATTTTCTAGATTTGCATCATGGTTTCCTTTTTTTGCAGGCTCTGCTTCCATTTTATTTTCTTGTAAGTTAACAAGTATGTAGAGCAAAGTGCATTGCTGGTAATTTGACTTCTGTGAAAGTTCATACTGTGTTTCTGGAGTAGCAGTGAAAGACTGCTACTTTGTTTCTAGTTTTGATCTTTGTCTTGATTTCATAGAATTTTTTTAAACTTCTGTATGAGTCTAAAATTGTAATTTAAATAATTACACTTTATGGAGGTGGGAGAATCACTTCTAACTCTCAACCTTTGGTGGTGTGAGTTTTTTGGTGGATACTGATCCCAGAATTTTATTAAGTATTCAGTTTTTATAGGTGTTTTTGTTCTTATTCTGCAATATTTAGTTGTGCTTGTAATTGACTTGTTGGAAGCACTAGATGTCACCCGTGTACCACAGCAAGAGAAAATTTTGGCTCCATAACAACACTATTTGTATGGGTGGGAGCATGTACCTTCAGAGAAGTAATCTGAATAAACTGAAATTTTGAATAAACTATTGAGTTAAGAGTTTGCAGGTGTTCCAAGTTTTGCCCAGAAAAAATGCAAATTAATTCCTTGCCATTTTCCAGTACAGGCTAGATGAAGACTCTTCTGCAAGCAGAGTACATCAGTGTCAATATTTGATAGGACAGTCCTCCATAGAAGCATGTTACAGAAGTAAAACTTGCAGGAATACTTGGTAGACTTGTCACTTCTGGTATTCTTTTTTTTTCAGTGATTACACTTGTGCCTGTGAAAAGAGAAGTAAACTTTCACAATATAGTAATTATAGTTTGTTCATAGCAAGGAAGTAACTGTCAGGTGAGCATACTGAAAGCATACTGAAAGTACTATATTAATAATTCTTAAAATTAGCAAACAGTGTCTTAATAACTTGTGCTGGGTTTACGTAGCCTCGAGTAGGTAGTCAGATGCCACAAGTGCTGTGGTACCTTTAGTTGTAAGAAGTTAAGGGTTGTTCAGATTCTCTGCTGTTCAGGCTTCCCTGTACTGGTAGGGAAGGAATAGTGCAATGTTGTCCCTGTACTTGTGTTCTGTTACCTGGTGCTGTAATGGACAAACTACTGCTGTCTCTTGGCAGCCCAGATCAATTCCTAGGGTATGTGTCTGCAGGGCAGGGAAAAAGCAAGGCACTGTGTCAGAGATGCAGAAGCTTAGAAAGTCTTATATTTGGTTTCATCCCTGTGCCAACTACATGCACTGTCTTTTCACCTGGGCCAGTTGCAAAACTGAGTAAGATTTTGAGTGTGTGGTTCCTTTTGTCATTAAGGATAAGCAGTGTCCACTATGGATGCACAAATTGCACATCAGTCCTTGCACCAGCATGTCTAGCAATGCTACTGAATGGGGTTTTGATTTGTGTCTGCTTGTTTTCCTAGTGGAAAGAATTGCTTTTTTAGCACCAGAATTAATTTCACTGGCAAGTATTGAGTACATATGGAGTAATAATATCTCAATATCTGGAGAATATACTATCTATTGATTTAATGACCTATTTTCATCTATATCCCTGGGGCATACCTCCATAGTCTAGCAGAAATAATCTGTGATAGTTATTTAAAGCTTCTTGTCTGAATTCTTATATTTTTGGTTTACAATGCCAATGTATTTGCCTGTAATTCATACCTTGATTAGTCTCTCCTGTGTGAGTGGTTTCATGAGTAATCCACATTGTTTTGGCTGTTGTGCTGGGCAAACAGAAGGTATCTTAGAGCTTTTGAGGCCTTACCTCCTCTCCATCGTTCAGAGTCCTTCAGAATACACTGATTTTGTGACTGAAAACCTGATAATTCTAAAAGTAAAAAAAAACAATGAGTGACTGACAGAGGAGGTACCAAAACCTCTGTAGTGGTGTTGTTTTCTGTGGTTGTTTAATCTTAAGTTAGGTTGTAGAAGTAACTGGACCTATCAAGAGCTGCTTCTGGAAGTGGCAAAACTTGTGGCTGAGGGAAGTATTTCTGTCCCTTTAAGATACTTCTGTTTATTTATAATCTCACTATGGGAATTACCTCTTCATAACAGCCCAAGAGGTTACCCAGCCCGCAGGTACATAGCAATTACAACAGTGGGTTTGTAGGATTCCATAGCACACAAGGACATGGGAGCTTTTCATCCTACTTTTTCTTTTTTTTTAATTACAGATTATTAAAAATTACTGTTAGCAAAGGAATAGATACAAACAAACCCTAGGGATGATTTGCTTGGGACTGGCTCTTAGAGAGGCTCTGTGTTGGGTACAAGTAAGTCATTTGTGTGGGGCTCAGACATAAGGGAATGCAGGACACCACCACATTCAGCAGTCAGTAGATTCTGCTAATTTCTGTATTTCACTTGGGACAGCCAGTCAATGATGGTGTGTTCTTTTCTCCCAGACCAATTTTTATTTTTCCAGATTTTTGTCAATTGCTAATTTCTTATGATATTTTCTCCCATTTCCAGACAAAAATTTCTAGTTAGAGTGTTTTTGTTTTGTGAATATTGATGGTATCTCAGAATGTCTCCAATTTCTAGGCTTGCAGGCATTTTCTCTGTCACTATTTCAGCAAACATCTTCTGTTCAGTATTTTTCCTGTGTGACCAGGTCATCTTTATGGCTGCTCACATTGGTTCTATGGAGAGCAAGCAGAACAAAACAGTGGTCTCACACTGACAGTTATTTGTAGCAGTACAATTTAGTGGCTTACTGTAGTTCACCAGGAAAAGGTCATAAAACTGTCACTGCCATAAAAAGGTTCATAAAAAGTTAGAAGTCCTTGGCAGTAACTCTTGGTCATTAGCTTTATTGCAGTTTTACTAAGAAAGTGTATATCAGTCAAGATTCAATATCTTGTTTGTATATAACTAAAGTTCCAGAATGCTACCAGTTATTCTTTGGTACATCTTCAGTAGAATAATATGCAGCTCCATGCAAGACTTCAAGGTTGCAATCTTCTGGTATTGCAAGTACAAAACTGCTGAGTTTTTACCTGTAAAGAGCAAATATATCAAATTTTTGTTTGTACACCCCCTAACCTACTGTAATTCCTCCACTATTTCTGAATTCAAAATTCAGTCAAGTGTAATGAAGTAGCAGTAGGCTAGATAGTCTTGGCCCAAATCAGTGTGGATCTGAGACTTGCTTTTATTTTGGGCAGTTTAACCGTAGTTTAGATGATCCTAATTTCTCCAGTGTTGTCTAAGTAGATTCCCAGCTGTATACTCTGTAAAGCTTTTTGGAATTCTACTTATCTGAGGTTAAAAGGTGACATGGAAAAGAAGTTGCAGTAGTTAATGGTTCTGTATGCACTTTTATGCAATATTCACAGTAAGTATATAAGTTAATATAGCTGTTCAAAAATTTTTACTTGAAGCAAAGTGCACAGCCAGGTGGGATTAGAAAGTGTTCATCTGATGATACTCTTCAGCCCGTTACTTCACCTATAATTATAAATTTCTTTCCTTCACCTATGTCCACGTTCCATTTACAGGATGTTTTCCATGGCAGTCTGAACTTCAGGAGCCATTCATACAATAATGCTCTTTGATGATATATAAATGGGATCCAGTTCCAATAGGGACCAGAATTGTTAAAAAACCATTTATTTCCATCTCTCTTTTACTGTGAACTGTTGTGTGAGAAATGTTTTGTTCCGTGAATAATTCCTGTAGATTTATTTATAAAGTTGAAATTTGAAAGACTTATGATATAAATACACATCTTGACAGGACATGATCTTGCACCTAAAGAATGCTTGTTGGCAAACCTCGAAGGGAAGAAGACAGAAAGCAGACCGTGACAGTCTTCTCCATGCTTTCTTCCAATTTCTACCTCAGTTATGGGGACAAAAAGAAAAAATAACTTGGATTTTATTTACAGCTGAGAGCCAGAGAGAAGTTAAAATTAGTCCAGCCGCTTTCCAGTTCTTAGCATACTGAAAACTTTGTATGATGAAAGAAACTCTTAAGGGTAACAGTAATAAGGTTGCAGGACAGTACAATGTGTGAGCAGCTCTGGCTGGCTGGGAAGGAAGAAGAAACTGAAACAGTCCATGATACACTAGCTCTTTATGATATTTATGGAGGTGGTCTGTGCTTTAAGGTGCTTTTTTGTCATCAGTAGACAGTACTTAGATGAAGGTGAAAAATTTTAATATCATTTTGATTGGAAAAAGGTCCACAGAAGAATGCATAGAGAAACAGCATTCATTTTCCCAGACAGCTGAGAGCATAATTCAGAATAGATAGCACCGACTTTTTATCCTATGTGTAATATAAGATATATATTGATATTATTAGGTAAAATGTTGGTAAATGCTTGCATTTATGAGCCACCTTATATAGAGAATTTCTTTCTCTTTCAGCACTAGGAAGAGAATGTCAGTGATAGTTCGTACACCATCAGGGAAGTTAAGACTCTACTGCAAAGGAGCTGTGAGTGTTATTGTTTTCACTGTAACAAAGAATACATGCTACATGCGAAGAATATAAACATGAAAGCAAAAGATTGTAATAACTGCAGTCAGAACATTGAAAGTGTGGGGGAAGGGATGTTGATGCACCTCTTCCAATTTACATTGTTTTGTTATATAGCTGTTTTATGTGGTGAGCTAGTTAATGTCTTTATTTACTAACTGTCTCTGAAGGTATGACAGACCCGTTCATCCCGCTCTTTGTGCTGGACTAAGGCCTTTATGCTTCCCATTAATTGCCTCCTTCTATGCTCCAAGAAAATGGATGAGCATGTATTAATAACTTGCTGGAGTAGCTGGGCATGGATCACTAGATAGAGATAGTATACTGGCATAACTGACTAGATGGGAATTTCAACCAACCCTTGATATTACACAGAAGTGAATTTTCCCAAAAGCAGGACCTGTGGGAAGGTGTCCTTATTACAATGCATATGGGAAGGGCAGAGTTGCTCAGTAGTTCTGGGTCTGTATATTAAGTCAAGGTTGAGGGGGAAGGAGATGAAATCCAGTTCCAAAATGGTTTGAGAAAAGGAAGTTTGTTGAATATAAATGTCCATTTTTTATCATCTCAAATGAAGGAAAGAAAAACTGCTGTTAATATTCTGTGTATTAAGCTGGCTACAAAAAATCTGAGAATGGCAGTTATGAAGCACTAATTTTACTTTGTGGGCGTAATATCAAAAGTGGAAGACAACATTTTGGCACTTTCCAAAATAAGGGGAAATAACATCAAAAATGTAGAAGAAAAAAACTGCATTATATCAGAAGTTGTAAATTTAGAAAATCTGAGGATTAGAATGCTTTTTAAACTTCTGAAATAAGATTACGTCTATTAAGTTTTGATGCTTAAATAATGCAATTATGTTTTTCTGGCATTTTCCTACGTGATTTGTATTGTCTACCAAAAAAAAAAAAAATTAATCATTTTTTCTTTTAAAGTGTTTGAACTGTATTTATTTGTTTTGTAGGATACTGTAATTTATGACCGTCTTGCTGAAAATTCAAAATACAAAGAAATCACCTTAAAACATCTAGAGCAGTTTGCTACAGAAGGTTGGTGATATTTTTCCATATAAAAATAAATATGAAATTCAGTTACTGCTCAAATTTCCAGGTTTTAAATTTTGTCTTGTTGTAATGTTTTACTCATATTAAGTTTGAAAATTATGTTTTAGCAATGTCTGCTTAAGAAAAGTCTTACTTTTACTAAGAAATTCAGTAATAACTTCATGCTTAAAAAAATCCTAAAAAACAACCCACACACCCACAGAGTACACAGTAGAATCTTTTAACCAAAACATTTTTCCAGAGAGCAAACACATAGCACATTGTTTCTATGAAGATCTCATTTCCCATGGTCGCTTTCATGTCCCATACCCAGTGAATGCTGTAGGGATGGCACACAGGAAGAAGTAGCCAAAGTGAAGATGGTTGGGAATTATTAGTGTAGTGCTCTTAAGGTAGCTTTTAGATGTATTGTTTCTGGCACCAGTTCCAATAAGGGGAGTTGCCAGCATCCATATGGTTTGTTTTGGTGTCTGCAGTTTTAATAATCACTTTTACAAAACAGTTGCTCAAGGTGAGGAGCCTCTCTGTGGGGGTTTGTGAAGTAGGAATAGTAAGTAAAATTTAAAAGACTGTGAAATTAGGGTGATTGATACAAGCAGCCAGTTAGTTATTTAATTATAGTGGATTTCACAGTACAGATGTGATGAGAAAAGCAGGCTGTAGAAAGGTTTCTGCACAGTTCCTAGATATTCAATGCCATAATCCCTTAGCATCTCAGGAAATGATAATTGCTGTACTGTGCAGTATCATAGTGTTACAATTTATCAGAGACGGTAGACAGGAGTTAGAAGCAGAATTATAAGAGTTGTGGGAATCTGAACTGCAGAGTTTTTACCTCTTTATTTTTCAAATACACTGCTACTAGAGCATTAAAATTATCTTTAATGTGTCTTAAGAAATAAACTTACACTCAAAAGCAAACTAGAAAACAACGCTTACATTTTGTTAACTGATCTCTGGCTAGATATTCTTGTTATCATGAAAGGTAATTTTTCTGTCATGCATATGACTTCTCTAGTTTTTGTGTTTTGGTTTATCATGGAATTTAGAGTTTTGACCAGTGTATTAAGCAGCTTCGGTCTCTTGGTTCTATCTGTGACAGCAGAATAAACTCAGAGATCTGTTTCTTTTGTTAGTTTTTCAAATCAAGAACTCTGCAGGAAACATTTGGTTAGTCTCAAAAGAATCTTAAAGTAATAAAGTTAGGATAAGTTACGCAGTGAAGTTGAAAACAGAAGTATGCCCCAACAGATTTGACTGATGGTACAGCACAAAGCCTCAGATGCACACTGGGGTTCTAGAAAGGCTTAACCAGAATTAGTCAAGAAAACATTACTTAGGTGTGAGGTTAGTTTGGGTTATAAGGTATAGGTTTGGTTACAGAAAAGATAAAATTAGATCACTGTCTGCTGTTCTGTGCGAATTGATGTGAAAATTTCAATCCAGTACTTAATTACCATTCTCATTACTCAGTAGTACAACTCCTTAACAATCAGGTTAAACTAAATAAATCAACATAAAAAGTGAAAAATTCCACCTGTCTTTAGAACCACTATACATATGAAAGGATTAAAAAGTTTGTTCAGCTATTTTTTGTATCCTTCTTTTCAACAGGTTAAAAGATCTACTGTTCAGAAGAGTGAATTTCTAATCTTTTAAAAGGCATAAAATTCAGTTTTTAACAAAAAAAATTTCATCTCTCTGGAATCGATTAAAAAATTGGTATTTATTTTTACTTCAGATTTAAATTGCAGCCAACTGTGTTGCAAAGTTCCTCATGAGTACTCCTTTCATGTGGCAGGACAGTATGTCCTTGGCATTTGCTGCCTTCTCTTGGTGTGTTGTTCAAAAATGAAGTGGTTAGCATGTCTGGCACTTATATGTAAGCGTTCATTAAGTTGGAGTGTTAATTCCTGCTTGGATAAATAGAAAAGTCCTGTGTAATTTTCCTGTGTTGTTCCAGTCTGTTAAGACTCAGGTTTAATGATATTTTATTTTCCACATTTTATTTGGAAGATCCTTTTAAATCAAAAAGAAAAGAAGGATATTAATTTATTTTTTTTAATGCTTAGGCAGTGATTGAAAAAGAGAAAGCAAATACCTTGAAAAAACTATTTGCTGACATTCCATACATTTGGATTTCTTCTCTTCCTTTTATCATCTGCAGAAAATATGTTGAAAGCATTGTGGAAATAGTATCACTGTTAGTCAGACATAGCTTCCTTTCCTCCCCTTCACCTATATTCATTGCTTTGGACCTTGTTAGCATATCCTTATTATGTAGAGAAAAGAAATCAGTTGAGTTGATAGCCTTGAGTTTATTCTTCTGAGTCTAGATGGTGAGACACGTGTTCCTAATGCTGTTTAGTTGTCAGACTAATACATTACACATGGTTTTTATCCTGGAGTTACTAAACTACTCTTACATCTAAGACACAATTATTATTTCATGCCCAACCTCTTACAGTTTCAAAATTGCCACTGGTGCTGAGCTGTATGCTCTATAAACCTGTGAACAAATTAGGTTTACGTTTAAACATCCCTGGTTGTGGTGCTGTTTGTCTCCTAGAGCAGAGTGGGCAAGTGACCAAAGGGTAACTACATTAATCCTACCTGCCTCCCTTCTAAATCTACTGGCCTGCAAACTGTGGCTGGTATATAAAGAGTTCTGGCAACTTCATTCTCTAGAAATCTGGTAATATGTGAAAATGAGCTGTTAGAAAATTCACACCTAGCTACTTAAATTGAGTGTAAAATGTGTGTTGTCAAAAAATAGATATTTCTTAAAATATGTAGTCTCAAATTCTTGCTGTAATGCTTAATTCAGATTTCTGCTGAAGGAAAAATTCTGTTAATAATATCAACCAGCTCAAAGGTTGGTAAGTAAAATTGCCAAATGGTGCACAGTGATTTTATTTTAAGAATTTGGAAAGCTGAAACAACCTGTGAGACGGCAAAGCTAAATGCAGGGATTCAGAGTTGGCTTCTGGCAAACTAGAATTTCCTAAGGATATTGAGGAGGGGTGAAGAGGCCAGTTGTAATGCTGATATATTTTAACTTCTATCCAGCACAGCAACATTTAAGTTTATAAATACTTTTCTCAGAAATACAATTCAGTTTTACAGGTTTAATGTTTCAATGTACATACTTATTCAGCAAGTGTTTGGATTTCTTCATATCTTTTTTACAGTTTAAACTAAGTCAAATCTTACATAAAAATTTATTATTTTCTTCCAGTGAAATAGATCACCTGAATTACATTCAGCTTCTTTGAAACTATTGCTCTGTTGAATAAATTTCTATTTATAGTTCATTTTTACTTTATGTATATTTTAAAAGTTCTTCAAGATGTGCAGCAGCAATTTGAAAATCAGGCATAGGCATACATAGAATACAGAATTATTTCACCTTTCAAAAGGTACTCTTTACAGGCATGTCAGGGAAGGGACTAACAAATACTGAATCATTATCTGCTTTCTCTCTAGGCTTAAGAACTCTGTGTTTTGCTGTGGCTGAGATTTCAGAAAGTGATTATCAAGAATGGTTAGATGTCTATCACCGTGCTTCTACAGCTATACAAAACAGAGTACTCAAACTTGAGGAGAGCTATGAACTAATTGAAAAAGTATGTGCAGCTTGATGTAACTTTCTGGGATTTGGGTTGGTTGGGGAAAGGATGGGATGGGCAGAGGGATGAGCAGAAGAATGGGTTCTTAATTATTGTACTTATTTTCTGTTGGTATTTCACATGAAAAATGAATCATTACTGAGAAATAATGCTTAGATAGGAAAAAAAAACCTAGCAATATACTGACAGTTGTGTTGTGTAGTCCTTGCAGTTTAAATAATCAATAAATAAAAAAATGAAGGAACAGTAAATCTGACAAAGTTTTGTTGCAAGTATCTACTTGCTGGAAAGTGTAAATTATAGCTTGTACCACTGGAAAGCTTTTTTCCAAAGTTCTTCTAGTGTGTAAAAAACAGATAAACAATGTGTAATAACAGATAAACAACATCTCCTTCATTATATAATGATCTTGGAACAAAGGAGTAGTCAAGATTGGAAGGGACTTCAGGAGGTCGTGTAGACACAAGTCTCTGCTCAGAGCAGGGCTAGTTTTGCTTGCCCAACACTTTGATGAAGTTATGAGTATCCACAAGGAGGGAGCTTTCCGAGCTGCAGCAGGTAATTTTTTTATGCTAAACTCAGTCTTTTCTCCTTCTTCTCAATTAAATTTTTATTGCTGCAGAATGTGACTGATGCCTCTTGTTCTTTAACTGTGCAGCATGCATTTTGGAGAGGGATGGCTGCTCTGCAAGCTTCAGTTAGCAGAAGGAATCTCTACCTTAGTCTTATGTTTTTCCCATGTTAAACTCATCCTACTTCTTCAGGTGCTCTTAATATAACGTGCTCTGGGCCCTAAGCTGTTTTGGTGTCCCTCTGTTGGACTTGCTTGTACCCAGATGCAGCATCACAAGGGTAGAGCCTGAAGCTTCTGGCAACGCTGCTTCTGGAGTAGCCTAAGCATGAGGTTAAGACTTCACTGCCTCAACAAAAAAAGGTCCCATGACTATTAAATTTATGAGAAAATGGAATACATGAGATAATAGTGTTTGAAGTTTTGATACTTAAATTTTGGGTCGGTTATTTTTGGGTATTTTCTCCTGGAAGAGTGGAAAGAGTAAGAGATATTAGATTAATAAAACTGCTTTAAATTCATACCCTCACGAATCTGTGGTGTTTAATGAAAGAAAAAGAAGGGTGAGGGTATATAGCTTCAGTCACTAATGAACATTGCTGAGCAGTTTATCTGGATATGACAAAACAGTCTTGAAACTATGTTACTTTTTAATGTGATGACAACTCTGCTACCTTTACAAATTTGCATATAAGCTGCACAAGTACTTCCTCAGGCTATAGTATGCGGGCCATGCTGCTACCAGGATTGCACATTATTAGATGTGTATTATGGTGTCTTTAACATTAGCTAGTTTTTAAGGTATAAAAATGAGAAATACAAAAATGGCTGTATTCACAAAAACTGTGTAGATTTGCTCCACAGGAAGCTAAAATCAAACAGAAGTACTAAGATGAATTGACGGGTGTTTCGGATTTTTTTTACAAAGTGAAGAGAAATCATTAAAAGAGAGGAGGTGTAGTGTTAGCACTCCTGAAGCCTCAAATCAGAGAGGTACTCCTCAGGGAAAGGTAGCTGTTGCTGGACTACTGAGCTACTGAGTGAATAACTGATTGAAGTTTGAGTGGTCACACTGTGAAGTTTTGTCAAGCCACACAGATATCTAAGTTAAAGCTCATAGAATAACGTGGAAGTACTTTATTTGTTGATATCAAATCTGATTAATGAGTTTAGAGAGCATTAATCTTGTAAATACAAAGAGTTAAGTAAGATAAATGGAACATTGAAATTGAATTTAAACCAAAAAATCCTATATGTATGAAATATTCTATGTTCACAGAATCTTCAGCTGCTTGGAGCAACAGCAATTGAAGATAAACTGCAAGACAAAGTGCCTGAAACCATAGAGACACTTATGAAAGCAGACATAAAAATTTGGATACTTACTGGGGACAAACAAGAGACTGCCATTAATATTGGTATTACATTTGTATTTATTTGATGTCTTTGTTACAGGTTTAAAAATAATAGCAGTTGATGGAGTAAAATTTCTTTCAGAATGGAAAGTTGTCTTGTAAAAAATAATAATATTATATGTCACTCCAGAATTTGAATGTGAACTTATTTTTTTAGTCAGTGATGGGGGAGGGTAGGGAGTGGTGGATTCTGCCTCTGTTAAAACACTAAGAGCAATGAAAAGTTACGTCAGACAGGAGGCAAAAAAATAGGAAATTGTACTTTGTCATAGCATATAAAATTAATTAAAAAGAATACATTGGCTTTTGACAGTAAGAGGAAATAATATTAAGAGAATTTAAGTATTCTTAGTTTCCCTTCTCTGTTTTTCCTTATTTACAAGAAAGGTGAACTAAATTACTATAACCTTTTAACAAAGGTTTATTTTTACTGTTTCCTATTATTATGAAGGATGGTAAAAAAAAGACTAATTTCAGCAATGATAAATCTGTATCTTTAAATAGTTATACATGAAAGCTGTTTTTAACATGTAATATTCTTTGCATGTGGCCAATCAGCACTTACTGCTGTAGTGTAGATACTTGTCCAAAATAAAGCCTTACTTCAGTCATATAGATCCATTTTATAGGATGTTATTATTTTTAATCTTAAAGAACTCTTCATATGCACATAATACAGTTGATTTTCCTTAGTACCTTCAGGTTTGAGGCAATACACATAATACCAATATTTCCACTTATTAAGGAGGGTAGTAAATATTTTTGACTAGGCAGCCTAAATCATTAGCACAGAAAATGTGTCCTCTTTAATGCATCAAAGTATAAAATAAAAGAATGAAAAGGTATATATGCAAGTTTTGAAGGAAATGCAAGTTGCATTCTGAAAATTTGCGATGCTTAGGGAGATTTATTTGTTGTTTTCTGCAACTCTCTTTAAAGCACCTCTGAATAAGGCAGAATAGTTGCAAGTTGCAGCAAGGGAAATTCTTACTATTCTGACTTAGTACCTGTATGTACTTCTATCAAATGCAGTAGAAATTTATTTTTTTATCATTTAATTAAGCTAGGTATATCTTAATTTTAATTCTTTGTGTAGTTCTCCTACAGAAAAAAAAAATACCTTGTTATAAGAGATTTTGTGAAACTGATTTTTAAAAACAAAATCTTTTTAACAGGTCACTCTTGTAAACTTTTGAGAAAGAACATGGGACTAATTGTTATAAATGAAGGCTCTCTTGACGTAAGTGAGATCTTCAAAGTTCTCAGTTAATGATACATTATTTTATTGCTTCAGGTATCCAGACATCATGGTGAAGGTGGTGTAAAAAATAATTTGGAGTGTGTCTATCTTGTCAAACATAGAAAACTCTGCCAAAACCATGGTTTGGGGGGATGTTGCTTGTGTTTGTTTTGGGGGGTTGCTTTCTTAATTTTAATATTCCACGCTTATAAGACTGTATGGTCTTAGTGACAGAATGTTACTGAATAACTGGAAAACAGTCTACACCTTCTGAAATCACAGCATAGCTACTACACAAAGGAACTTCACAACTATGAGCAAATGAATTCCATGTAGTAGATTTCATCCCTGGAGGCTGAAAGCCAGGAGCTTCACATTATACAAGCATTACAAATGAACCACTTCTAGTGTGATGATTCAAAAGTTCAATAAATATCTATCAAGCAATTTCTTCTTATATTAAATTTATATAAATGTAGTTTAAAAATAAAAGGTAGTAGCTGCAATGATAACTACACTGTACTCCATATTTCACCCTGGAGTGTCTAGATTATAGAGATTTAAAGATCCTTTTTTTGCATGCCCAATGTACAGAATACATGGAGATGCAAATATCTTATGCCAGCTTAATTTATAACTGCAAACTGGTCGCTTGCAAATCTGGTTTTGTTGATAACATATATAATGGGTTTTTTCAGCAGCAGGTGAATGTATTCTGAGAGGCAGTTCAAAAAATAAGAGTAAACTAGCCTTATGCAAATAATTTAACAAGAGACTATAAAGTTTTCTGCCTCATGTGATGGTGTGCATTTTAATGTTTGATGAGTATATCTCATGTCCTACCCTTTGCTTGCTAGTATGGTTGGAATGGCATGTCAGTCTCTATTTCTAGAGTGACTTGTTACCTTGAGTAAATCACCTTGAAGGTTCTAATAGAGGGGGGATCAGGTCTCAGGAAATGGAAAGATGGACTGCTATGTTTGAAGAGTGCTGAGTCAGTGCAGCTGAAAAGATGGATCAATTCCTCTTTCCTTCCTGCATACCAGGAACAGTTGGCAAGAGACTCTAATACTTAGTTGGAGTATTGTCTGTTAAGAAATTCACGTAGAGTGAAACTTTGGCTTTTGAGTAGCATAGGTTCACCTCTTGTACTGGGACTGCATCCATGAGTGCTGACCAGTTTCCTCATTGTGACAGGAACTGAGCAACCAGGAAACTTACAAGAAAATAAGCCCAGTGTCATGGCACTTGTGTATTTGGGATCTTTGAGAAGAGTTGCTCTGTGACAGTCCTCTCCTCCTTGTCTCTAAAGTATAGCTTCTTGGCTATATGTAGATGTTTATAGGTTCATTGGAGTTGGAGAGGTTGGCTTTTTTTGGTCTGCACACTCTTCTGAAAAACACTGAAACCTTGCACTGAGAACAGTGGTTTTAAGTGGATGCTTCTTCCCCTTGCTATTAAAATAATAGTATTTGTCCATTGCATTACCAGTGGATTCTCCTAAAACATAGCTTGCTCAAATCTAATCCCTTTATAGACAGTCAGAGTCCCATGTCTCCAAGACATGTAAAAGAAAAGATTTAACAAAACAAATACCTTGTCAATTTGGTCATTGTTACAACTTAAGCATGCAAGGGGAACTTAAGCTAACAGAGGAATTCAGAGTAAAAAAATATATTTGTTCAGACTGTATCCCAGTCCCATTAACATCTTAGCTTAGCATCACAAGCAAAATGTGAGTTTTGTTAGTCAGTTCTTACAGTTGTGTACAAGAGCACTGGATTATATTTGCCTTCATATTAACCTAATGGACTGCTAAATTTCCCTATAGTGCTGTTAATCGTAGACAGACGTCATAACAGAGCCTTATTCTTGTATTTGTGAATATAAACTAGAATTAGAAAATAGTATGATTACCATTCAGTTTCATTGAAAAATATTTCATTGAAATATGAAAAATACTTAATAAGGGACATTTTAATGCTGCTTTTAATCTGAGGCATGTGATTTTAGCATAGGGAGTATGCCCACAAAGGAATTTTAAATATGACAGTTTTACAATTGGAATTTCATTTTGTCTTGGGATATGAGTTTTTTTGTTTTAATATGTAGTGTTCTTGGAGCTGCCTGATGGCATGTCTGCTTCTTATAAAAAGTTAAGGTCAGTTTAAACAACAGAGTTCACTACTAAACAATATCCCCAAGTACCACATCCACAAGCATTCTGAGTTCTTCTGTGGATGGTGACTCCACCAGCTCCCTGAGTAGCCTGTTCCAATGTCTGAGCACCCTTTCAGTAAAAAAATTTGTCTTACATCCAATCTAAACCTCCTCTGGCAAAACTTGAGGCTCTTATCCTGTCACTGGTTGCATGGAAGAAGAGACTGACCCCCATCTCACCACAACCTCCTTCCATGCAGTTGTAGGGAACAATAAGGTCCTCCTGAGCCTCCTCTTCTCCAGGCTATACAATCCTAGCTCCCTCTTCTGCTCCAGACCCTTCCCCAGCTCTGTTCCATTCTCTGGACAGGTACTGGCATCTCTGTCTTTCTTGTACTGAGAGGCCCAGAACTGAACACAGGACTTGAGGTGTGGTCTCACCAGTGCTGAGTGCAGGGGGATAATCACTGTCCTGGTCCTGCTGGCCACACTAGTGCTGACACGGGCCAGGATGCCATTGGCCTTCTTGGCCACCTGGGCACACTCTGGCTCATGTTCAGCTGGCTGTCAAACAGCACCTGCAGGTGCTGGTTTTACAGTTCTTACCCAGTAAACAGTACACCCACCCAAGACACAGTAAGCCAGTTTCTCCAGAAGAATGGCTTGAGAGAAAACCTCAAAGGCTTTACTGAAGTGCAGGTAGACAGCATCCACAACCTTTCCCTCATCCACTGTTCATGTCACCTTGTAGAAGGAGATCAGGTTGATCAAGCAGGATCCACCTTCCCTAAACCTGTGCTTGCTGTGCCTGATCCCCTGGTTGACCAACACATGCCTTGTGATAACACTCAGGATGATCTGTTCTATGACCTTCCCAGGCTGACAGCCCTGTAGTTCTCCCAGATCCTCCTTCTGACCCTTCTTGTAGATGGACATCACACTGGCAAACCTCCAGCTGTGTGGGACCTCCACAAGGTTAACCAGGACTGATGAGAAATGTTGGATGTGGAAGAGCCTGGTGAGCTCTTCCACCAGCTGCCTCAGCAGCCTCAGGTGGATCTCACTGGGATCTAAACACTTGCTTGTCTAAGTGGCAGAGACCATTTACTCCTGGATTTATGAGGATTTCATTACATAGAAGAAACAGTAGACGGGCGGAATATGACTTTTCATGTGTTTAAACTTTATTAAAAATTAAACAGTCCACAGAGATGAGAAAAAATTATACTTCCTTTCTGTTACAATATTTCTTAATTAGAGAAGGTGGTCTGGAATATAGTTACAGAAACTGTTGTCATTTTAAAGACTTTTTAACATGTTATTTTAAACAGTGGAACTTCATTTCTGTCACAGTTTCTAGTGAATGATAGCCTGGAACGAGTGCAGAATTCTGCAACAGCCTAATCTCATTTTAGATACAGCAATGAATCTTTAGAAGGCCAGTAGAAGCAAAATAGTCAAAAACCATTAACAACAGTGTTTGGGACTGGACGGAGTAAGTTGATCTGAAAAGGCAAAGCAGTATCTTTAATTTCATTTCAGAGGGTTTTGAGATTTTTAATTAGTTGAGTGTTTTATTTTTAGTGGCTACACCAAATTTTGTTTATGTGTGCCTGACATCACTGAAGTACCACAATTATTCAGTTGGTAAACTTTAAAAAAATACAGGAACATGTTCTCATAGAATGTCATTAGCTTCCAAAGTCAATATTTTACAAGCAGAAGGGATTTCATCTTCCTTTCTCCTCTAAAATACTCTATTCTTCTGGGCTGTAAAGAAGGAAACACAAGAAAAGTATGTTCTAGCTCTGTAAAGGTCTTTCAAAAAGAAAGAAGGGCAACAAGCAGTATTTTTTGTCCTTCATAACACTCCATGGTAGAGTTGCACTGTAGCTGACTAGATGTCAGTGGCCTTCCCAAAGCAGGCTGCTGCATAAATAAATGCATATGAATGAATTGTCTACTGAATATAATCTGAAATTCTCAGTACTAGATCACAAAATAGTGACTTCTGTAGGTGTGATTCAAACTGTCATTAGCAATTGAAAAATACAAAATATGTTCCTTTGTAAAATGTGTACTTGATGTTATAGTTGTTAAATTGTGTTAAAATACAAATTTAATGTGATAGAATTATAAGTTATATTGCATCATGAATTATCTGTGTCTACTTTTTCTAAACATTTAGGAAAATTTTGTATAATAGTAAATTCTAGTATCTCTATATATGTGAATCATCTTTTGTGTTACTATATTAGTTTTCTGTATATCTGTGTCCTTTGGCAAATTTGTGCAACTATTGTTGCTGTTCAAAGAGCATTGAAAGTTCCACTATAACATACACTTTTTTTTTTTTGGCAGAGTGCAAGTGCAATCTTACACAACATTTCTGCTGTGTATTTCTCATAGAGCAACTATTGCAAATATTATTTTCATTTTATAATATTTGATAGCAGAATCAAAAGGCAAAATATTTTTCCTCAGAAATCAAAGTGCCAGTGTTTCTGATCACACTGAAAATTTGGATTTAAAATACTAAGAATTACAAATAATTTTATCATTTTTTTATGCAACAGGGAACAAGAGAGACACTTAGCCATCATTGCAGTACTCTTGGTGATGCTTTAAGGAAGGAAAATGATTTTGCTCTCATCATTGATGGTAAATCTCTGAAGTATGCTTTGACATTTGGAGTAAGACAGTATTTCCTGGATTTGGCTTTGTCATGTAAAGCTGTTATTTGTTGCAGGTAAGGTTTGCATTATTCGCTCTGCATGCTATATTTATTGACATATAAAAATTAATAAACTGAAGTTATGAAATGTAGTCATTCAAGTGAAATATCACTATAGAACAGTCTGCAACAGAGTGTGCCTCTCAAAGTCACTCAGATTGCATATTCCCAGAAACATAGTTCATAATCCACTTGGGAGTAGTCTCAATAGGTTGAGACACAAATCTTGACCTTGAATTGGTATTACAGTTAACTGCAGGTTTTAGCATATCTAGAGTTGTCTGTAGATCTTTCTCCACAGGCTACTTTTCTGTAAGATGTGGATTGTACTGTATAAGAAGTCCACAAAAGTGCTAAGGGTACTAAAGGGGTGCTTTTTATTACCTGAAGCTGGTGGAAACACTTTTTTAAATCATTATTGTGATCAATTATTATAGGCTTGTTCTATATAATGAGCACTTTCATCCTGTTCTGTAAATATCAACTATTACACTATAAACTTCCATTGTTCTATTAAAATAAATCAGTTTCATCTGAAAAATCTGTTCAAAAGGGAGATATTTTTCTGCTTTGCAAAAGAACATGGAAGAGGAAGTAATATTAACAGTATCCAAGTAATCACTGGGTTTCTAGTCTTTCCATCCCTTCTGAAAAGCCATGTTATACTACCAAGGGATTTTTTAATTAATGTTTTTGTGGTTAAGCTTTGTAACCACACTACAGCCTGAAACAGTTTGAATTTCAAACTAAGGTTTTACTGTCTTTTAAACTGAATAGTTTATATTGTGTATAAACACTTTCCTAATGGCAGTAGTCCTTCTGACAGATAAATTGGAGTGTTGTGTTTGTTCTAGGTTGAGTTTGCTCAGTACAGTAACAAGCAGGAGATGCATGTAGAACTGATCTT
This sequence comes from Luscinia megarhynchos, assembly GCA_034336665.1. Lineage (NCBI taxonomy): Eukaryota > Metazoa > Chordata > Aves > Passeriformes > Muscicapidae > Luscinia > Luscinia megarhynchos. The sequence goes on along the minus strand of CM067566.1, from coordinate 23,675,926 downwards.
TTAAAACTGTATTTCTTTTTCTTCTCTTTCCTTGATTAAAAGATATGTTTTATGCCATTTAAAGAGATAATTTTTTTGTTTCTGTTGAACTGTGGAGCCATTGAGGAGTATTCTGTACATAAAGCTATATTTTAGAAAGCATTCTTGTAAAGAGACAAAAAAGAGCAAAATGAAAGTTTCTGTTCTAGTAGTATTCTCTCTGCCATTTCTTCATTTTACATTTCCATAATATATTTAGGTCAGTTGGTTTCAATGTATATTATATATATGTCTGACATATTTTGTGGTTGCTTAAAAATTGGCTACAGGTTTAAAGCTAAATACTTGCTCGTAACACTCACTGTTTTAATGCGAACATTTTTAATATCCCATGTTGCCCTAAAGTCAAAATTCTGCCAAAATACTTGTTTCTGTTAAATGCTTTGTCTTTAGTAATGAAAAACTTATTTTCTTTGTTTATGAGCATTAAAATCAAAAGTTTGAAATGCTAATTTTAAATTAGAGTAAATCACTTTAAAAATTTTTTACAAAAAATGTATGTATATAATCCAGACTAATCAAAAATGTAAGCTCTTTCTTCATCCATATAAAGACAGTAAACATCTTAAGCTCTCCTTTGTTCTAAAAGTACAAATTACATCACTTTCTTTTAAGTTTGCAGGCTGCACAGACTTGTGCAGAAGCATTTATTACCAATGAATTCTTCCAAAGACTAGCAAAGATGATGCTGACTGATATTCAGTAGATATTTCTCTTAAAAAAAAAAAAAATCCGTATATGATATTAATTCCAAGCAGATGTTTGGCTTAAAGACTTTAGCAAACTGAATTCCAACTCTGTATTGGTTTCAGAGTAATATATGCAAAAAGAATGCTAAATGAGTTATTCTGAAGTAAAAATGTACAGGTAAGAGTGAGCAAAATGAATGAATTTTTTTTTTTTTTCACCATGAACTTGAGTGACAGTGCCATCTTCCAGCTGCCCCTACAACGTTGTCTAAAAAGGAATTAGGGCACTGTTCCTGAAAGGTTGAAAAGATGAAAAAAAAGTACTCAGGTCAGGAATCTTCTGTAGAAGCTGGCTATGGCTAGTCTTGGTACAACTCTCAACAGCAGAGTTCAAATAAAACATGTACCAAAAGATCATAGAGAGATTTTTGTCATATAGGTGGACCACAGAGTTTTTCAGAAGGGCTGTTGCCCAGAAACTTTCATCCCAGGTTTTCCACAAGGCTGTACAGATGCCATACAGCTTTTTCAAAAATCCAATAGTTGTGCATGTGTTGTGCTGGCCACAGAACAATGTGATTACATACCCACCTTCAATTTGAAGGTTGTGTTGTTTTTCATTCCTTTATTTTTTATAATACATTTTAAAACAGTTCTCTCTTGGTAAGGTGACTTCCTCAGCATAGCTTTTATGTCACCTTGGTAAGCTTTTATGTCACCTTGGTAAGGTGACTTCATCTTTCAGCTTTTAAGTAGTCCAAAGTTCAGAAATGTTGTTTGAATTTTGCTATGCTTTTATCATATACCCTTCAAGGGCAATAACAAGACCACATTGCTGACCAGGCTGTTAATAGGCCTGGGTTTATTACCTTTTCACAGAATATATTGTTTTGAAATTCCTGTATTAAGCCTGTTGCTTTTTTTTATCCCCCAGGGTATCCCCGCTTCAAAAATCTGAAGTTGTAGAAATGGTTAAAAAACAAGTTAAGGTAGTAACTCTAGCAATTGGTGATGGAGCAAATGATGTTAGTATGATACAAACAGCACATGTTGGTGTTGGTATCAGTGGGAATGAAGGTCTACAGGCTGCTAATTCTTCAGACTACTCAATTGCTCAGGTAGGTCATTACATTGTGAAATACTGCAATCATTTATTTTAAGATATGATTAATATTTGTGTATGTGTGTTTTAATTGTATTTTTGTTCATTTTTCATGTTTTTTGCAGTTCAAGTATTTGAAGAACTTGCTGTTGGTTCATGGAGCCTGGAATTACAACAGAGTAGCTAAATGTATCTTGTATTGTTTCTACAAGAATATAGTCCTTTATATTATTGAGGTAATTTTACAGTACATGAAATTCGACTTCTTGAAAGTAAAATCTTAATTTTGAGCTTTTGGTTATTATACATGATTTTGGAGAAGTATAACTGTGAATAAATACCTACTAATACTTAATCTTGAAACTTTTAATAAACTGATTAATTTTTTTTACTTTAAAAAACCCCGTTGTTTTAAAAATGCATCATAAATATTAGTACTAAACATGTTTATAATATTGCCAGCTTATTAAAATGCTGTACATGTAACAGCATCTCAGTAATTAAGGAATCCAGTTCCAGTTCTATCTCAAATCTACCCAGAGATGTGTGTGCTTCAGCTCTTTTTGCTGGTGTCAGGGACTGTCGGGTTCTGAAGCCCTTTTGAAAGTCTCGGCTGCACTGCAGGGCAGTTGCTGTTCAGAGCAGTGCTCAGGAATTTTACAGACTGGTTTAGTTCCACTCTTGGGTACCTTTCATGTGCTGAATGCAGTGACCATGCATCCTCAAGTTCCTGTTCAGGAACAGGGATACTTTCCTGAAGGTTAGTGGACCTAGTTTGTTCACCTGGGATTTTAAGGAGCGAAATCATGTGAAAATTACAGTGGTATGGGAGGATTGTGTTGTAATAAATGTGTATTTATTGGTAAGTATGTTTAGAACAGAATGTAATTATATTTATTATATATATTATATTATGAAGTTATATATAATTACAGTTTTCACTACCTTCATGACCACACAGCAATCATAAAATTTTGAACACATTTTTAAGTAAATTTTAAAAGCTTCTCTCTTCCCTCCTTTCATTTTCTTCCCACAGCTGCTGCATTTTTATAACCAAATATATATATATATATATATATAGTAATTACATTTATTATTGATTCAAACTTTATATTCATGATGAAACTGTGGGTTAAAATGTGGAAAAATTATTTACTTTCTGAAAATGTTGCCGACAAAATAAATTTTGTGGATAGCTTTATGTATTTTTACATTAATTACCTTAACAGATACTCTTTAAAGTTTCACTGTTTTTTTAAATCTATTTTTTAATTGGTGTCTTATCTTGCAAAGTAAATATTCAGTTTTACTGGAAGAAAATGCCTTATTCCTGTTAAACCTGATGTAAACATTAGTTAACATTTCCAATTTTGATACTTATTTATGTGACCTTGCTGCAATATTTAAAAATACTTTAATCATTTCTATATACAAATGTTGTAGCCAAAAGAGTGTATTTTTCTTACCATATTTTTGCATTTTTAAATTTCCTCTTTTTTCTCTCCTTTCCGTGTTATTACTGGAAATAGATTTCTATCTAAGTAGCAGCAAGTTTGTAGCCTGTTTAGAAAAGTATAAAGTAGGAAGCTATAGAAAAAGCAAGTTCACTAAAGATCCTTTTTTGCTTCAAAGTGGCAGACTTTAGATCCTGTATTTCAAAGCCTGGATATCTACTTACATGACCAAACTTCCAGAAGTACTGATTAGCAGAAGCTCTAGAAGTATTTGAAAAAAACGATGTATATTTCACTTATAGAAAGCATACATTTATAAATTTATAACTTAAATTTGTATCTCTTTTTTTTTTTTTTTTTTTTTTTGAGAAAGAAAGTTAAATGCAGGCAGATAGTCTCTTCCTCCTGAGCAGATGGAAAGGCAAAGAGATCATTTTGGTATGGGTTGTCATGACCCCTTATATATAATGCATGCAAGCATTTTGCCATATACACCTTCTCTGGAGGACAAAATGAATTCTACTTGAATTCCTGTATACCCAACGTTTGTCAGCGCAGAAAACTTTTCAGAGATGTTAATAGCTCATGTCAATACTGTGAGTGAATGGGCAGAAATTCATCATTGAATGTCTCCAGAAAGGACAACTGCCAGTCTTGAGTCTCTCTTTTCAGTTTTTTTGTACAGATCAGGCGTGGGAGCAGAGAGCTCAATGAGTATTTGTAAGCTGCTGCTTAATATGCAGAAATGCTACATCAGGAAAACTTCTGTGAGGCTTTTGTGGCCACACCTCCTCTGTCTTGGAGTTTAGAAAATAGTACTGTGAAAGGCATGTCTGGAAGTTACTTTAAACAATTTTCCTTTTATTCTGACAATAACTAAAATACCTGCCTTTACTTAATAGATGTGTATCCTGTTTTTAAAAGTCTGCTCAGTACTAATCAAGAAAGTAATGGGAAATGTTCCATCTGATCTAAAATACAGCCTCTGTCCTAGGCATTCATGGGCTGATATGAAATTTATGTCAATTGGTTTCTTAGTTCAGAAAGTGGTAAAGGTCCATAGTAATACTCAGGCACAGTGGTCAGTGCTTACTGACGTTTGAACTCCTATTCATAAGAAACTAGAACTGGTCTGTAAGTGTTTTTCTACTCTGTGTCTTGATGCAATAGCTGTTTAAATATGGGCCTCATCTTTTGTATAGGACCAGTCACAAAGACTTTAGAGGTTATATTCTGATGTATCAGTCTAAATTGCAGGAGAAAACTCTGAATTTCTAACAGACCACTAAAGTGCTTTATTAAGCCTGTACAGAGCATCACACTCAAAGTAGAATAAGCCTATGCAAAGTCTCATACTTAATCTGGAGGGGCTGTCATTACTTTGTAACTGTGGTTGAGATTGATCTCATGATTGAACACTCCTTTTTGGATTGGTTTTAGTTTTATAATTACAATTATTGTATACATTCTATCATTAAAATGCTCATTTTATGAAGTTATGCAAAATACCTTCAGAGGAACAAAACTTTCCTATTCCTACTTCTCATTTTTCTATCTAGTAATAACTAGTAATCATGTAAAATAACTGGTTCATATTAAATAAAAAGTATTTACAATTTTTAAAAAAGATTTGATTTTTACCCAACATGAAGCATCAAATGAAAGAGTAAAGGACCAAGACAAGCAGAAGAAACAGATGTGTGGAGTTGAGATTTAAAGTTTGGTCACAGATGTTTAAACATGGGTGTTTGTAGCAATTTAAGTGGTACTATGAAAATAATTTATTAAGTGATTAGAGCTGTAATGAATTTTGTTATTTCATAAACTTTGAATGATGGGGAGGTTATTTTCCCCCTCTCCCAATTTCTTTTCTTCTCAGTACTGAGTTGCCAGCTTTCTGCTGTTCATGTCCATAACTGGGATTTACTGTCTTGTTCCTGATTTGCTTTGCCTTGCATATCAGAAGAAGAGCCATGATCATACTGAGTCCCGTATATGCACAACCCCAAACATGAGCAGGCTTCCTGTGTATGCTCACACTGGGCCTGAGCTGCACAGTTCAGCTGCTGTGGCTCATGGCTTACATGAGGTGTGCAAACTGCACCTCGTTCAGTTTGAAACACACACAGCACAAGGTGGTTGTGCTCATGCCCACATTTTTGCATTACATGGTTGGAAAATGTAGAAACACAAGGATCTGTGTTGAGGTCCATCTCATTTTAGACAGGCTGGGGACCTAAATCTCCTATTCAATGGGAGAGCCGTTGAACTACAGAATGGTCTGATTTTTCACTGCCTGTTCACATATATAGTCTAAAATACTTTTTAAGAACAACCAATCACCTATCCTGTAAAGGGAAGCTGGATTAGTAATTTGAGTTATTAGAATAGGACCTATACCCTAAGAGATAAGTGTCTGCTCCTAAATTGGTATCATGTACAAGATCCTAAAAACTTATTTTGCAGGTACAGCTGCCTTCATTGTCCATCATACCTAGGATGAAACATGCTTGTCTCTAAATAAACTGCCCACTGCAGAGCAAGTGTTTCTTGTGATTCTCACTATTAATAATGTAGTCAGCTCTGTATTACTTTTTTCATACAGGTTTAAGAGTGTAATTTTCTAGGGCCCAAGATTCAGAAGTTAAGGTGAATAGGTGGGTTATTTTCTTTCCCCCTTACAGTTTGAGGTGAGGGCTGTATTTTTGCTTTGTCTTTCCTTTTTCCACCTTTAATTTTGAGCCATTGTTGTTTGAGCCAGTTGTTCATAATGTGAACATTCATAAAATTAATTTTTCTGCTTAGATACTAAAGATATTTTGTCTCTTAAAGGTATGTATCTGGTATTCCAGTAAACAGTAGTGTTTCTATTAGAGACCACTGCTTTTAGCCACATTGAAAGTTTTCTTCTTCATGGGCTTCTTTTGATAGATTCCATTAGAACTTCAGAAGTTAGAGATTCTACCAGATTTCACCTGTCTTTAGTTTGCATCTAGACCTCTGGCCAAGATGTATTCCAGTCCCTTACTATACTAAAATGAACTAAAATGCCTGTAACTTGCATGCTTTCTTTAGAAGAAAGGAAATGCTAGTATTTCAGGAAGTCAGTATGTCAATATTATGCCTTAAAGGATTTCTTTACAATTTTATAGTAAAACCGTTTTCAGTTTAAATACCTTGAAAACTCTAACTTAAATTCTGTACAAAATTAGTTGAAAACGACATTCCATTGTAAATTAAAATTTTATCCTAAATATCCTGCTTTTTTAAAAGTCACTCCATAACATTTTCAAGTGTTGCTTAACATCATTAACCTGTAAGAGCAGTCAACATGTGGAATAGATTCAGTGTATATATGTAGGCCTTTCTTTTAAAATTAGCATTTTATAACACTTTGCCTGCTGGTTAAATCACAGTAGAAAGTTAATGTCTTTTCCATGTACTCCTTGAGAAAGGTCAAGTCTGTGTGTACTTGTGATCTTTTATTTTCTTCCTAGAGAGTGATACTTTTCTTAACTCTGTCTGAAATTACCAGCAATGAGATGTACATGTATTTATGACCAGCTACTTAGTCACATATTTTCCACCACCCTAACCCTTTCAAATCAGTATTTCTAAAATTTACTCCAGTATTTGATACAAACAAGGAAAAAAGCATAAATTGTACTGATGTTGAGTGCATAATTAATTTTTCCGTAATACATAATTGATTATGTACTCATCTTGCATCCTTACACTCAGCTACTGAGAAACTGCTGCCAATGTCTGCTAAATTCAGCACAGTTAAATCATAATTCGTATTTTGAAAGTGAAAAATCAAAATACAAAAGAGCTGATAAAAATCTGATTTGTCTGAAAAAAAGTAATTCCATTCTTTTCAGTGTATAGTCTGAAAGATTAGAAAATTGTGCTTGTTGCCCTTAAATCTGAGTTAGAGCTTCTTAACTAGGTAGTTCTACTTTAGTGCTCTGGTAAAGCCTAATCCTTTCATGGGTAAGGATTATTGATAGTTTTAAGTTCCAAACAGCATCTTAATCTATGAATCTTGTTAGTCAATTTTCTAACAATGGGAAGACGATGATTACTAATCTGTAGGTTCCACCTCCACCAGCCCATATTACTCAGAATTTTTATTTCATTAAGAATTAAGTGAGCTTAAATCACTCTTAAAACCTTAAAGAACCTGACATTTCTTCTGAAAATAATTACCTCCTTGGAATGTTTTCCTATTCACGTGGAGTTGCTCACATATCTGACTAGATTGCCCATTATTTGCTCTTGATTGAAACTTGGGTTTATCATTAAGTTTTCATATGGGTTTAACTCAGAACATTTTCAGCAGTGTTGTAAATGTGTTGTAGGGATATCCCTTTCTGTGAAGCTGAGGAAAAATCTGTTTATTGAACCTTGCAAGACATTTGAGTAATACATGGTTCTAATCTTTTGCAGGTCTGGTTTGCATTTGTCAATGGCTTTTCTGGACAAATTCTTTTTGAAAGATGGTGTATAGGTCTTTACAATGTGGTAAGACAATTTGTGTGCCATTGCTTACATTTAACCATGAATGTTTCTTGAGTAAGCAATCTTTAAGCAAATCCTCAACTCTAAAGTTTTGCAATTTTTTTTTAAACCATCTACTAGATGTTTACAGCAATGCCTCCTCTAACTCTTGGAATATTTGAGAGATCCTGCCGAAAGGAAAACATGCTGAAATACCCTGAGTTATACAAGACTTCCCAAAATGCACTGGACTTTAATACTAAGGTAGATCTTTGTAAAAATCAAACACAATAAAGCAAAAATACATAGGAATTCAGTATAGTTACCCTTTTTGTTCTATGCTGCTCATAATTAAAAATGGAGGGGATTTTTACTACTCCTATTTCCAGGTGTACACTTGCCAGTAAATGGTACAAATCATGTATATATGTATATATTTATATATGTGTATGTGTGATCATTTTTACCAAGTATGGAAATGGACAAGGATTTAATTTTTTTCAATCCTTCTTTTTTTTTTTTTTTTTTTTTTTTCCTGCTGGTAATAAAGCTGTCTTCTGTAGGGGGAAGTGATTAGACCTCACTGTTGCTGGGCTGTATGTATTTGTACTGTTATATGGAAATGGATTACTGAAGCCTGTGGAGAAGTGTTGCAGAGGACAATAAGAACTGTCACTAGATTTGTAGAGGGAGGGACATGGTGCTATTCTTTGTCAATTTGCAGTTGTGATTTTATGGTTTAATTTTGAGCTTTGGGAAAAGATACTTGGAGTCAAGAATGTGTCAGTGTGGATCAAAAGGAATCTGAGGCTACTTTTGGTGGGAAATGGATGATATTTGTCTTAGAGAGACTAGCATAAGTAGTAGTAAAAGAATGTGGGACTCTTTAAATACATAAAATACACAACATTTCTACAGCATTGACCATAAATAATCTCTTTCAAAAAACTATATTAAACTTGTGCCTGAAACTGTGATTTCATGAGTATTTGACTTTTGTAGGAGTTCCTTCTGTTTTTATTTTTGTAAAGATAATTGTGACATTTCAAGTAATGTCATTTTTTGTTGAACTTGGGGACATTTTCAATATATCCTTGAATTAACAATGTCTACATGTGATTGTCTGTAGTAGATGTGTAGAGCTGATTCAGCCTACTGAGCTCTTATATCTGTGCCACTTGTGCTGTATAACTGGAGTTAGCCCATTATATATATAATTACTTGTCTAAAGTATCTTTGTTCACTGAAGCAGATGAGATTTTTGTCCTTCTTCTTCATTTCATCCCTTCACCTACAAAAGCCAACCTGAGCAACCTGTTACCAACTAGGTAACAGAGTCTCTTGTGTCTCTGTGAATGCTTTACAAATGTGAGTCTTTACATGGTCCCATAATTACAGACACTTCTGTGTTGTGATAGTTTTAATAAATAGTGTAAGTATGAGATAACAATTGTTTTTTCTGTTTTAAAATATGCTTTATTGCACAGATGTAGTGTTGACTTAATTGGAAATTCTGTGGCTGTTCCCATACAACATTTTCTATGAGGAAACGTCTACAAACTCACCAGCTACAAAATTCCCACCTATATGAGTTGAATAGTTGGTGTTAAAGATTTGGAAACATTACTGCCTTGAATATTGATGCAGATATTTGTTATGGTAAAAGGGATCAAAGGTTATGAGGTCGTAACAGAGGTTAAAGGATTAGCATGGGACAAAAAGAATTGGTCAGGAAAATGGAAAAGTAGAACTAATTTTTCTTGCACCCACCTGTGCTTTCTGTCAAATAAAAACTTCTGGTAATGACATAGCAAGAAGGAGAGACAAAGGTTAATGAGTAGCACAAGTTTAAATGTGCAAAGTGTTGGAGTGTAAATTGGACCATGCAACCTAGTGTAGCTCTGTAATCTAACAAAAGACATTGAGACATTGTGGAAAATGTGAGACAGGCAACTTAATTTCAATTGTTTGAACACCTTAACATTCAAGATACGCACCAGTCAGTTACAGTAAAAGCCATAACAGTCAAAAGCATTGTTACTGAAAAAAAAACGTAATTGCCATACTGAAGGAAACGGGCTACATAATTTTTTTAAGTCTTTTTATGTCATTATGCAAGATATTAAGGAAGGAATTAAGAGATTGTTTATTCTTAAACTTAATACCATTCTTTGCAGAAGGCATTTTTTACAAATGAAAATAAGTTTGAAAGGAAAACTTCAATTTTTAGCAAATACATTAAAGAAATTAGAAATGATCAAATTGTTCTCCTCAAGAATGGAGTACATAAGGAGAAATTTAAGGAAGAAGCTGGTATTTGTCCCTTTTTAAATTTCTTTGTGTGTGGGGATATATAGGTTAGGCATATCTGTAACTCAGGTTTTAATTTTTCAACTATCTGAATTTATTCTTATACTAAATGCAAATTATAAAAGCTAAAATCCTTTTTAATTTCCCACTTAGAATGTAGCACTTGTTATAGCTGTCTGGTTTAGTTTAATTTCTCTGGTAATATTTCCATATGTTTATATTTTAATTTCCCTTCTGAATTGAAATTAAAAGGAGGAGATAATACACACTTTTTTTTCAAAGCATAAAAATAAACAAATGACCCATGAAGAGCTAAGAGGCAGAAAGTGCCTGTCAGTTATATTACTTCACAGTGGTGGCCTAACAAAAACACATTTTGTGAATCTAACACACAGATAAAAAGAAAGGTCAGGGTTCACAGAGCTAGTTTATTGCAAATGGTTCTCATGGATTTTCTGTTTTCTCTTTCTTAGGTTTTCTGGGTTCATTGTTTAAATGGCCTCTTCCACTCATTCATTCTGTTTTGGTTTCCACTAAAAGCCCTCCAGCACGGTAAGTATTATGAAAAATAAAAATATAAAGGTTGAAAAGTAAGAAATTTCTAAATATTATCTTTTTTCTAAGGGAAGATTTATAATTGCTAACAGTTCAATGTGATTAAATTTCAAGATACCGTTTCTAGAACTAAACCAGATGCCGTATACATAAAATGTTCTATTTAAGATTTCTGTAAAAGTAGGAATAATATTATGTACTTACATATTTAATTATCTCAGTAGTGTTTTTGTAACAAGATGGAGAAAAAGAGATTGCTATTTAATTATGCTAATTTTTATAAAATACTACCATAGTAAATACCTAGAAGATCCTAAAATGCTGCTATCCCTTGTATTGTCTCTTACATTTTGTCAATATTTATTTTCATTGTGTATACATTCTGTCCTGTTACTGCAAGGCCATACGAACCTGCTAGTGTATATTTCTGTGAATAGGATTGTGGCAGAGGAACAGTGTCTTGGACTGCTCAGTCCTGTCCATCTTCTAGTTCAGCTGTTGTATATACACTGGAGCTGCAGAAGGAAGTGGGGTGGTTGAGAGGAAAGTGGTGTTAGTTAAAGAAAACTTGAAAGTACTGCTTACATTTTGTGGGAATGTTTGGGGCTGGAAAAGTCCTCATAAAGATGAGGTTTTGTTTTTTTTCCAGTAAGTGAGGAGAACAAAAAACAAGTGTGTACCTTGCAGCTTTTCTGAAAATTAGGCTCCTCCCTATTTTGGTAATGTAGCCAAGTAGCCTGCCCTGGCAGGGGACAGAAATGTTCTGATGGACGTTTTGAAACTGCTGAGACTTGATAGTGAGACTGTCACAGCTGCTTGTGCCCAAAAGGATAAGGGAAAAAACCACTCGGTGACTCCTAATGGGTAAAGGGAGGTGTGTAGGCAGCCTGTTTCCTCTGGAAGGCCACTCACATCACACTGAATGAGAGTTCAGTGGCAACAGTTTGCATTGGAGAGGTTTAGACAGCCCAGTAGGAATGAGATTCCCAAAATGTCAGTGCATACTCTAAAACCATAATCTCAAATTCAAACTGAAATCCCTGTTCAAAGCTGTAGCAAATCCATGTGAGAGGTTTATGCATTACACCATGGATAAGTGTTGAATGAGTGTCTGTGGTGATGCAGAGTTCATGTGTGAACGGCAGAGATATTTGTACAAGCACTTGTGAGAGCTCAGCCTTCTCAGCCCTCAAACCCTGGGCTAGAATTGTCTTTCTGGCAGGTGGCCTCTGTGAGTCTGAGCAAATTGCCTGCTGCCTTCCCCTTTCATTGGAGTAAGGATGGGTAAGGGAGCAGAATTGGAGCCTGGGGGAATTGTGTACATCGTGAGGTGATACAATCAGTACCTTTCATGGGTCTGGTGGTGCTCAGAGTTTTGCATGAAGGAGATAAAAGTGCAAAATAAGATACGCTATTAATTAAATCACTCATATCTGTGTGTGTAAAGAGAAAAAGGAAATAATGGTATTAGTTTCCTAAGGAGTACCAGAGACAGGAACTTCTGTGTACAGGTCCCTTCTTTCACCTTCTCTTACCAAAGAAGAGGTGCAGGTAGACACTGAAATATGAAAGATACAGCTCAGATTCATGCATTAGAGTGCTGAGAGAGTCTCTGGCTGCCTGGCTGTTCCTCTGTCTTACTCTCATTATGCTCTTTACTGCTAGGTTTATATTGTAAAGCAGTGCAGTGCATATATTAGCAGATATTTATTAGAATGTTGAAAACCAAATCTTGAAGAAGACTAAAATCTCTTGGAGCCCTTCTCTTGGTCAAATTCTCCTGTTTAGTCTTAGTCTTGCTTATCCACCTGTTTCTTATCTGTAAGTAGAAAATTTCAAATTGCATATATCATAGTAGAGTCTGTCAAGAAATACGTGATCAGAGAATAAGTATGGATTTGTAAGAATTGTTTGTGAGCATTGGATCCATGGGATCTTACCATTGTACAGTACACAAAATTTACACTCTATGTATTGTGGATAAAATGTGAAATACATAAATCTTCACAGAAGCTTCTTTGGATGCAACTTTGTCAACATAAATGGCAAAAGCCAAACCTACATGTACTAGTAAAGTCACTAGGTGCTCTCTTTTTTGTATAATCTTTAAAATGAGCTATGATTTAAAATAAACTCAGGGATTTTTTTCAGGCTTCAGGTCCTGTAGTCCTTCTTGGTATGCTACTCTATCCAAGGGAGAAAGCTAAATTTGAAGTGTCAGAAATACAAGCAGTATCTCTAGACTTAAGGATGTAGCCATTGTGACCTCCTCATCATGGAATGGGAGACAGCTAGGTTGAGGACTTAAAATACTTTTGTGTGAAGTAATCCCCTGCTGACTTTTCCAGAATATCAGTAAATAGATTATTTTCTTCTGTGTTAAACTGTTTTCACAAGTCATGAAAAGTGATTAGAACCTCTACAGCAGAGTGTTGCAATTTAGTTTGTTTAATTACAGTATATGAATGCTAAAAACATTTCAAAATTAAACATGTGAAAATGTAGCCACCTTGGTACTTTTAATTGAGAATGATGAATTTTCTCATAATAATTCAGTTGTCAGTTATCCCATGTCTAAAAAGAAATTTGACAGACCTGGGATGAGAAAAATCTATGCCGTAAAAGTAGTCATGAACTTCTGATAAATAATGGAAAATTCACTGCTTCAGAATCCTAAACGTAGGAAACACATGTGGTTTTTATGAAAATACAATTTTTTATGAAAATGCATCTCTTGAGAGCTCTGACTCTGCATAACTGATGTGTGTGTGTTTCCATATGTGCCAAATGGATATGTACTTATATGAATCCACATATTTGAGTTGGGTAAATTTTGAAAATTTTATGAATGACAAGCATCTCAAGAATTTAAACTGAGTATATTTTGTATTTTTACTAGAGTTGAATTCAGAAATATGGATTAGAGCAAAGAAGTTTCCATACCAAAAAATAACAGGATTTGTGGAAATCTGACTTTAAGCTTTCTGCTTACTTACATGTTACAATCAATATATACTATACCATTGTATTTCACATCTTTCTGAAGATAAGGTTGATGTTAAAAGAAACTCTAATTGTACTGCTACTGAATACAGAGTTGGTCTTATTGGTGTGTGGTGAACAAAAAGTTCCTGTTTCCTGCATAATCCCTGAAGTCACTGCAAGTTTTAGAGCACTAAACATGATGCAAGTCATAGTTCTCTAGTGTTCAGTGCAGTTCAAGATGAAATTTATTAGTACACTATAGAAAGTGTTAGCATCTGTTTTGTATCAAAATTAAGATGATGTATAGTGCTGTTGTGGATGTTTAAATGTTTTTATTTTTATCCTTTTCCTTTTCCAGGTACTGTATTTGGCAATGGCAAAACTTCAGATTACCTGCTCCTGGGTAACACTGTATACACTGTAAGTTTATATTGGCCCTAACTATTTCAAAGAAATGGTGCTACTATTATTATTAATTCTCTTCATAACAGACTTAATTCAGTGCAGGGCCCTAAGAAGTGCCTTAAGAGTAAGAAATGGCACTTGAATGACTCTTTGAGAAGTTTTGAAGTGCACTTTGTGTTCTAATTCCCATTTTTCAAACAAAGCAGTATAATAAAGATGCAGAAGATATATTTGTGTTTTACTATAAACTGTCTGGTTTTTAAATAATGGAAATTATAATTCCCTAATTAGCATGCATATTAGTTTAAGTTCTTGCATTGGAGAAATCTCAGGTTATTGATTATAGAAGTGCTTTGTGGACTTCTGAAGATACAATCCTGTTCTCTCTTTCTCTCTCTCTTAATTTATCATGAGGCCTTAAAAGAGGCATTGAGCCAGACTGAACAAAGGTTGTTGGATGCCTTTTCAGAGGCAAACCACCAGAAGTACACCTGATCCATACCTAACAGTAAAATTCTGTTGCTCTCATAGATACTAGTCATTATTGGGGGTTTTTCCTTTTATCTCCTAGAATAAATTAGTAAAGCTAAATATGTGCTTTTCATTTTCTAGATAAGAATGTTACTCAGTAGCAGGTTTTCCAAGATCTCTCATAGAAGCAAAATTAGATTTATGCTCCTCTGTTCAATGTTAAAAGTTTAATTAATTTTTCAAGTTCCTCACTGTTGGCAGGTACAAAAAGAAATTAATTTTTCTATTAAAGTAAGGGGGCTATAATATGAATTCACATCAAAATCACTTATTTGGGGAATAAGGAAACATCATAACTGAAATAAAAGGAAAATATTGTAGACACATGCTAAAACAGAGGTCACAATGCTGCTCATATGTCACATTCTGCAACTGGTTTTCAGCTACGAGAGCTGAATCTTGACCATTTTGAGAGGTTAATTTCTTACTACTGAGCTACAGAGTGGTCAAGAATTTCCAAAAAATCTGTTTTCCTTCATTTCAGGTTAAAAAGTCTGGGGAAATATAGAAGTTGCAATTGATGTTTTCCTGCTCTTGCACAGGAATTCAAGGAAACCTGGAACATATGTGAATTTGAGAGATTTTCAAAATGAGGGTAGAGTTTTACTTTTTTTTAGATCTGTTCATGTGAAGTATAAGAGCAGTAACAGTCAAAATTCTGAGGCTAAGGTAATTCTCATTCCTCATACTGTTTTCGGTGTGGTTTTCAGAAGTCTGCAGTCATCAGTTCTGCAAAAGTCAATAAGAAAGGAATTCTGAAGTTGACATAGTTTAGTTTCTTTGGATCCACAAATAAAGTCAGAACTATGCAATGATTCATAGTATGTCCTGGAACTAGTTCTTTAAACATAAGTTTCAAATAGGAATAGAGTGCTGTGAAAATACCTGTATGACTATTTTAGAGAGTTGTTTTTAAAAAAAAAAAAAAAAAGCTCAGTCTTTATACAGAGTACCAGTTTTAAGTCTTGCTTCCTGGGTAGGATTTAGTGCACTATTGTAAGTTTGATGAAGCAGAGGAGGGAGCAATTAACCCTGTATTCTTGAGTGCCTGTGCATAGTTGGTGATTTTGTTAGGAGTATCAGATATGATCCCATCACAGGTCAGTAAAGGCTCTGTGCTCACACTGTGTATCTGCTTTTACAGAGATCTGCAGTGTCTGTTTTGTGTATACATTTTGTCTATGCAGTGGGAATGTTAGATCTCATCCTGAGGGATGTTTACTTTTCTTATGACTGACCTAAATAGTGAACAAGTGTATCAAATCGTCCTCAATTTTCTTCTAATTAGATTTCACACGTTTTAGATAATGAAATTGTGGTGGTGTTTTTTGTGGGGTTTTTTTAGTCCTTAATAGCACAGTTGAAATAGGAGATTTCAGGATTTCAGAATTGAAAGTATAAGCTTATAGGTGAACGCTTTTTGGCAGTATTTATATCCTTCTGTGCACCAGACATAGTGAAGGATTTGTCATACATCTTTACCTAATTGCTTCAGCTTCTGATTGAAGCACAGTTCTTCTGAATTTCTGAGGCTTCTTGAAGTTCAATACAAACACAATCAGTGCTGCCAACTTGCCCAACAAACTAGAATTTAAACTATAGCTGTAAGAGTTCAAGCTTGGTCTTTGTGACTCCTTTTTTCAGCCTCATATTCTTTAGATTACATGTAAAGCTAAACTTGTGACTCACATTCACAAGTGAGTTACAAAATGTAATGAATATTTCCTGATATATAAAAAACTTGATTGAGTGAATTTCAGAGGAAGAAGATAAACAATTTTCCTGGATCAACTAGTCCTTGCAGTGGGATTATAAACTTTCTCCTGCTGCTCATCTGTAAGTTAAAATGGAGCATGTCCTACAAACTTGAGGTTTTCAGAGACTGCTCCATAAAAAGTGTAAAGATAAGAAAAGTGTAAAGATCAGGGGGTATAATGACAATTACATAAAAGGTTACTTAACATGTTATATTGCCTTATATTAACTGACATTTAACTCTTGAACTTTTCAGGGTTTGGTGCAGATGACTCATTTACTAATGAAGTGAACAAAACTTTTGGTTGTTTTTTAAGTTTAGACTAATGTAAGCTTGAACAATTGCAGGCTTTTAGTTCAGCATCTATGTCTTCTAAACCTGTCTTGCTGTAGAAAGTTGTAGTCATCCTGTCTGTAACTAGAGGATCTTCAGTCCCTACAGAAGAGGACTACTACATTTTTCACAAACCTTTGTGTGTAACCAAAATACTGTCAATAAAGATGCCAGTACCTTATTAAGAGCCAGACTTACAGAGTTCTAAGAAGCAAGGATAAGATTTCTAATGCAAAAGAAAAGTTTTCGAAATCAAGTCAGTGGCCATTATTAATGGATGCTTGTAATTCTTCATGTTCTATTATTTTCTCATTATTGGGTTGTATCCTTAAATCTTCTAGTGGCAATTTGCTTTTTCTTAGCTCCTCCTGAAAGTTTAACCAAACTAATTATTACTGTATGTTAAGATTCCCATATTAAGAATCCTCTCTCTGTCATTCTCTCCTTAAGTTTGTGGTTCTGACTGTGTGTTTGAAGGCTGGGTTAGAGACCTCATACTGGACTTTGGTAAGCAAATGTCTTTGCCATATTCTCAAATGTTCTGTGAAATGTGATGGATGAATAATTGTATTGTTTTCTTTTTACCTTTTATATTGCACCTTTTAATAGTTTGTCAGTAGCAAACTGTGATTACTGTGTGGAAGGACAGAATATCCACATACAAAAACTAATGCTCAATACTGAAAATTAGGACAAATGTAATACTTAAACTAGAAAAATCAAATTACTCTGGACTTACTGTAACTGAATTTAAATTGGCCTAAAATGCAGTAATATTGCTGCTGATAGTATCATTTTCCTTTAAGAAATAGCTACTGAAGTAGTAGAGTTAAATTAATATATGGCATGGAAATTTAATCCCATATATCAAAATAGCATTGTAAATACTAGGTAGTAAGGATGTTATTTTATGTTATAATGTATCTATGATAATTTTTATCTTCTTTGCTTTAACAGTTCAGCCATATAGCAATCTGGGGAAGCATTGCACTTTGGGTAGTGTTTTTTGGAATCTACTCTTCTTTGTGGCCAGTCATTCCTATGGCACCTGATATGTCAGGAGAGGTAAAAATATATTTTAACTAACAGCCAAATATGTGAAAAAATATTGTTTCAGTCTGTAGTATGGACCTAATCTTTACTGGATCCTTCTGCTAACTAGAGGTGCATATGTCATTCAATATAGTAGCCATGTTTATTTAAAATATAATCAATTTTTACTCTTGTGAAAATGGAGCTCAGCTAACAGGCTGTGAGTATGTGGTCTAATGAGAAAGAATACAAAAGTAAGCTGCTTTGTAGTTGTTAGGTAAGCTTTAATTTTCTAAAGAAAAGTTTTCAAATGCAGTACTCAGAATTACAGTGCTTATTTTTACTGGAGCATTTTTTATAATGTAGTAACCAGTAGTAGCCTGGTTAAGGCTGTTTTTAATCTTAAATTTTACAAATTTGCCAAGTACTTGAAGCTGTAAAATGCCTCAAAAAAAATTGAGGTGCCATAACATTGCATGAGCTGCTTGTCATGCACACTTCCTTTTCTATTCATAAGCTGCTTGGAATGCATTACTGTAATGTGTCTTTAACCTTTTGACAGTAATTAGTGGTTTCTCATTCATTTGTAATCACATTTGTATAAACCTGCTCTGAGTTTCCAGATTGGATTGAATCCATAAAAGATGCTTATTTGCTGCCTTATCTGATTTAACTGGAACTGCAGTCCCAAATTCTCAATACCATATCTGAAGTATTAATTTCCCAGACATTAATGTCTGCTTCTGGGCATGACCAGTACCTCCTGAGCTAGGAAGTTTGGTGTGCATTCTCAGTGGGAATCAGAAACTGAGAATACCTTCTTGTGTCAGAAAGATATTCTTCTAATGGTTCTCAAAGCATATCAACTAAATCAAGTCTTACACCAGTAAAAGAGTGAGTCCCTTTGACTCCACCTCCACTGTGATATAATTCAGCAATTTAAAAATTTATGCAGGATGTGGGAAATGTAGGTGCATATCTCTCCTTTACTTGAAAGTAATTTAGACAAGGAGTTGGGTAAATCCAATCTCCCATTTAAACAGTTAGGGGGAAGAA
Source organism: Luscinia megarhynchos (assembly GCA_034336665.1). Taxonomy (NCBI): domain Eukaryota; kingdom Metazoa; phylum Chordata; class Aves; order Passeriformes; family Muscicapidae; genus Luscinia; species Luscinia megarhynchos. The sequence goes on along the minus strand of CM067566.1, from coordinate 23,657,176 downwards.
AAGGCATTTCTGTAACTACTACATTTTAATGGAAAGCACAAGGTGTTACCTTAAATACTTGGACATCTAAGGAAAAGAATTTGAAATTACACAATTTCTAGCTGATTTTCCTCTCTATCATAATGTCTTAACTTATGTATATATGTAGCTTTTGTACATTACCACATTGCCTCCATACTCAAAACTAATTCTGTACATTATTGTAAATTAAAGGAATTGAAGCTATCGTATTTCAGCAGTTTCTTACACTGTATTTTATAGAAGAAGCAGAATTTTTTTGGAGTTTGGTGTTTTTACAGATTTTGTCAAAACACATGATTTTTAAGACAGCAGAACTTTAATGGTAATGAGCACAGTGGAAAGAAAATGGTGTGTTATACCTGGTATAACATAAAGGTGGGTACTACACTATTGAAATAACAATGCTTTAGTTAGTACATTTTCAGACCAAGTTACTGTGAAAATATCTGGTTTTGAGGGAATGTAATTCCTATGATCTTCTAGAAATGGTTTGTCATTAAAGAGATCTAGCTGTCAACAGCAACTCTTGTTGTTTGAATTCAATATTGTGCCAAAGTAGTCTGACTTAAGAACCTGAAATCATTTATTCATTGCTATAAAACGTTATCTGTACTTGAAATGGGTAGTCTTATTTTATTAGTGTGTTTGCTTATCCATGGATGTGTATATAGTAGTTTGATGTGTGTACGTGCATGAAGTTGTTTGAAGGAGGGTGTTGTTGACTGAGGTTGGGGTTTTTTTTCTTTCTAAGAATATATTTCAATATCTGTGATGTCAGAACAAAGTCTTCTAAAAGTATCATAGACTATTAAAGCTTTTGTTCAAAACTCTGGTCTAGCTTTTTGCACTGTACTCCATGTGGCTAAAAGTCCTGTTGATGCATACTGCAGCTCAGACTGGAAGCAGGATTTTTGTATGCTTTCCTGGAAGCCCCTCTGCTGACTGAGTGGTCTCTGGCAGGGCAGAATTCACTGAGTTTCTCTGTAGCAAGTCAGGCCTTCCATAAGTATTGAAACTAAAAGATTCACAGATTTATTCTGTAGAAAAATTGTGATGTGACAGAAAAAAATCTGTTTAAACAACTCTGCTTGCATGTGCAATTACTGCTTGCCTGATTCCTTCAAATGTGTGAGTCAAACTTGAAAAATTCATCCAACTATGCTTGGCAGAAGTTAGAGTGTGTCAAAAGCTGACGTCTGCTTCTTAGCTTTTTGTCTGTTTTAGCTGGTATGATCTGAGAAATTATGCTGAAGGGAACTTTCATGCATTTTTTTCCCAAATGTGTTCATTTAAAATGCCCCCTTTTTAATAAACTTCAGATTTATAAGGCTATATAGTTGTAGGTTATATAATTATAGCCTTTAGAAAGTTTAAAGGTGTTCTTTCTTCTTAGAGCTGTTAACAATTGTGTCTTAGTAGGTTTATATTCTTTCCAGTCTGTATTCTTGATACAATATTCATCCAATAATTAAGTCCCAGCTAGATGATGTCTCCTACAAACATAGTTTTCATGTCTTCTTTGAGATAGAAAAGAACTTAATCAAACATTCTAATGAGGATTTGGTCTTTCTTCATATTAATGTCATGAAAATAGTAAGATTCTTCCTGCTTATTTCTGGTTCTCTTCCAAGAAAATAAAATTCTAGTGTTCTTGAAGGGGAGAGAAAAGGCATATGGAGGTGAAGAAAAACTCATTGGATGCAGTGGAAGGTTTTCATCTAAATATTTTGCAACTCATTTTTTGTATCCATTCCTATAAAATATTCAACTCTATTTCAATGGAGAACACTGCAAGGTAATGACTCAAGAAAAAATTGCATTGTAACAGAAGAAAAGTCAGTTCGTGCTACCAATACTCTTATGTTTGGGCACTAAAGCTAATGGCCCAAAGTTAAAGCATAAGGAGTTGTTGGTTTGTGTTCATCTTTTACTATCCAAGCATCATTTAGTTCATTTTGTTCACTTAGTGAACAAAAAAGCAAATATTTTTGCAAATTTTTCTGACTTTCTACACTAATTTTTTCCATCATTTTGTGTTGATAAGTTGGCTTTTACATATAGGTTGCTGCATGTTGGTATCACAGAAGAAAAGATTGCAGAATGCCCTGCTCTAAAAGAAAATATAGCAAAATTTAAAAAATTAAATTAAACTAAAAATTAATTAAAAATCATGACAGTTACAGCATTTTTTTCTCTGTTGTCTAGTCCACTAGACCCCTTTCTTGACATGTTCCTAGTAGTGTAATCAAGTGTATTTTTCTTGTCTCTCTCTTTTGCTCTGAGTTTTCCCAGAACAAAAACACACAGGGCCCCTCTTGATCCAGAGGTTCCAGTTGTTACAGAATGCTGAGACAATTCTGGCATCAAGACCTTTATTTTCTGGTTTTTCAAGACGGGTAGATCTGCACTAAGCCAGCTCATCCATCTATACAGTGTTATTTCTCACACTGTGGGAACTACATGGCTCTCCATGGTATAGTGATCCTAAGTCTTGTAAGGAGTGGTAACTTGTTGCCAAATAGGTGGTGCACCAGAAGAGTTGAATTTGACTTCTGACTCACATAAGTAAGGTGTCCTGGCACAACTGTTCTCCTGGTATGAATAACTGGTAGTTCTGTAGCTGATTATCTGTTTGAGATCGATAGTAGGAGTTTGGGTTATAGTAGCTGACACATGTTTCCATATTAAAAATTCTGAAACCAGTTACAGCTTGTCGACCTTAAAACAGTTTCTATTCCAGTTGTGGGATTTTTTTCATAAATGAATAAAGTTCCAAGTGAAGAAACACTTCATTCATTTTCCCCCATTGATGACGTTCAGGTGAAAACTGTCAGTTCACCATTGTCTTTTGGCAGACACAGGCTATAAGGAAAAAATGGATGAAAACTATGAGACAAGCAGTGGGCTTTATAAAGCTGAAGAAAATGGCAGAATAAGCCATAAAACTGAAGAAGGTTATGTGATAAAAAGGGATAATAACCGAAGAAATTAATTATGTAGTATAGAATATGTCGCTAATTCAGGTACTGTAGCAAATCACTTCATTTTTAGTAGAAACATAAGCTTTATTTAGTCTTTTAGTAGAAACAAGGCATAAATATTTTATCATTAATTAAGTGGAACCTATTGTTTATTTTCATATTATTTTGCTTCTACTTTAGAATCACTCATTTAAAAATTACTTTCCTTGAGTTTATTCTAAGAATTAGGGACTATATTCTTCTAGTCTTAGACACAGATCCTAAAAGTCTAGGAATTCAACTTCTATCTGCTTATAACAAAATATTAAAATACCTTTTCTGCAAGGAGGATTTTGGTAGTAGAAAAATGCTGTTTCTGTGGGAAGGAATAGGGATGCACAGCTTGTGAAAAAGAGATGCTGAAAACATTTCAATATTTCATTGATTTTATAACAACTTTGCAGTCTCTGTAGCATAGTCTTTATTATATTACAATTTGCATTACATCTGCAGAAATATTTATTCATGCATTTGTTTTCTGTCAGTACTGACTAGTATGAAAGCATATGAACAAGGAACTTTATGGTTTATTTTCTTAATATTTTACTAGTAAAAACTGTGCTTTTAAATATAGGTGCACAGGAAAGAAAGGAACAAAAAAACCAACATAAAATTCTTTGTAGACTTTTTTTGGTTAGGTTTAACACCGTATGTTTTGACCCATTACATTAAAAAAGTTGCATTTAATTTCAAAAAAAGGTGTCTAGTGACACCTTTAGAGACCAGAAGAAAATTTTTATGGTGGACTTGAAAAAATCAACTGCCTGGGTTTGTTTTTCTACTACTTTGATATAAATCACGTTGATACTTCAATGCATAACAATAACAAATATATAATTGAAATATACTTGCAAAATATTTTAAACAAATTATGATATTTTCTGTTTAAGCCAGATGAAGTTTGCATAAGTTTTTAAAAGTAAATGCCACGTCTGTTCATATTTGATAAGGTATTTGCTTTGTAGGTGTATTTTCTTTTTTCTTTGAAACTCTTCAAAACCCAGAAAGCTGTTCTGTGATACTGAACAAAATGCATTTTTGACTGTGATTCAGGGAATTGCTGGATGTTTCCTGTTGTCCATGTTTTGCCATATTGTGTATAATGGCTGCACAAATAAATGAAGCTGTGAATAAATTGTTTTTATGTTTTTATGTCTGTGTAGTCCTTTTGCAATAATTGCATTAAATAATGAAATTTCTGTAACTTACATCACCTCCTAAGAGCAGCCTCCATTCATGTGTCAGTAGGCTGTAAAGCTGCTAGAGCTTTCTATTCATACTTCCATCCTTGCAATTAATAGGAGTACTTTTCCTTTAAATCCTCTTTAAAAAGACAGAACTGAACAGAACTAAAAAAAGACTGATTTTTAAATTGTATTAATAGATAAATTTCTAAACTGGTATAGTTATCTCTTTCTTGAAAAAATCTGGTTGTGGTTTGAGTTGCAAAGCTGTAGTTGAGGAGGGATGAAAAACAAATCAATCTGTTTTATATTCCTCAATAGTCAAGCTCCGTGTTACTGTTACATGCTCTGAATTATTAGGCCTCTTTTTTTACACCTATATGATTAATATGATAGCTTAGAATAATAATACTTTACTTGAATAAGGGATATGACATTGAAACTAAGCAAAAGTTCAGTATCTACAAAACTTCATAATTTATTGTGGTGCTGTAGACAATGCACTGTAAAGTTCTCCAGAGCACCATCTGTTTCTGCTCTGTCTGACCCAGGGGATTTATAAAACTACTGACGGAAATTGGAGTTAAGGTACAAGCATGTATTTTACAGAATTTTAGATCATTTGATTGAGGTTTGCAGAAGTCTTGTTAAATACAGTAATATTTCTTGTGGGAAGATTTAGCTGCACTGTGTAGAAAAGGTCTATTAGAATATACTATATTGACAGCATTGGTTTCTTAAATATTGCTTTTTTTGTATTATGCCAAGTATTCTGCTTATATGGAATCATGCTTATTAAAATATTAGATAGGCATCCTTTAATGCCTTTACTGCATTGGAGTGTTTTACACAAAACACCAAATAACTTTTTTGAAAATGTAGTTGTTCAGATACTTCCGTCTCTAATGAACAGGTCTTCTCTAGTAAGATGTTTGTCCAAAGTTTGATTCAAAAGTGGGAATTAGTTTCAGTGTGATGTAGAGCAAAGCCTACAAAAGCAAAGTATTTAGGATAGAATACTATGACAGAACAGTTGATGCTTCCAACACTACACCAAGTTGCCCTGGACTACGTCCAGACAGCTTTTGAATATTACCAAGGATGGAGACAGTGCAACATTTGTGAACAGCCTGTGTCCCTGTTCAGTCACCCCCACAATAAGAAAGGTTTCCTTGATGTTCAGATACAAGTTTTAGTTTGCGCTCCTTGCCCTTCTGCCATGACAGGGCTTCAGTGGAAATAGCCTGGCTCTGTCTGTGCCCCCTCTGCTCAGGAGTCTGTCTCCATCAGTAAGATCCCCCTAAGCCTTCTCTTAGCATAGTCCCAACCAGCTCAGGTTTCTCTCTAGCATGAGAGATGCTTCAGGACACTGGACTGATTTCAGTCTGTCTCTGTTTCCTGGTACTGGGGAGCCCAGAATTGGAGACTTCCCCTAGGTGTGACCTTATCAGTGCTGAGTAGATGGGGACCTGCCTTCCCCTCTGCTGGCAATACTTTGTCTAGTGAAGCCAAAAGATACCACTCGCTTTCTTTGTCACAAGAGCCCATTGCTGGTTCATTTCTACTTGGTGTCCATTGGAACCAAGTCCTTTTCCACCAAGCTGCTTTCCAGCTGGGTGGCCCCCAGGATATACTGCTGCTGGGGGTTGCTCCTCTCCGTGTGCAGGATTTTGCATCCCTCCTTGTTCAACTGCATGAGTTTCCTGTCAGCCCATTTCTTCATCCTTTTGAGGTTTCTCTGGATGGCAACACAACTCTCTACTGCATTTGCCATTCCTACCCTGTTTTGTGTCGTTAGCAAACTTCCTGAGGGGACACTTCACCTCTCATCCAGATCTTTAGTGAAGATGTTAAATGAAACTGGACCCAGTATTGACCCCTGGGGTGTACTTTCAGTTCCTGGCCTCCAGCCAGCCTGACACTGATCACTAGCTGCCCTTTAGCCAGTTTTCAGTGTATCTCACAGTTGTTTATCCAGCCCATACATCAACAGCTTCTCTATGAGGATCTTACAGCTTTTGCACCCTGCTGTGTTGTCCCTCCAGCTGTAAAAGGTGCTATTAATGGATAGTTGTCTCCTGGATTTTTAAAAAATAGCTGAATAATATTTTAATAACTTTTGCAAAATACATTGTAATAAATAAGTTTAAATGGTTCTATATTTAAGAAAAATTGCTATGGTACTTTTCCTCAGTTAGCAGGGAGAGTTATAAATAATGCCCCTAAAATTTGGGAAGTAATGATTTCTTTAACTTCCTCCAAACAAGAGAATTGCTGTGCCGTGCTTTAAGGGAACTTTGCAGGTAACTGAGTTGGCAGTCTCTATTTCTAAAAATTGCTTCGAGCTCTATATGGTAAGCAAATACCAATGTCTATCAATTCTCACTTCATTATCACAAAATTTGTGGAATATAGTCATTCTTCAGTGGCTAATATCTAGGGTAGTTGTGCTGTCATTTATTTCCTTTTTTTTTTTTTTTTCCTGTTGCACTGCTTTTCTTACCAGTCTGGATTAATTTTGTGTCATCATTTCAGGGGGAATAAATGGTGTACTAAATTTTCAAGGATGTTGAAATAATTTAACAATAAAAGCTATGCTTTTCCTTCATAGTCCAAAATATTTCTCAAGCCCATTCTCGGCAGAAGGCTCCTGTAGGCATTTTCCTACAATTTCAGCACATTTTCATCTCCCTTACAATTTTTCCTTGCTTGTCTTTTAAGACCTGTAAGTCTTTACAAAACAATAATCAGTAATGTGTATGTCTTCCTTTCTGTACCTATACAAACCTCTTGTTTAGAGAAAAAAAGTTTCAGTATACATTTGTGGAGAATATTACTACTTCAAAAAAGGTCAGTGATTTATTTATGATTTTTTTAAGTTAATCAGAATTTATCCCATAAAACATATTCATTTTAGTCATCTGTCCTCACTGAGAGCCAAAAATTATGTTAACATTCTGATACTAACATACTTTAACTATTTAATAATCTGCATTTAAAGTTTGCTTTTCATCTTTCACTTGAGGAATCAAAAGTATTTGTCTAAGGGCTTTTTCTTTTTCCGTTTAATTCCTGATAGGTAATTTCCGTTTTGACTCCTCAAACCTTCGTGGTTTAATTGTACTTGGTCTAGTAGCAGACATTTGTTTGTGAGCCAGAATCTGATAATCCCAGATACATTTCAAAGATCCTTCTTCAGATTCAGTAGTTATTCTCTCAAACAGGAACAGCAGAGCTGATCTTTGAACTGGCCTATTTATCTTTTCTGCTTCCAGTGGTCTGTCTTGGTTAATATACCTAACAACCAGAGATCCTAATAGAGAGGAACTTAATTCTTTGCAATTCTGAGGAACACAGTTCTTAATTAAAAAGAGCTAAAAGATGTTTTTTAAACTCTACATAGCAAAGAAAGACTGGAGGCAATACAAGAACTTACTTGTGGGAATTTCATTGCACTGGAAGTTAATGTAGATTTGTTTTAGTACTACAACAGTAAGTACTTTGGCATATATGAAGGCAAACACATGCACATTGCTACTACTAATGAAGTTTTTTCTGTAGATTGAGAAACTTGCTAGTTTGATGTTGTAGAGGTATTTTATAGCTTTATAGTTTATAGGAATGATGTGTACCTAGATGATACTTGAAATAGAAAAACTGAAAAGGGTAAGCTTTTCTGCGGCAAGTATTTTACAACTGTTTTCATCTTTTCTTATTTTTTAAAGGCTTTTTAAAATCTGAGCTAGCTGTTTTGGCAGATTATTTCATAATGAGGAAAAAGCAAATACTCTCTGTTCATTCTGACATGTAATTTCCTAACAGTACATCTTCAACAGTGCATTAAAAATGTTTTATAGCCAAGATTTCTTATGTGCCACTAAGTCATGAAAAGGAGTATTTCTCACCATTTTTTTCTTTTTTGAAAAATGAGAACCTATATAAAAATCTAAGCTTAAAAAGTATCAATTTATTTTAGAAAGTCTTAATATTGAACATGATCTACACGTAGAACAAATTATTTATCTCCCCTGCAGGATTTGTAAGTCCTACAATAAACTGGGCTTCCCAGCTCTCATTTTGGATTACTTCTGAATTCCCCTGGGAGCCACTTTTGTGGCAGATTCCATTTGGTTTCACAAGGCCTAAAGGGGGAAGACTTGGCATAGACCACAAATCTCTCACATTAGGAACAATTTGTAAACCACAAACAGAGGCAGCCAGAGTCCGTCCCCAGAACAGGCTGCTCCTGTTAGTGCCATTGTCTGAAAAGGATTGGTTTGCCATTTCCCAGATGACCTGCCTATGTGTAGAGAGATGTGAAAAGTTAGAGACAAAAATGTTTTCTACAGAGTGAGGGGGGAGCTTTCTTGTACAGAAAGGAAGGAAATACCTCTGTGGGATTTTATTTTTTCCCCTCTTCATCCAAAAAATACAAAGAGGGCCTCTGTCTTTAATGCGAATGTCGGCTTTAAATCTTTTAGGTTTGGATTAACTCTGTAAAAGAAAAAAAATCTGACAGGCTTTCAAATATGACGCAGAAAAACTTTTTTTTTGCCTCAATTCATGTTGTTCATTTGTAAAGCCAAAGGCTGGATGGAGTGAATAGTAGGCGCCAGTTGTTCCTTCATTCATAGTTAGCATTACAATGGTCAGAATTAACATCCTAAGACCTACATTATCACTTTTGCTGTTTCACCAGCAAACATTTAATACCGGGTGGCTAACACAAGGACAGCTCTTTGCTATGTTCTTATAAATAAAAATATGTTGTTAATAATAGAAGGTAATAATCATAATTAGTTCAAGTTGTATTTTTATACATTTTTCTTGTTTTCAGGGGAATTGTCTGTCTAATTGCTACTTAATTATAAAATGTCTTGCAAAATGCATTTATGATAGACATTTCTTATTAGCTGGTGTTCTAGAAAATGAGTATTTAATCAAATATGTCAGAAGTCAGGTTTTGCTTATAAAGTGACTGCTAATACATTTTCTTCACTTACACTTTTCCTCTACTTCCTGATACAAAATTTTCTTTTTTTCTCCTTTGAAAATATAAATTGTTTATTTTGAACCTGCCACTGCTCAGTGTTTACACCTTTGCTGACAGCTGTAGACAGAAGTAGTTAGAATCTCAGGGCAATATCTATGTCCTTTTAACATAGCCATGGTAAGGTTACCACATTTTTGAAGTATATTCTAATGCTTTCCAAAGAATCAATGTCATTAGGAATTTGGATACAAAAACAGGGTAAATTAAACTTTTTGATTATATGAGAATTAGGGGTTTTTTTCTGAAAATAATTCACTTCTGTTTTCATATATCAACATATTATAATTCTAAAACGTTCATGTATGCATGTTGAGAAATTAGACTTCAGCTACTGCAAGCTACCTACTCTTTGTCTGCTAATTAAAACTAATAACGTTTCAGCTTATTTATTTTGCATACTGAGACTTAGTCTGTGAAAGAAATTAGTCTCCAAGAAATGAAACAAAATATTTGAAAGGCTGTTGTTGTTTAGTGATGTCGCTTTCAACCTCTGTACAATCTAATTACATTATAAAAGTATTTCGAATATTGACTGTAAATCAAAGTTCTAGTAACGTGCTTGAGTTTATTTATCGTACTCTTTGCATCCATAATATTATTGATGTAGACATTTAAGCATGAATTACAAGGGTAGGACTTTTTTCCTTTGATGTCCATATATTTTGATGGCTTTTTTGGCCATTCAATACGTTTTAGTTTTTAGTATTTCTACAGACCAAGTTACAAACAGAGGAAAATTCTATGTATTACATATAGTGGTGTATAGAAAAAACAAATACAGGGATAAAAACAACTACATAGTTTTCAAATATTTCACCATATATTAATATGCTAGATCTTCATTTAACAATATGTTGCATACTTTCATAATCACATAAATAGTTGTTTCCTTATATCTCATTTTTAAGCAATCTGTTTAACAGAGGTATGTGGTAGTGTGGGAACTGTGGTACAGCGAGTTCTGTGGGAGATAACTTTGATCTAAGTTACATTTCAGGATAATTGTAACAGTGTCCAGTCCCTATGAAGGGTCAGTTACATCATGTTAGAGTAGGTTGCAAATTGTGCTCATAATATAGTGAAAAGTTGGAGAAGGGTGGATTTTTGATAAATCTGATTTTAATGGAAATGCCTGTAATCAGCACAGTGGTATAGAGCAGGATTGTGGAGGGGTGATTCCCCCATGCAAAGAGCTAGACAGTTTATCTTTCTACCAGCTTCTCGACATGAAATAGTGCTTACTATTTACTGGATTTATGTTGCAACTCAGGGGATTTTAGAAAGGAGTTCAAGTTCTATTTCACATTAGTCAGACAAGAATGATTCATTTAAATTTGCTTTTGATAGCCTCAACAAACTACTTGATATTTCCAAGATGTTTTTTCCTAGTTCTTGTCATGACATCGCATTTTGTGCATTCTCTCTTCAGGCAGCTATGATGTTCAGCTCTGGAGTATTTTGGATGGGACTTCTGTGTATTCCTATGACAGCTTTACTTCTTGATATAGTATACAAAGTGTGAGTACAGAAATGCCAGGGTTTGCAGAACAAAGTACTGACTTCTAAATGTGTGTTCTAATTACTAATACAATTTTTTAAAAAATGAAGATCAATTCTGGTGATTATATAAAATTCTTTTTTTCACTGTCTTTTTTTAAAAAAATTTACTACAAGAGTTAATACCATTTTAAATGTTTCAAGAATTGTAGTGTTTTATTAATAAATATTTTTTGTTTCTAATTTGCAAGAACAGATGATAAAACACATTCTTTAGATTTGTTTTTTGATATTTCTACTTGTAAAGCTTAGTTTTAAGTCTGAGGAAATGGATTTATAAATTGAATATTTATATAAGCATTGAAACTATCTGTTCTACTTTAAAGAAGAGTAAGTCTGGCAGTATTTTTTATGTGCTTACAGAGTAAAGAGAGCTACTTACAAGACACTGGTAGATGAAGTTCAGGAGTTGGAAGCAAAGTCTGAGGATCCTGGGGCAGTTGTGCATGGCAAGAGGTACGGTAAAAATCTGTAGAATATTGTCTTAAAAATAAAAAGCTGAATATTTTTAGCTTTATCCACGTATCAAAGACAAAAGGTTATTTTTCAAAAGCTGTACAAATGAAAGGCATCCATGAAGGACTTGTGGTCTACTGAGCCTATGTGTTTTTTCACAGGCTTACACAGAGGTTTTTACCAAAAGCTTTAACTGTGTTTCTTTGTAGCTGACTGGTTTCTGATTCCTATGCATAGAACGAGCTTGAGGTACAGTTTTAATTCTGTCACTTTTGCCTGTGTTAACAATTAATTCACAAATAAATTAAGAAGAAAAATGGGTTAGAACAAAATGAGTTTAAACCTGCATCATTTTCTAGTATAGCCATAAACAGGGCCTAAGCATAGAAAACAAAAATTAAATTAATTAAAAGCTGCTCATTAGCATGGGGACAAAAAAAAATGTGTCTAGGATTTTCTGAAATTGAATATTATAAGCTGGCTTTGTATTTAATTCCAGTCCAGAGCAAACTAAATTGATTAACTTATATAAGGTAAGTAAAATTTTTAGCTTAAGACTCCACAAGAATTCTCTTGTTATATCCTCCTTTATGGACCAGGCAGATAATTTGAAAAGGGAGAAGGTAAAACTGAACAATTAGACATTTTCTACATGTAAACTCAGCATAAAGGTGTGCACTTATTAAAATATTTCAGACTTTTTAACCCTAAGCTGAACTTGAAACAAGCACTTTCTGAATGTATGACATGACAAAGTCCCCCTCTCCCCCCCTTCCAATTCATTAGTGCCATTTGGCTGAACTAGAGCTTTCTTCTCTTGCCTTCATTTTCATGAGTTTTGTGAGGTCTAAAAAAAAGCTAAAACTGCTGATACTTGATTTTCCTGTTCTTTCTTTTCTTTGGATTGCTGTTCTTTTAGTATCTTCATGGCAGAAAGCATAGCCAAGAAGGCTTTTTTCCTACCAAGCTATGCACAGAAAGAGACCAGAAAAAACACAGCCACTTCTTCTACTATAGGTTCAATTTTCAGAAAGTACCTTTTGTTCATAAAGATGCTTTAGCAATCTTATTGTACCTCTCCTCCAGTTCAGTGGAAATCAGTTTACTAGGACTTACCAGGTTGAGATCAAATTACAACAGATATCACCATTTTTAATGGGGTAGTATCCAGCTTGTGTGAGAGCTTTCATGAGAATGTTTTGTCTCTAGTTGGGTTCATCTTTCCTGGTAACAAGGAGCAGGGGAGGTGCCAAGAGGCCTGGGAGCTTATCCCACCACCCATGGAACACCTAGTCTAGTGTGGTGGGCTGCAGAAGAGGGCATACCTGCATTCAGTCTCCTCTCAGGTCTGTGTGCTGGCTTTGTAGCAGCAGCTTCACTCTGGAAGTACTGCAGAATCCCCTAGCTGGTGGCAGTTCCTACTTCGAGCTTGTTTTTCCTTCATCACTGCAAGACTTAACCAGTGCTTGCAAGACTAACTTGTCTTGCTTTTAAAGGTGATGCAAATTGATTGTTACAGATGCTTTTCTCCAGTGGCACTTGTTATTCAAGCAGATTGTAGGCAATGTCTTCCTCCAGATTAACCAACTCATCTATCAGTGTGTGCTGAGCTTAGAAGCAATGTATGCTCTGTGCCCTTTTGCAAAGAGCAAAATCTGTAGAAGAATAACTTGCAGAAAAGAAAGCAGACATTAGTACAGGATGGTGCTAAAAGGGGAACATCTTGTGGGTATAGAATAAAGTAAAGTAACCTACCTTTTTAGTATTTCATACTTTCATTCCCAAGTCTTCTCTTGTATTGCTAATTCAGCTACTTTAACTTCAGTTGTCTAGACAGGATGCTTTTCCTTCATTCTATATACAGCATGTCTTCCAAATCCCTTGTTATGCAGGTAAAATAAACTTGGTGTTTTTGTAATTATCTTTTTATCCCATAGTTGAATAGTTATGAGGGCTCTATGACAGCTGTTTAGTTACCTGCCAGAATATCTTCCTTAGATCTAATTCTTCTCCACAAAGTTACTTTTAGACCAGTACTTCTGAAGGATACAAGTATCCACCTTACATGCAAATCGCTGGATGTTACAAAATATCCCTTAAGATTTTATTCTCTCCATTCTTTTTTAATAAATTTAAATCCAGGTGATGGAGCCAAAACAGAGAAAGTATTCATTGTTAAAGAAATGGTCTAATGAACTGACTTACTTGCATCTACAAAAATTTGATTCAACTTTTGTAAACATTTTTGAGTCTCCTAAATTGCAGAAGCCTGGATTAATTAGTTACCAGTACAGAGTAAGTAGTTAAATGGGTGAGGAATGTCCTCTACATCTGTTTAAGATATGTACATGAGGCTTTCTTATTCTGGGTGTATATCTCTGGGAGTACCTTTTTCTGTTGCAGCAGAAGAAGGGATGTGTTCTCATTAATAGCCAAAATAACCTAAGAATATACAAATCACTGCATGATTAAAAGGTAACTGGGAAATAGTGAAAAAAGATAACTCAGAATCTTTCCCACTCTGTCCACTCCCATCTTAGAAATACTACAACACATAATAGAAGTCTCAGCTTCCACAGGTAACTGGCCAGGATTCTTGTATTGGATAGCTGTTGTAATCAGTGTGTATCTGAACATTTACTGCGAAGGGGGCCTGCAAAAAAGCCAGGAGAATTTATAAAGGACTGAAAGAGGGTACGTTTAGTTTAGATATTAGGAAGAAATTCTTTACTGTGAGGGTCACAGGAATACATAAAGTAGTAGTTTTTTCTAGAACTCTGTTTAATTGCCTGTAAAGATACACATTTCATGTTCAAATATTAATAATATTCTGTTTGTCCATATAGGTACACATAATGAGCTCATTACATGTGTAGATATTTAAATATGCTTTTGAATGGCAACAGGGTGATTTATAATAAAGAGGCCACAGTATTTCAAGTATAGAAAAGAATTAATACTTGAATAGCTGAAAGCACTTTTCTCAAAGGTATTTCCTATGTATTTTGTATTTTCTTTACCAGCAATCAGATCTGTGCAGTAGTAACTTCATTATACATGAACTAAGACAGTTGTATACTTCATGTTCTTGTAAAAGTTTAAGGTAGTATTTTCACCACTTAGCATTTAAGCAATGAAATGTGGTGAAATGAGGAGGAACATCAGTAAGACTTTTACACTGGACGTCCAGAGGGCATACTTGGGCCTATTTAGGAGACTTATTCAGAGAGTTCCTTGGTAAACAGCCCTTAAAAACAAAGGAGTTAGGGAAAGGTGGGCGTGCTTCAAAACAGAGATCTTGAGGGCACAGCAATAGACTGTCCCTCTGCCAAAAGATGGGTCAACAAGGCAAACATCCAGCCTGGATGGGCAGCAGGGTTCTGAAGGATCTTAGGAATAAAAAGAGGATGTATCATCTTTGGAAGGAGGGTCAGGTCTCTCAAGAAGTATTTAAGGGGGTTGCTAGGGGGTGTAGGAAAAAAAATTAGAGAAGCCAAAGTTCAGCTTGAACTTAATTTGGCAACTTTTGCAAAGGATAATAAAAAATGTTTTTACAAATGCATGAATAGCAAAAGGAAGGGTAAGACCAACCTTTGTTTTCTACTGGATACAGGAGGGAGCTTAGTAAGTGCAGATGAGGAGAAGGTGGAAGTGCTTAATGCCTTCTTTGCCTCAGTCTTTAGTGGGAAGATGGCTTGTCCTCAGGACAGCTGTCCTCCTGGGCTTGTAGGTGATGTCAGGGAGCAGAATGGTCCCCCTGTTACCCAGGAGGAGGCAGTCAGAGAACTGCTGAGCAGCTTGAATGCTCATAAATCTATGGGACCAGATGGGATCCATCCCAGGGTGATCAGGGAGCTGGCAGATGAGCTTGCAAAGCCTCTCTCCATCATTTACAGTCCTGGCTCACTGGGGAGGTTCCTGATGACTGGAAGCTGCCCTGTGTGACTCCCATTCACAAAAAGGGTGGGAAGGAGGATCCTGGTAGTTATTGGCCAGTTAGCCTGACCTCAGGACCTGGTAAGGTAATGGAACAGTTTATACTGAGTGTCATCATGCAGCACTTTCAGGATGGCCAGCAGATCAGACCCAGCCAGCAGGGGTTTAGGAGGGGCAGGTCATGTTTGACCAACCTGATCTCATTTTATGACCAGGTGAGCAGGAAAGGCTGTGGGTGTTGTGTACCTGGATTTCAGCAATGCCTTTGACACTGTCTCCCACATCATACTCCTGGAAAAGCTGCAGCCCATGGCTTGGACAGGAGCACTCTGTGCTGGGTTAGGAACTGGCTGGATGGCCAGGCCCAGAGAGTGGTGAATGGTGCTGCACACAGCTGGGATCAGTCACCAGTGGTGTCCCTCAGGGCTCTGTGCTGGGGCCAGTTCTGTTCAATATTTCTATTGACGACATGGATGAGGGTATTGAGTCTTGCATTAGTAAATCTGCAGACAACACTAAGCTGGGAGTGTGTGTTTATCTACTGGAAGGTGGAAGGGCTCTGCAGAGAGACCTGAACAGTTGGATGGATGGGCAGAGGCCAATAAGATGAAGTTTAATAAGTCCAAGTGTCGAGTCCTGCGTTTTGGCCACAATAACCCCCTGCAGCATTATAGGCTGAGGACAGTGTGGCTGGGCTGTGCCCAGGCAGAAAGGACCTGGAGGCACTGGTCAACAGCTGGCTGAACACGAGCCAGCAGTGTGTCCTGGTGGCCAAGAAGCCAATGGCCCCTGGCCTGTATCAGAATAGTGTGGCCAGCAGGAGCAGGGAGCTCATTCTTCCCCTGTACTCAGCACTGGTGAGGCCACACCCTGAGTGCTGTGTCCAGTTCTGGCCCCTCAGTTTAGGAAGGACCTTGAGACACTTGAGCACATCCAGAGGAGGGAACAAGGCTGGTGAGGGGCTTGGAACACAAACCCTGTGAAGAATGGCTGAGGGAGCTGGGGGTGTTTAGCCTGGAGAAAAGGAGACTCAGGGGTGACCCTATCACTCTACATCTCCCTGAAAGGTGTTTGTAGTCAGGTGGGGGTTTGTCTCCTTCTCCAGGCAGCAACCAGAGGACACAGTCTTTAGCTCTGCTAAGGGAAAAATACAGGTTGGATGTTAGGAAAAAGTTTTTTACGGAAAAAGTGATAAAGTACTGGAATGGTCTGCCTGGGGGGGATGGTGGAGTCACCATCCCTTGATGTGTTTAAAAAACACTGGGTGTGGCACTCAGTGCCATGGTTTAATTGAGGTGTTAGGGCATGGGGTAGACTGGATGATCTTGAAGGTCTCTTCCAGCCTAGTGATGCTGTGATTCAGTCTGAACATTCCATTTGGGAGCACAAGCAAGGAGTGATGGTACCAAAAATGCTATAATATGCATGCTAATGTTTTAAATAAAATATTTTTATTAAAAAATAACACCTGTTAAACATTTCATAGAAATTTGCTGATTTCAATTCACAATTTTATATTAACATACTGATTTATTTATTCATTCTCTATATTCTTACAGTTTAGATTTCAGTCCCTAATTTTTTATTACTGTTGTCAGTTAAACAGTTTACAGCTCTGAACTAAAAAAGAGGGCTTCTACACAGCGTAGAGGGGCAAGCAGGATAAAAAAAATACCCCAGTTAGTTAGGTTAGGGAAGCACTGAAAGTACAATGTGTCTCAGTACGTCAGCCTCTCCATTCTTGATGCAGTCAGCAGATGCCAGCTACCTTCCTGGAACTGGTACCTAATTTTTTCCTTACAAGGAAGTCTCATTCTATCTATTCATTCAAAATGTGGCCACAGAAGCAGTTTCTCCTCCCTATCACCTTACCCTGTAGATTTTCCAGTTAACATCCATCTGTGGATGTGGAAATAGTAGGTTTATTTTCCTTTTCCAACTTAGAAAAGGCAAGCTTTCACCATATGCTTTAACCACCAGACTAGAGGGGAACAGCAAGATGACAGAAACCATTAAGTCTGTTCATCTTAAACAGTGGTTCAGCTTCATATATAAGTATATAGTCACTTAAGAAAGAATGAACATTTCTAATTTAATGGCTTGAGTGGTAATCTAGTAAGGAAAGCAGCCTGGTTCCCTTCCTTGCACCACTTAGTCTGGTTGATAGCCTGGGAAGGTAAGTCTGTTGAGCTAATTGACAGTAATATTAAAAAGTAATTTGAGTAATGAAAACTTGGTAACATAAGGTGTGTGAAATCTGTTTTTCTTACTACATCATTTCACAAGAGACAACTTTGCTAATCTAGCAGAACTTTAGCAATAACAAATCACTATGTTCTCAGATTGAACATAAGATACATCTCTTTTTTAATTGAACTAATTTTTAGACCAGTTTGCATTGAGAGAGGGATGGATTTTTCAGCATTTGAAATGTTTAACTGATAGATTGGTATTTCTTGAAACACAGGCTGTAATTCACAGTCTTATCAAATGAGGACACTGAAGAATTTGTTTGGGTTTTTTTAGTATAGTCCCTTGCACATAATTAACATGTTACTAAAACTGTCAGATTTTGCAGGAGTTTTTTGTGCTATGGCTCACCTACCTGGTATTTATTTAGCAATGTGTGTTCCTGTTAGAGAGAACTTTAGTGTAAGAAAGACAGAAGGGAAACCCAATACTTTTGCCACTGCGTCCACTACAGTTTGCAGCATTTGGCTGATGCTTGAGTCTCAATTTTAAAAATGTTTCATGCTCCTGTTTTCCATTTGGGCTGAAATGGGGAGTGCCTTGAGTCTCACTAAAGCACAGTAAGCATACAACACAACAAACTCAGTAGCGCTGGGAAGGAAGAAGGTGGGCTGAAGTGGCCAATCTTAGCAGCAATAGTAGCTCTTATTTGGGTATGCTCTCCAGAAAATCACCTTCTAGAGTTTCCTGGGGAATGCTCCTTTCTAGAATATTTTATGGAAATAATATTTCTGTACACACAGCTGATGACCATGAACGTGGCTTTCCCTCCACTCATTTCCCATCCCTCTGGAGTACTGTTTCAATAGAGGCTGGGAACACTTTCTATGTAAAACAAAAAGGACTAATTCAGCCTGGCAATATATGTATAAATATGTAGCTGTGCTACATCAAGAAAAGACAGTGCTTTCACCTTTACATTGTGTATTTCTAAAGGAGTCACACTCAAAGGTTTACAATATTATTCATTTATTTGTGTTACCAGCACATAGCAGTGTTTCAAACAGATATTTTGCCTGTACTGTGACAAGCAAAATAATTACCGGGGTCAGAACTTAATAATCTGTCTTCACACAAGCTTTTAATCATCATCTTAATAATTAATCAGGCACAATTTAAAAAGGAAAGGGAGAGTGGACACTTTTCATTTAAATTAATGCCCACAGAGCAGACTTGAACATAAAGGAATAGGGTAATGAGTAAGTATTTTTCACGTGTCTACTTTCTCTCTAGCTTAACTGAAAGAGCCCAACTACTGAAGAATGTTTTTAAGAAGAACCATGTGAACTTATATCGCTCTGACTCTTTGCAACAAAACTTGCTCCGTAAGTATTCACTGACAACAATTAATAACATAGTAAAATTCTGCCTTCCACTGCATTTATTTATAGTAAAAGTGCAGTATCCTAAACTCATTACACCGTGTTCTTAGCCTGTGGTAAGTTGCCCTTCCTACCTAAGATACTGTGCTTAGAGTTCTTCCTGCTATTTTATAACCCCAAAACTCTGTAAGAAATGGCATGGGATTTTACTAACTGTTAAAAAGAGGTTTGTTCCCCTCTATTCACCTTTGCTAAGTTGCTTTTATTAAAGCGTTAAAAGAATAAAACTGATCAAAATATAATTTGTTTCTGTTTTGCTTAATATCTGCAGATGGCTACGCCTTCTCTCAAGATGAAAATGGAATTGTTTCCCAGTCTGAAGTAATAAGAGCTTATGATACCACAAAGCAAAGGCCTGAGGAGTGGTGAAGGAGCACAGCAGGATATTTAGGCCTTAGTTGTTACTTTTGTGAGACAGTCTACTGGATCTTTGGCTGTGAGCTGCGACCATGGTCCAGTTATCAGACATTGAAAGATCTATGATGGTCTTGTTCCATAAAGTTTGGATTTGTGTATTCAGTAGACATAAGCACTGTGCAACTATACTGTAACACACCATCTCTAAATTTTTAACAAGTATTTGCTTAGCCTTTGTAAACAGATTGGAATTTACCTTGTATCTTGCCAGCTTGCTTATTTTACAATGAAATTGAATCAATACTGGTCATATACTGGAAGGGCAGTGATCAGATTGCTAAACATACTTTACATTGACAGATCAACTAGCATCTGTGAAGGTTTTTAAGTGTTAATATATTTAAATGCAGTTGATAACAAGCCTTTGATTTCAACAAGTGCTGAAAAAAACCCCAGTATCTTAATGGTGTCAATTCACCTTCTTTAAGAAAGATTTTGAGTCAAGATGCTCATAGATGTTTGTGTCAAACTAACCTAAAAACATTTGCCAAAGAAGTTCCATAAATGTTTTCTGTTAGAAACAATTTGAAAGGAAACTATCTCCGGTCCTGATCTCAGATCTGCATGCTTGAGTCTCCACACTTGAGGAGAAAGTACAGTGAGTCTAATTTGAGTGGCCTTTTTGGCATTTGCTTTCAAAATTGCAAGTCTTTGCACCTTTGGCCTTATACAAGCTTTCCCCATATTTTCATTTAGTATTGCATATGTTGAATATGGCTGCCAACTTGTATAATGGAGTACACATATTACTTTATTCAATTTTTAAGAATTTCTCTGCCTTACTTCCCTTTAGCAAACTTAATTATTTTTGTGATGCTTAGTTGTATCTGCTTATACTGTAGGTTCAAATGAAAGTTTGTTTAAACTTATTTTTTAAAATTAATCAAATTTTCAACATTTTTATACTAAGATTATTTGAAATGCATACACTGAAATACAGAGCAAAGCATGCCCTTCGCTAGTCTGTGGTATATACTGGTTAATTTGCACTAAAGTCACTTCCTATAAAGGTGTGAAATACATTGCAGCAGTCTCTTTACAGCTTACTGGTCATGCAGAATACTTATATATTCTCACCTTTAATCAAAATGGAGAGGAAGTGACTGCATAGAATGATACACACTTGGTATGAGGGAAAAAAAAAAAGAGGGAGGTATTAAATGAGAACATCGTGATATATTCTTTAAATAGCTATACTTGATATTTCTCAACTTACCATCCAGCAACCATCAGGTTTCAAACTAAGAAAAGCTACTTGAACTTTGAAATTTAGTTAATTCTTGCAATTCTTTAGTCCATGTTTAATTCTGGGTTAAAAAGCTGCCACAATTACATTAAAAATACAATTTTCTATAGTCGCAGTTGGTTTTATTGTTAAGTAAATTTTTTATGCATTGCATAGGAATGATCACTTTTTTTCTTTCAGTGGAAATCAACCAGATGGAAAAGCAGAACAACTATATCCCCAGTGACCTGTTAAATTAAGTATTTCCTCTTTGCTCTCCAAATCATAACAAGTTATCCAGTCCCATCTTTTCTCTGCCCTCCTTCATTTGTCATATACTTACTAAAGGTGACATTACCTCCTTGCCTTTCATCTAGCTAAATGCGTAACATGTAATTAGTCTCACTGTCCAAATTCCTTACTCTCCATTCTAAGAGAAACTTAAAATACACAGAGAAAGCCCAACAAAAGGCACTATGTGAAAGTACATATTTAGGAAGGTGTGCCAGTGGGAAGGCAGTGTGCATTTCATGTGTGTGTTATGCAGTGTCTTCCTCTCACTCGCCCGGAGTGACCTTTAAACAGAAGGCACAAGGACAAAGGGAGTGTATCCCACTAGAAACAGTACTGCCAGTCAGTCATGCAGACAAGGACTGCCTTCAGAAAAGCCACTGCAGGCATAGATAAATAGATGGATCAATATGGGAGGGCCAAATCACTTGACCTAAGGCAAGAAAAAATTTGGGGGCATGCCGCTTTCCTAAAATGGGGATCCCTATTTTCTGTCATCCAAGGGACAATGACCAGCTTCAAAACATTTCTGAAATTAACCATGACACTGTTGCTCCTTTATAATCTTTCAGTGTACTTAACTCATATAACATTAATCTATACATGCTCTCTTCATGGGCAATTTTTTTTTCTCTTCTAATTGGTTGAATTGCTAATTATGCAGATACGGATTAGAATACATTGTGAAATATATACAGTGAGATATTTACATGAAATAAAATTCTGTCTTACCACTGTAACACAGTTTGAAGAAAACAACACACAGTACATCCCAAATTAACTACCTTAAAAAGGAAGAAAGTGACTGAAACAGCTCTAAGATCCTAAAATTAGACTAATTTAAAGGTTGTAAGAGAATCTTATCACAGCATGTCATGCTTATATCCTTTCAGAATTTGAAGTACTATTTCACAAAGTGCATTTTTTACTACTTTTGATGATTATTTTTCTCCTGTCTCTGTACTTTTTCTGGTAATTAGTGGTTGAAAGATACCACTTCTTAAAAATAGCAAAAAAGACAAATGTGGCAAAAAACAGTCGGTTTTGGTTGCTCATACAATTCCATTTTAAAATATAAGATTATCTTAGCTCTGTGTGCCCATTTTAAATCAAGCCAAGTATACAATATGCACTTTATTTTCATGTTAAGTACACGGAAACAGAATCTATTTCCATCCTGTTAGTATGTCATGTCTTTGTTTTAAAAAGGGGATTCTGCTGGTGTTTGTTTAGAGGAAAAAAAAACAGTTGAGGCGGAAATGCTCATAACAATGCTTCTGTTCTTACTGTTTGAAAATTCAAAAGTGTATTAAGTAGAGAGTTCACATGATTTTTTCATCTGTTTCATGTGCACTGCAAGTTATTATTAAAATTTTCCATCTGAAAGATTAATCTGTGCCACTAAAAAATCGGGTATCTTATATAAATACTTTTGCTTAATTATTTTTAAATATATACATACATATATATATATATAAATTATTCAAAAGAGTAACTGAAAACAAATTTTAACAAACCTATTGACAATTTGTATCTGGAATTTTTTCTTGCCATTTCCTAATTTTACACATATTTTTGCAAAGCAATTTCAACAGATTTATACTTAGTCATCATTCTATTTGTATAAAATGATAAATAAAATATTTTGAAACACTTAAGAGATAGCTGAAGATTCCTATATGTCCACATGCATCCATAAAATTCACCTTGTAACAAAGATGAGCATTAAGTGTCTTAAGATGTATATCATGACATTTGAACCCATCTTGAATGATGAGTGATTTGGACTATGTGTTAAATTTAAGGAGAAAAGTCTTTTCCCTTTTTTTCTTGTGTATTGTGTAAAAGCAGTTGTAGTTCTGATGAATTTATCATTCTGTCTGCATGAGGCACTATTTCTAAGTGTTCTGAGGCGATGCATGGTGGTTGCTGATCCCTGTTTTTTAATGCCTTCGTTAAAAGTCTGTTCATAATATATTGAGAAGCTAGTGCTGTGTGAGCAAATGAGTTTGTCAGTTCAGCTTCCTTGGTACTGGATGTTTTCACTGGTTACAAAACTCAACAGATGAGTTTCTCCTTCCCCCTCTGTGCCCTCCTCGCTCGCCCGGTTTCCTCGCTGTTAACCAATTGATCTTTATTAAACAAAGGAATATTTTAGCATTCCAAACCTGGTTCCTGCTTATGCAAACCACTACTTATATAGGGTTCAACTGGACTGCT
The DNA here is from genome assembly GCA_034336665.1 of Luscinia megarhynchos. Lineage (NCBI taxonomy): Eukaryota > Metazoa > Chordata > Aves > Passeriformes > Muscicapidae > Luscinia > Luscinia megarhynchos. The sequence continues at coordinate 23,634,164 of CM067566.1, read as the reverse complement.
TTTGAGTATGAGGAGTACCCATCTGAGCAATGATGTGCAAAGTTGGGCACTTTTTTTAAGGCTGATACTGAAATAAAAGTATTTTCATGTAGAATGTGATTTGTAATTGCAAAGCTGTGACCAGAACAAGTTTTTTTTTAAGTCATATTTTATGGTGTTTCTTTAATGTAGCATAGAAGCCATAAATGCATTAGTATTGTTTTTCTACTTCAACAAAATTTTTCATTACAATTTTCAGTGTTTGATATGTATGAACCGCTGCAGAAAGCGGTCAGTCTGAAACAGCAAAATTTGCATTCAAGATAAGGTGAGGTTTTACAGCTCCACTAAGCCATTACTGCTGAAACTGTTGTGGAAATTATGAAGCTGCATGAATGAAGATTTTTTGACTTGGTGTTTATGGTAGTTTCTCAGGTTTAGTTTTAACTGGATGTTAAATGCACTGTGTTTTTTAAATAGTTCTTTTAGTAACACATTCAGTTCTATGCAGTGTTAAATGTCATTTGGCATTTGGTGAATGTGCATGTTTTGAACTGCAAATTTTAAATGTTTTGTCTTTTAATTGTTAAAAAATGAATAAACTTTGCCATTAAATTAAGAAGTTTTGTTGACTTGACTGTTGGAAATGCTAGGGATTGCTTTCCAAGGAAAACATACCTCATCACTCTTGGGTTTTAATTCTTTAAAGTGAGATATAGCAGAAATAGTATTTCACAAATATAGAGTTATTATGTTTTTTACGGTAAACTGAAAAAGTAGAAAATTGGTTTAAAGTTTCTTGGGTTTTTGTTTTATTGAACACCTATTTTGAGATGCCTTTTTGAGTTCTCATGTGAAATCTAGAAAAGTTTAAAAAAAAAAACAGTGAGGAGCACAGGAGTCTGCAATGTAGAGACTTCCACCTATGCATAACATACTCTGCTGGTGATACCCTATTTTGAAAGAGAAGTATGCAATACAAAAATGATAAGAGTAAGAATAAGGAAATGTGACCTCACTTTTCAGACAACAGTGGTAAATACTGTGTCCTTTATTTTTGATAATGGCTGATATTTCTATCCTCCAACAGAGCCCACCTCTGAAAAAAAATCAATATATCCAAACCATAACTGAGTTTTGGTAGTAGATGGGTGACTGATTTTTATATATACACTAGACAATTAATTTATTTTGTTTTCTGTCCAAGCAGGTTTGGTAATAGATGCATTTTAGGTGGTGCTAGTTTCACAAAATCCAGTCTGTAGTAGCAGAGTTGGTTTAGGGAATATTCCACCTCATCATATTTTACCACCTCTATTATACTGGCAGTCATGAGGCCATTGAAATTATTCCGTTTATAATCAGTTTATAATGATCCAAGCTCCCTGTCAAATCCTTTCCCTTCTTTCTTACAGCAAACATTATTTTTAAGCTAAAATAATTTCACTAACCTGATACACAGTACAGATCCCTGGATTGGCACAAGTCATAGATGGAAAGAAAAGAAAGAACAGAAAAACATTTCCTTGTCTGCCTTTGCTAATGAAAACAGGATAGCATGGAATTACAGCCTCAGTGTAACTGTGAATCAAAAACTTTGTGTGATACTGTGGAGCAGTGGCTTCCTCAAAAGCAGATGCATTGTTCAGAGGAGTTCAAATCCAGACAGCCCATTGCAGTAGGCAGCAAAACAGGACTGGAAAACTTCATTTCATTTGTGTTCCTTAATGTCCTTGTGTCAAGCTATAACTGAGCAGTAATGACAAAATACTTTTTAAATTGCTGCCTTTTTTTTTTATTCCATGGGATTAGTATTACAAATAATCCATGAGTTTACATAGCCACAAACTCTACTGCTTACCTAGTTTCAAACAGAATCCTTCAGACATTCTTGCAAGTACTTGTAATGTTTTTCCTAGCATTGGAAAGTCTTGATGCATTTTGGAGATACACACTTCAGAATCCCAAATTGTGGAAACACAACAAATGGCATGCTGCTATTGCTCATTATCCACAGAAGGCTTGGGTTTCGTCTAAGTCATTGCCAGCTAATGGCAATCAAAGTATTTGTTGCATCGTGTGTGAATGACAGTAATCAATTTAATGAGTGTGAATATTCTTTCATTTTGATTTTAGATTGGTGTAGTGCTAGTAAAAGGAGTATGAACTGAGTTCAGAATTCCAAAATAAATAGTTAAATCTACTTTGTTAACAAGGCAGTGAAGCAAGTACTGCCTGTAAATCTTACTTCTGATAGCAAGCAATTTCTTCAAGCATACATCCAGCCCTTCAAACTCTTTCATTAGTCATTAAAGTGCTATCACAATGTCATTTCTGTTCTGTCTGCAAGTTTTAGGAAAATTTCCTGTTCCTATAAATCATAGGAGTATCTAGTGCCAAAAGGCTCTTTCCATTAGGAAGAAAATTCAGCATTCTCGTCTGCACACCAAATCCATCTGGGTCGGAAACTATTGGCACAGGCAAAAGCGTTTCTTTGCAAGGGTTGTATCCTGGCCACCTCCTTTCCCTTCAGCTATATAGGTCACTGCTACTGTAACTACATGAACAATAATAGATTGTTTTTGTTCATAGTTTTTTCTTTGTCTCTTTATTTGCAGATGGTGCATAATGCCCACCTCAGCTGTTTTTACAGGCAGCCCAGTACAGCTATTTTAACTACACCTGATCTTTCCCACCCTAGAACCACATCTGCAGGATTCGTTGCAGTCTGGCTACTGATCTGTGAAGTACTTAGCAGTCTATAAACTTACAGACTTCTGTAAGTCTGATTCAATTAAATTATTCCTGTGTGTCAAGTCCACCTATTCTATCAGGACAAATCCATTATGCAGCATCAGGGGAAGAAAGGAGGTGGTTCAGAGGGGTCTTCCCTTCTAGGCTGTTTCTTGCTACATGGCAAACTTCACAGCTCTCCTTAGGCTGAATAATCACTAAAGCGTAAGGCTGTATGCAAGTGTAGCAAAAATCTGGCTCTGTTAAAACGTTAAAAACTGGCTGCAGAGCCCTGTGAGACCATCATGAAGCAGCCTGGCCTGTACAGCACCAAATGGTAACGGGCAGTGACTGAGTCAAACTCATCACTTCGCTGTGTACAGTCTTGCTTTGAGGAAAACACTGAATTTCAGCCACTCAGCACCTGTGTCAGTGGCTCAACTAATCACTCTTTAAAGGTATATAAACTGCCCCTTAGTTAAGTCAAGTTTCTGCTTCCAGAATGGGTCTGTGTTGCCTTGGTTTACTGGATGAAGATTTCTTCTAATTGGAGACTTACTATAATTTGTAAAAAAATATAGTTGGTTTGCTGTTTCTGCTGTATACAGGCATGATCAGCACATCTCACAGTATGCTTCTGAACAAGACAGCTGATACCTCTTGAAATATTCAATGATTTTTCAAAAGTTACTTGACGAACAGTACCATTCATAACCATTCAAAATATGCAGAGAAGAGTCCTATGAAACTTCATCAAAGGCAAGCAAAAATTTTCTTGCCCCCTTCCTTGAAGATTGTTTCTACAATAAAATTACAGGGCAGAACATTTAGCAAAATCTAATTGTTAGTATCTTGCAAAACATATACACAGCTGTGTATCATGATTTGGGTTGTAATTAACGATTACAGCATTCAAGCTAGGGACTATTACTTAAAATATCATTGTATAGAACTTGTCTTCCTGCTTAGAAGCTGCATTTCTAGCAGTAAAGTCGGCTGGACTATGCTAATTGTGCGTAAAAAAACTTATTTAAAGGATTATTTTGAAATATTTTTTGTCACAGCTACTGATCGCTAGGTATTTGCTATGAGAAAAATTATTCAACTCTTGAGAAAGAACCAATGAAGGTTTTCTAAACTACTTTAAGCAGGTTAGCTATAAAGTACTTCAACAGATCGTACACACAGGGAGTTTGAGGCTGATAAAATAGGAAAGCTCAGCCTCTGATATTGCAGATTCTGACCCACAGAATTACTTCGTTTTTCACAAAAATAAGTATACAGAGAAGCCCTTTAATGACTGCAATTTTTTTCCTGTGTATTTTCCATTTGCTTACTGCATGTATTTGGTTTAGATGCTTTTTTTTCTTCTTCCATTTGGTTTGTTGGTTTACTTAGGTGAAGGAATGTAGAAGGGCAAACAGAATTTATTCCTAGTGCAGGATGTTTAATCTAAAATACCCAACTAATCAGTGTCGTTTTCACCACTTTTTCACTTTTTACAAGCAGCTGCATGAAAAAGACATAAATGAATCTGTTATTTTGCTATATAGCCAGAATTCGGTATTATATTAAATCTGCACAACAGGTGCAGTTAAAGTTGTAAATCTTTTTTAAAAAGCAGAATAAACTATTTTAACAGAAAAAAATACAAAAGAGTTACAACAAACAAATTCAAGAAATACTTACTACCTGTACAGAGTCATACTGCTGACAAACATTTAAACCACACAGTTTATTGGTAACTTTTTTGCATGCTACTACTAAATAATTAGTGATGTCAATGGTGTAAATACATTTTAAATTACAAACTTGTCTTTACATTTTATACATGGCTAATTTTACAAACAGAACTTCATGATCAGTTTGTCCAACTTACACTTGCTGAGCAAAAAGCTGACAATAAATACTTCCTTCTGAAGAATGCTTTAGTAGAACGCTATTTATGTGGAGAAGTTATTGGTGATTCTGCTGAATACATTCTGCTTTCCTCACAGATAATTTGATTATGTGGGTCTGTCTGATCTTCAACTAGCCTAATTAGTACTAGTTTTATCTACCATCGTTAAAGTTTACTAATACAAATATGCAGTGTAAATTCAGGTATATTATGTGTAGTTTTAAAAAACCTCCGCATTTTGATATCTACTAAAATTCTTCCTCTTACTTTCATTGTTCATGGAAGTGGTAAGCAGTCAGATGTTTCCAAGGGTCCTCTTTAGTAAGTATTACTCCTCTCTTACTTCTCAGACTTATTGCTGCTTTACAGAATTAGTCTGATTATTATCAGTGGAATGCAGCCACTGTTTGTTAATTAAGTTAACTGCATTAGGGTAAAATGCCATTTGTACCTTTGTCCCAACACGGTTCTTTTACTTGTCTCTGAACACAATCTGCACAAATCAGGCAGAACAGTCCGGTTTTAGAGCAGCTGTTTGGAGTGTTTTACAATTCCTTTGTAAGTGTGATCCAAGTTTGGGAAATGCAATCTCAAGTGAGACCCCTCACTTTTCAAGGGCAACTCACCCACAGGAACAGTTCTGAATTCTGCAGCCACAGAGCACATCAGTGTGACACCCAACAGCAGCAGTCCCTGTGGTTGCAAAGGCTGCATTACTTCACAGCTTCTTTCAGCTCTGAGTAAAATCAGAGCAGCCCTTCCCAGCCAGGGCAGGCTCTGGCTGGAGAGGATACCCAAAGTACGGCTGAGACACCAGAAATCCCGATGGCTGGGTCAGGTGGACTGTGTGGGCTGTCTGGAAGCAGCCAGACGTGTACGGTGGGGGTGAGGATGCCACAAGGCAGCCCGGCTCTGCCCGGGGGAAGGAGAACCTGCGACCCGAGCTGCCGGTCGAGCTGGAGCTTGTGGCGGTGCTGGACTGCCTGGACGGCGCCCTGAAGCTTGTGGAGGCCAGGATCATGGGAAGAGTCTCGGTCTGATAGCTCCGCAGAGAAAACCGTATTGGCTGCGACGGTTGTTTAGGTCTTAAACACGTGCAACAGTAAACTGCTACCAGCGAGCCCACGATAATGAAGGCAATAAATATTGATCCAACAATGAGGAATGGAACGTAGATTGGTTCTGGAAGAAGAAAGAAGGAGAAAAACCGTGCAAATTAGCTCACTTAAGTAACAGATCTTCTGTGCAGAAATACACTCCACAGTGTTTATGAAACCTCCCATCATTTCAGTCCCAGTAACATACCAACCTGCTCAGAAGACAGAGCACAATCACAATAGAAACAAAATCAGTTTAAACTCTGTAGGTTCCAGTAAAAATTTCTTTCTGCTGATAGTTTTAATAGTTACCAAAGGTAAAACGTGTCTACATAGTGTCCCATTCGCTGGCTCTTGCCAGCTATAGCTCAAGAATCTCACTCCTCTCTCCCTCCCTCATCCCCCAAATCGCCGGGACTATCCAGTGTAACAGCTTGAATCTGCAGGCGAAGCTCAAATGCTGCAGATGCTGTTAAATTGCTTCCTTTCCTAAGGTGGAAGATAAGCGCAGAACGTGTGACTCGGGAAACCAGTCTCCGTATGCGCTGCCGGATTTCTTTTGTTTGGGAAACTGACGGCCACTCGCACGGTGGGGCTGTGCGCGCAGAGCACCGGGGCGCGCTCACACCTCCGGGAGCAGTAAAGTTAGACAGACACAGCAGAATTTGCCGGTGCGAACTTAAAATACAAGCGCGTCTTGCAATCAGGAGGGATGGCTCGGGAGCGGAGCTCTGTCCCGGCGGCACCGCGGAGCGCACCTGGAGCCGCGCCCGCCTCCAGCCCACCCGCGGGACGGGACACGGACCCTGCAGGCGCCGCGGCACCGCGCTGGGCCCGGGGTGCTCCGCGGGGCCCGTCTCCCCCCGCCTCGGGACCCGCGGCCGGGCACTCACGGGCGGTGACTCCCGGCTCCGAGGGCTCCCGGTCGTTGGTGCAGCCGCCCTGCTCCAGGCGAGCCTCGGCGGCGGCGCAGCAGTAGCGCAGAGCGCAGGAGCCGCAGCAGATGGTGGCGGCCGCCGTGTCGAAGCCCTCGGGGCACTGGAAGCCCTCGTGGTAGCCCCCCTGCCCGTCCACCCAGCCGTGGCAGTACTCGCCGCCGCCGGGCTGGCCCCCGCCGCCGCCGCCCAGCAGCCCCAGCAGGAGGCAGCGCAGCAGCAGCCGCGGCAGCGCCCGCCGCCGCCCCGCCATCTCCCGCCGCCGCCGCCGCCGCCCGCCCCGACGGGGCGCGAGGGGGCGGCCCCGGGCGCGGTGCGGGGCCTCCTGCGCCGCGTGCGGGGGCTGGGGGGCAGCTCCCACAGCGCACACACCCTCACACGGACAGACACCCTCACACGCACACACCCTCACATACCCTCACACTCACACGGACAGACACCCTCACACGGACAGACACCCTCACATACCCTCGCACTCACACAGACAGACACCCTCACACGGACAGACACCCTCACATACCCTCGCACTCACACAGACAGACACCCTCACACGGACAGACACCCTCACATACCCACACACTCACACACACCCCTCACACGGACAGACACCCTCACATACCCTCACACTCACACGGACAGACACCCTCACATACCCCTCACACTCACACACACCCTCACACGGACAGACACCCTCACATACCCTCACACTCACACGGACAGACACCCTCACATACCCTCACACTCACACACGCTCTCACACACACACGCCCTCACATACCCTCACACTCACACACGCTCTCACACACACACACCCTCACATACCCTCACACTCACACACGCTCTCACACACACGCCCTCACATACCCTCACACTCACACACGCTCACACACACACACCCTCCCTCACACTCACACACACGCTCTCACACACACACACCCTCACATACCCTCACACTCACACACGCTCTCACACACACACGCCCTCACATACCCTCACACTCACACACGCTCTCACACACACACGCCCTCACATACCCTCAGACACCCTCACACACACACAAACATCCTCAGGCACCCTCACACAACCCTCACACACACACACCCTCACACTCATCCACACCCACACACACACCCACACCCTCTCACACCCTCACACCCCCTCACACTCACCCACACCCTCTCACACCCTCACACACCCTCACTCACACACACGCCCCCGGCCGCGCCCCGCCGCTCACCTGCCGCCCCGGCCGCCGCCGCTCCCGCTCCCCGCGCCTCGCCCCGCGCCGCCTGGCCCGGCCCCGCGGCCCGGCCCGTGCCGCTCTGCAGCCCTCGGTCGGACGGGGCCGGACGCGGAGCGAGTGAGGCTGCGGCCAGATCAGCGTTTGCTTTCCGGGGGCTCTTCCTCTCGGCGGGCCGTGCCCGGCCTCTGCGGGAAAAGGGCTGAGCGGGGCTGCGGGCACCTCCCGTCCCACGCACCCGGTGGTGCCCCTGACTCCGACCGCCACGAAGCAGAAGGATCTCCGCGCTGGCAATTTATTAAAGCGGCCCTGAGCTTCTAAGGGTTAAAACAGCAAGTACAGCATATGATTTATTACAAGGACTTTTTGCTTTTTAACCTGTTTCCCTTCCTCAATACTTTTTATACGCAACGATATAACAGCATATCCCCAGAAGATTCATAGCCTCTTTTAGTCAAACACCAGGCCCGTCACCTCTATTTTCCAAAGGGAGAGAATGAGTGTGGGGTTAGGGAGGAGGAACACATCTGTTCATGTAAGAATCCAATCCTTTTTCTGCTGGAAGAATAATAGCAAGTCACCGAGCAAAAACCACAAAAGGAACTGCTTATTCATTTATTCTTGAGGAAAAAAACATTTTAAATGAACTGAGCAGATTTAGACTTCTGGTTCAAGCAAAGAAACATTTCTTTAAATGATGTCTCCCCTGTGTGCTATCTAAGAGGCACTCTTGCTCGAATGGTGAAAATGCTTATGAAACTTATATTAAAGCTGTGCTGGACGAAAAAATGCACTTTTCCTGCATCTGAAACTTCCTGACATCATTTACCACTGGGGTATGAATATGTATATCAGAGTCTGACCACTTGTCCAACATTTTGAATGCCCATGTCACTAATTTCCAAAGTTGGCAAGTTTAGTCAAACAAAAGGAACAAAGTGTGCTGTGTACCAGCAATAAAACTGTGCACTCAGAAACATCTATCAAGACATTAGACTTCTGGCCAGCTCCTAAATACAGTCCACAAGCACTATATTTATGAGTTGTTTTTTTTTAACTAATCTGTTCTACTTTTTTCCCTCTGAGCCTTTTTTCCCTGTTTTGATTTCTGTATGTATAACCAGTACCACCAAATCAGAAAAGCAAATTTAAAAATTGCATAAATGAAAAATATTTTTTCATGGCTATTTAACAGATATGGCTATAGAAATAACAAAACCCAATATAAAAGAAAAACAAATAGATTTTGAAAGAGAAAATGTGATATTCTGTCCTCCTCTGCATTTTCATTTTGAAACGATGATGTGAATTAAACTTTTACCAGCTGTCCTGACTACAAGTTCCTAGTTTTTATAAGCCAATGTTAAATATTAATACAGTTTTGCATTTACTTCACCGTGGTTTTAAAGCAAACATGACCTTCATGGAATGTTTTAAAATGTATGACTTTTAAAGGCCTAATCCAACTTCCAGGAAGGTCAAAAGGAATCTCTGTGTTGACCAGGATGAGGCTTGGAGCAGGAGCTCAGTAAGGTCTTCGTGGTGCATTTAGCTGTCTCAGGTGCAGAGGAAAGAGAGACAACAGAGCCATCCTCTCAGGTTTGCAGGAAAGCCCCTTTTAGGAGTAGGTAGTCAGTGAGTAAATACCTCACAGCTCATATGTTGATTTTGTTAATTAATTCATCAGCTTCCAAAAAAAAGAAAAAAGTGGTCTGAAAAAAACCTTCTGAGATACAGAGATATTTCAGATCCTAAGATACCATAGGAACTGCAGTGACAGAGTTCTGGGTGAGGCCACTGAGGCAGCTCCCAGCCCACAGATATTAGGAAGACTTTGACCTGGGTTTATTTGTCCTTGTTTGTTCCACCTCTAGTGCTTGGATTGTTAATAAAAATGTCCATCTTTGTGTTCCTTTAGGCAGAGGCTATTCTCTGCTACCCTCTGGTGATGGCAGCTGTACAGGGTGTCCTGCAAATGGGCAAAATTAACCTTCTCTTTTGAATCCCAAATTTTTCCATCCTGCAGGAAAATGCTTTTAAGAGTTTCTTAAGTATGGGTTTGCAAGTGTGTGTGGTTGGTTTACTTTTGTGTGGCTAAATGGCATTTCAATTACACAAGTGGATTTATGTCCCTTGTGCCAAATAAGTCAGGGGCAGATTTCAGGACTGATCCTGCAAACAAGCTTTGAAGATACATGAGTTTTCCTATAAACTGCTGAGGTCCTAAATTACTTCTTTAGGCTTTTTCCTTTTTGTGAAATATTGACAGAGCTTGCAGAATGTGATGTGACTGTAGTGGAGATGAGCTGGATTGTTCTGACCTAGACAGAAAAAACCCTTTGTTCTGCTCCCTTTTCTGTGAAGGTACAGTTTGACATGGTAGTAGATTCATTTGCATTGATTTTTGCCATTTGCTTTAAATTAAATCCACAAAAAATTAGGAGAAACCTATCATGTAAACTGCTGCTGAGCAGCCTACATCTGTAGTTTGAGGACATTGGGTGGCTCCAAGTACCTCTCTTTTAGACTGGTTTTTGTTGGGTGATGTTCCTGCAAACTACCAGGGCTGACTTTGCTTATTATTTATTCCCAGCCAAAACCTGCCAGCCTCCAGGTGATGTGTCATAAACTTAATTACATCACTTTAATTTTGAATAAGAAACATTGTTTTTAAAAGCTCGTATAGTTCTGATTGTTGTTGTTTATAAATCTCAGTATTAAAATTAATGAAGATGAGATCAGTCATACAACAGGGAGAGAAGATACTTAATTGTATTTTAAGGTGTTATTATTCACCAGGCTTTTTTTACTGTCTCCACAGCAAACCTACTGGAAGAACATATTATAGTACTCCTCATCTGCTTCTGTGCAAGATCAAACAATTTTTCTTAAATGACTTCTGAACTCATTGGCTCCCTGCACACAGTAATTACCTCATTACTGCCAAATAGATCAATTGTAAAAACAGACATTAAAATCTCTAAAACATGTTCATATTTCCTAATAATAATTTTGCTACATACCATTTTCTGGATTTGGGCTTTTTTTTTCTTGGTCTTTTTTTTCCCCCTGATTTCACTATTACACTTTTGGCATTCTTTCAGACTGTAAAGCAAGCCAGTGACCCATGAAGCTCTAGTAAGTGAGTAAATCCTAATAAAATTTCAGGCAGGCACTACCAATGTAAAGTCTCAGAAGTTTGGCTTAGATACCAGAATCCAATCAGAGACAAAATATCCAAGCACTCCTAAATAATGTTCTGTCTTGACTAGGGCAATGACTAGGCTCAGCTCATATCTTTCTTGATAGTCATATCTTGCAAGATCAGTCATTTCACCCCTTTTTCAGTCATTTCACCCAATTTTGTCTTGGATTTAGAAAAGTAAAAAAGGCCAAATTGAGGTACCAGCTTCTAAAAATAGCCTGATGCAAGCAGATTTTCCTTTAAAAATAAAACTGAAAGATTTTGCCACCTAAATTGCAAGCCTTTGAGCTACGAGATTTGCTTCTTTATGCATATAAAGACTGTTGAATAAAATCCTGTGTGCTGCTCTCCAAGATTATATCCTTATTCTTGGCTGGTTGTGAGAATGCCCTTCCCACAGCTGCCTTGCTGGGAGAGCTGCCTGCCAGGCCACAAGCATCCCTGTCACCTGCCAGGGCACACACGTGTCCCAGACTGGAGGGGCTGGCAGGAGTGCTGGGAGATGCCCCAGAACCAGCCCCATGTCCCAAGGAGGCTCCAGCTGCATCTCTGCTCCTCCTCTGTCTGCAGAGCCTCATCCTATTGCCTACACCAGCAAATGAAAATGGGCCCATGAAGCCCATAAAGTGCATTATGGTTGACTGAATCAAGGGGAAATGTGGTGCTTTTCTTCTTTCTTTTTCCTTGCTTCATTTTCAGTATTCTTTTGTAATTTTCTGATTTGGGCTGGAGGATACAGCTCTGACAGCCAACATTTTATGATTTATTCCTGGGATTTGACCAGCACTGCATGGTTTTCCACTCCAGTCAGGAAATCACCATGTTTTCTGAAGTCTCTCGGGAATATTTGCGGGTAAGGTTACGTAAGCCAGCTGTTAAAGGCAGCACCACTTACTCTTGCCCACAGGTAATCATTGAGAAAGTTGGTTATAGATTGTGAAGAAAAATGCAGAGGTCAGGTTATCTCAGCCATGTCACGACTGTCAAAGTAAGTGAGATTAATCATAAGAGCCTTAGGGCTCACTCAAGAAGCAGAAGGTTTGATTACTGGTATCTTGATCCATGTGTACACATGTCACCCTAATGGCTCCTTATCTGAAGTCTGTAGCACTGCTAGGTAGAGGACTTAGGATCAGACCTCAGGAGTCATCATTCTCCTCCTAAGACACCAAGAGTAGAAGATATTTTTAAGTTAGCAATGCAGCCATCCCTATTTGAGGTACATATTATCCCAGCCATCCCCACGTACGCTTTAGAAGATCACTCCTGCCTTCCTTTTGAGGTCTGCAGAGACCATGTCCTGAATTTGGTTTTGGTTGCATTTAGTAACGCACATATTCTGAATTAATTTCCTCTGTACAACCATATGTGTGCTCCCTATCTACTCATCCAGAGGGGCACAGAGCTGCTAGAAGTAAAAAAGCAGGGACAGATGTCTAGAATAGATAAGAATTTCTGATCTTACATGATGTGAAATTACCCTTTCTTCACTCCAGCTGTGGCTAAAAATAGCCTGTCTTATGGCTACCAAGCAAGGTTTTCTGAAGAAGTGTTTAATTTACTTTTGAAACAGAAGTTTCTGTGCTTTGGAATTCAGAAACAAATTCTCAAAGCAACAATTCTTGATTCTAAAAAAAAAAAAAGCTCAGTATGTAGTTACACCAACCACTAATAGAGCAAGAGCTAATAAAGCCCGAAATAAGAAGTAAAAAATAAAGTATATAAATGACTGGTTTTTTGCATTTCTAACAGCTGTTTTCAAAGCACTGAACATGGGGAAATGTTTTGACAGCCAAAAAAAGATTGGAAAATGGCCACATTTTGACTACTGTTTCACCTGAAAAATGTTAATCAATTGTGATTTGGCACAGAGCTACTTCTCTGTAACTTGCTGAGAAAAAGTGGGTTATTGCAAGTAAATAACTACCTAATAATCTTAACTGCTGCAGTCATTTTTAAACAGTATCAAGCTTACCAGCTAGAGGTGGAAAACTTGATATACTATTTCCAGGCAATTCCCTAATTCCCCAAACAATCTTATTAATGAATAGTGCAACAGAAAGGTCAGAGGAGAGAGATAGCATCTAACCTGCTTCACTCTGTAGCAGTGTGCATTTCTTTTTCCTTGAAACAGAATTAATGACCAAAAAAAGGTGAAAGGATGTGAGAGAATATGACATTTGGGTGTAGAAAAGTGTAGAAAGAAAATGTGTTTACATGGAAAGAAAACGAGTGGGTTGGTTTTTGGGGTTTTTTTTCCCACTCAAACCAAGGGGGAGAAAAAAAAAAGAACATTCAAAAAGAAAAAAATTAATGCATACCAATGTTTTTTTTTTCTTTTTTTCCAAAATAAGTAGTGCTGCATATGAGGGCACTGTTTCAATCCTTAACTGAGTGCCTAATAAACATATGCCTAAGGTTAAAAATATGCATTTTCCTTCTTTTGTTATTATTAAATTAAAACATGAGAATAACTGACAGATAATGCACAAAGAAATCTCCAAATTGACAAGTTATGGAGTACCTTTAAGTTGGATACATCCTTTAAAGAACTAAGGGAGGGTTTATTTTGTAGGATATATTAATGTCTACCACTAGTAGTTTGCTTCTTACACATGAAAGTTGTACACAAATAACTCACAGGCAATGGAGCCTCTGGATTTAAGAGTCATTCCACTGTAGCACTAAACCTGGTAAACTAAACTGGTTCCTTACACTTGAATCAGCAACCAAAGAAATAATTTTATTAAATATTTTAATATTGCAAACAGGAATTTTTTTAAATGCTTATATTACTGCTGCTGCTGCCAATTTATTGTGGGCATTAAATATCATCTCTCCAATGCTAAAACAGCCAAATTCTGCATCTTTGAACATGGGAGCATATCCCTCAGTTCCTCTGACTCAACTCCTTAATACTGTCTTCCTCAGGCTACATTGCACCCAGCTGAGGACCACCCATCCAGGTTTGTGTTGATACTATTGCATGTTTATAACAGATAGTTGTGGGGTTTTCCATTCATTGAATTTATCCTGTCTGCAGAATGGCCTCTTAACACTTCCTACAAACAGCAGACTTCCCAAAGAAGCTAAGACATTTTAGGTCTGAAGAAAATAGCATTTGGTGACACAAATTAGTTCTAGTTATTTATGATAATCTAATCAGTGAATGACAGATTAGGTGAGATTAAAGACTGAGATCCATATTCTTTGTTCTGATTGCAGGTGGGTAGGATTCAAGGAAGAGCTCTATCTCAACTCCCATAGCCTAGAGCCCCCTTGGCACAATTTTGAGTAGCTGCAGAGTTGCTGTGCTCAAGTGCTTATTGTTCTCATATGCTGCATTTCCAGATCCTGAGCAAGATGGGTCCTGCCACTCACCTATTCCAGTCTCATCTCTGTGGCCATCCAGAACTCCTTCAGGGGAGGTAAGAACACTGCACAGTGCCACCTCCACCTGCCCATGCAGTGAGCAGGCTGTAAGGCACAGGCTGTCTGGCTGAGCAGGACATGCACAGAGGAAATATGTGGGTATCCTGTGCTGAAGTGCACCATCCTAAATTTTATCCAGACAAGATTTATGTGCCAGAAAGAGGTCTTATCTAGTGAGATCAATATATAATAATTTTAAACTTCTGATCAATAATAACTGGGGACTGGCTTTATCTCAAAGCTTAGAGGAGGCACACTAATACTCTTTTAAAAATATTTCGCTGGTAATTTTTGATGGCAGCTGGACATTGAGCAGATGTCTTCACTGGCTGTCCTTTTTTTGGAATAATACTGTGGACTGAAAGTCCTGTTCAGTGTCTAAATAGAAGTCTGAATGTGCCTCTCTAAATCATATTACCCTGCATTTGCAGGCACAGCATTTCATTTGCTTTTGTATTGGTGTGATGGTTTAACCCCAGCTGTAGTTCAGCCTCTTGAGCCACTCCTTCACACTGTTCTTAGCCCAAATCCAAAGCACAGCCCTATAGTGGCTACCCTGAAGACATTAACTCTACCCCAGCCATGGTTACCCACTCACTGATTCACTCAGGTCTTGTAACAATTCTCCAAGCTCATCTTCTCTGTTTGGAGATGAAAGATCCCCTGAGACAACCAAACAAGTTGGTGACTTACAAACTGGCTGCTGCCATCACCACAACTGGGACTCAGTGGTGCCAGGCAGAGTCTGCATTTTTGTCCCACCACAGTGTTACATGGAGCAACGTCTTCAGTCAGCAGCCTCTTCATCTCCCTTGCCTTAGCTGGAGAGATGACATGACAGGCTCCTGTGTGTGCTTCCCATGGCATGTTCCTTCCCACAAACAGCTGCCAGGTGTGAGCCTTTCCCCTGCTGAAGGTGCCTATAAGATGGGCTGCCTCCCAGTGTCCCCTGGCACAATGTCTGTGAGCAATTCTTCTGTCACTGCTCTTTAGTGAGTAGTGGCCTTCAAACACTGCTTCCTGAGGGGTCTGGACCTCTTGCACCTCCATCTTTGTGAGCAAATGCAGTAACAATCAGTGGGTGGTAACTCAGGGTCACTAACACAAGCCTGCTGCTGCCTGGGCCTCAGATTGAGAAGGATTGAGTTGGTTTGCAGTAGTTAACCAACCAGAGAAGATTTTAACTGGAGAACTTTTAGCAGGCAGCCACTATTGGGATGTATATCCATCCCATCTAATATCCACTCTAGATATCTCTCTACTGCAATGAAGAGCAAAACACAGCAACATTGGACCTAGTGCCTTGTTAGGGGCTCCTGGGTGAGCCTGGAAGTGACTTCTGCTCAAGCCAGACAGCCCCATGCACACTTTATCCTTTCCTATCTTGTTTTCCACACTAACTTTACTTCTTCGGAGATAAAAACTTGTGGGAGAAGAAGCAAAGCTGTATCTCATGCTCACCTACATGCTTAATTGTAGCTATCAGGAGCCAATCCTGAAGCCCAGCTTTAAGGAACCAAATTCAGCTCAAACTCTCAGTGACACTTGAAAAAAAAGTAGATATGTGATGGTAATGGGTTCTTGCAGCCCAAATGGCCAAAAACATCCTCGGCTGCATCAAAAGCAGCATGGCCAGCAGCACAAGGGAGGTGATTCTGCTCCTCTGCTCTGCTCTTGTGAGTGCTCTGGGCCTCCAGCTCTGGTCTCCCCAGCATTAGAAAGACGTGGACCTGTTGGAACAAGTCCAGAGGAGGGCCACAAAGATGATCAGAGGGGTAGAGCTCCATAAGGACAGGCTGGGAGAACTGTTGTTCAACCTGGAGAAGAGTAGGCTCCAGGGACACCATATAGCACCTTTCAGTACCTAAAGAGGACCTGCAAGAGGGCTGGGGAGAGACTTTTTACACAAACAAATGGTGATAGGGCAAGGAGTAAAAGTTTTAACCTAAACAAGGAGAGGCTTAGATTAGCTACTTGGAAGAAATTCTTTACTGTGAGTGTGGTGAGGCACTGGAACAGGTTGCCCAGAGAAGCTGTGGATGCCCCATTCCTGGAAGGCCAGGTTGGACAGGATTTTAAGCAACCTGCTCTAATAAAAAGTGTCCATGCCTATGGCAGGGGGGTTGGAATGAGAAGACCTTTGAAGTCCTTTCCAACCCAACCCACATTAAGATTCTATGATCTTCTGACACAAACAGCAGGGTCGACACAAGCCCATTTCACCCTTTGCAGTTTAGAGAATAACCACCATGTGGGAATCAATGCAATTGTTAAACCTGATTGTTACTCAAGGAAAAATTATGTAGGAAAACTTGTACAGGCTATACTCTGCCATGTAGGAAACTAAAAGTAACTAAAACTTTAAAGAACTATGAGGAGATTCATAAAATGTTTTGGTGAAAACATTAGTTGTTTTGGAGACTGGTAATGTTGACTTAAAATATTTAACTTCTGAATTTGACTTAAAGTATTCATGTAGACTGAATGTAATCATGTGCTTGGGGAATTAACAACTTTATTTCTAAGTATTACTTATTATTCTTATATACAACAGCCTGAGGAAATTTTCTTTTGCTTATCTACATTCACTCTCATTGCTTGGATTTCTTCTGGGAATAAAAACAACTGGATTTATGATACTCTGAAGTTTACAGCAAACACTTAACAAATACTCCTATTTCAGATATGAAGTTTATAGTGTTTAAATATAGTCTTCGATGTTATCATTTTGGCTGTTTACTGAGTGAAGTAGTTTTCCAGCAAATGTCAAGAAAGCAGCTAATATGTAAATATACCACAGAAAGTAACTGCACACTGCCATCTACAGAGCAGGCCAGGGATATGGCAGGAGCAGTTTATCGCCAGGAGACATGAGAGAGGGTATTCATAACCAAAAATGTCATGGTTTTTCCCCTTCTGGCACCTGTTTCTGTTAGTGCAGAGCAGGTGTTGCAAAAGAGGCATTGTGATACAGACTGTGCACGACTGTTGTGTGAGGAATGAGAATTGGCACCGAGTGTGGAGAGTAATTATTTCTCTGAATGATGGTGTTTATGATATCAAGGCTGTGTTCAGAACAGTCAGGGGAAGCCATGCAAGAGGGCAGGAGGAGTGCATGCCCCATTCTCGGTGGGACAGCTCCAGTGGGGATGCCAGGTTGCAGACATCACTGCAGCCCAGTTTGTGCACTGTGTTGCAAGAGCACCATGTCAGATCCTGGCTCTCATGGATGTTTCATCCAGCAGTCTCTCTGTCCCCACTCCTGACCTGTACCCATCTCTCTTCAGTTGCCTCTCACCTCTCCTCTCTGCCAGCTGCTGTTACTGCCCAGTGCTTGCGTTTCCCAAGAGCTGGAAGGATCTCTAGTGAGTGCAGGACAGTCTTGGTCCCACCCTCCAGTTCAATTCATCCCCTCAGCAAGGCTGCAAGTCCCTGCTTAGGCACAGACAGCAGTTCTCTCCACAGCGCTGGAGGAGAGAAGCAGGAGGGTGTACCAGTGTACCACACATAGCTTGTGTTAGTAACACATCAGCAACATTTGCTCTCTCTCATGGGCTACTTTTTGCAAGTGAAAAAAATCAAGGGAAAATACCTCAGTGAAGAGTCCTACAGCTCCCCTCCTGTATCTTCTATCCCATGCACAATGTGCTATTCAAGAAGCTTTCAAAGGACACTAGGGGGATAAAAGAAACTGGGCACCATTGTATAAGGCAAAAGCAGCTGTATAGGAAGAACCAGGAGTACAGCTTTTGCTTTTTCCACCCACTTCTGTGGGCCTCGCAGACCTCCAGCAGCCACAGGCTGTCCCTTGACAATCCCCAGTGTCCAACAGAGCATGCTTGCTCATAGCCTGGTTTTGAGCCCTTTGCTGCTGTGTGGCTATGAATTAGAGCATCCCACTTGTGTTTACCACTTTATAACTGAGGTTGCTTGTACATCTGTAGTAATCATCCACTGCGGTTTAGACTGAGGTCAGTGGAGCAAATGCTGGCGCTAGTATGTGCAAGTACACTGCCTATCACCACTGGTCCAATACCTGGCATGTCTATATAAATCTTTGGCAACAATAATAATCAGTAGCCTCAGCCCTAAATTACTGTTAATCCTATTATAAAAACCCAGTCTGACTTAGCTGAGCCATTAGCCTCCCTCTCAGAAGAGACGTTAACATTTATTGTACAGACTGCCTGTATTACCCATGTTTGGCTTCCTTCAAGGAGCTTATCTCATCCTGACCTGATGATGAATTATTACAACTTGCTTTGGACATCTTACTTCAGACTTTTGGCTGAGGGGCCTAGAATTTTTTTCAGTGCCAGATTGTTGACTTCAGCCTCAATTAATGATCACTTTTTATCAGCTTAGTTCAAATGTTTGGTTTCTAACTTTTGGTTGTGTAGTCTAAACATTTCCAAACTCCAGATAGACAGCTTTAAATTAAAATGTTGTGATTTTGATACTGACTTGATGCCTTCCTGGCTAAGTGGGAATATTTTATTGTTCCATCACTTTGATTAATAGACCTGTTACAAATCCTATGCTTTAGAACATCAAGGAGTGAAACAAACAAGCGCCATGCAGATTAACCCAGTTAAGACCTAATCTTACACTTCCATGAGAAGTTTTTTTTTAATTGTTAAGAAGCTAGTGCATTCTCTAATAAAATGTTCATAACTTTACAAATACAAATAATTGCACTTCTCTGCAGACACTTATTTGTCTTTTTCTTAGCCTAAACTTTTGTTCTGCTGATCACATGCTGTATGGTTAAACATCACTCTATTGCACAAGCACTTCAGAGTTGAACTTAAGTATCAGAAAATTATTCTGCAAGAGCCTCTGCTAGCCAATTGCAGATCTTTACCACCAATAGTTAGGATAAAAATTCATGTCTTCACATGAAACACTGGTAGTTTTGCCATAATTATCCAGTCTTCAGGCATTCTCAGCTGTGGATGCTAGACACAGATTTCATAATGGCTTGTTCCCACATCCTCCATCAAGTACCCCTTAGGAATTAAAAACACACTACAGGAAATCACAATCTTTAGCACAGTAAGAATAAAAATGCTTGGGTTCACTGTTACTAGTAATACAGCTGACTTTGTCATATTGGTTTGTAATCAAAGATGCATCCATGTTTTGTAGACTTACTTTAGTACCCTCTTATTAACTAACCAAGCAAATTTTAACAATTTTTTTCCTAGAAGATAATTTAGTCAACTTCTGGTAAATAGGAGATACGTTTGAAATTGAATACACTTTTTATATTCTGAAGTTTATTGTATCAGCCAGGGCTTCTTATTTAGTTAGAGAAGTTGACAGAGACACTAAAACAATCATCAGTCTTGAAAATCATAAAAAAAGCACTTTATATTTTTTTCACTTGGGTCATTTAGGAACCTTAAAATGCTCATTAAGCTTATTAATTCATGTTCTGCTATGAATATGTGTGTATTCCTCGCTTGCATGTGCAGAAATCATAAAATGGAATTAACATATTGTCCTAGTGCATATTTCAGATTTATGCAAAAAATGCTATCAAGTATTCCCATCACTTAGGGGTGAAAGATGTGCTTTCAACAAAAAAAAACATATTCTAATAAATATACTAGCATTTAGTTAATGCTAAATCCATCACAAAAGGTTAGATGCATTTTTGAAAGGACGAGGAGTGAACGTCACTTTAGTTCCTTGCTGAGCCATGTGGACACACTGCACAAAAAAGGATTGGTAAATAGGCTGAGACTTATTTGAACCTTAATTGAGTTAAATAAAATGGAAGCATCCATGAGATCAAAGCTGTGCATCCCACTGGTGAATTAATGGCACATGAGCAGCAGGGAACTGGACATGAGAAACTATGGAAAACATGTTGATGCCCAGAGCAGCAGCTTCCTTACTGTGATAGAGCCAAGACCTCTTTAAAGTAATGCCCTCTTGTGACCACTCTCCTTCACAAGGCAACTTAATCACACAGATAATTTATTTGTTTTATTTAATTCTCATCTCTAATAAGTTTATACAAAACTTTTACTTCTGTCCCACTGTACAGGTCAGGGACATCAGATACTATCTCTTCATGTGTGCAAAATCATGACTGTTATCTGCCTACTAAATGCCTGCCTTACCATAAGTTGTCCTGATTAATTCCATGATGAGAAGTGAGATGACTGTTAAATCCTGCCTTTATTGGAGTGCTTAGGCCTCTGTGCATAGGCAAGTCATAAATGGAGGATTATTTTGTACTCAGGCTGTAAGCACAATTGCTCTGGCAATCACAGTTTTTGTATGAGTGAATGTGCTCAAGAGCAGATGTGTGAATGAAGCTCTGGGCAAGAAGTTAAAATTTTGTCACTCAGCAAAACGTGCAAAGTTAAAGCAAGGTAAATTTAGAGATCATTTTCTTTCTGTGTTTATGTATTTTTTTATTGGATAGTTGAAGAGGTAAGAGACATAGATAATAGACATAATGAAATATAAATTATGACACTTACCTGTGTTCTTTTATACTCATTCATATGTCAATTTGAATATTATAGAACTCAGGAGGTCTCCTCTGAGATAACTTCAGAGTCACACTGTTCTTGATCAGATAATATGTCCTGAAACAGCTGATAAATTTTCATGGCTATCAGATTATTTTTCTCCTGGCTAGTTGCACCTGATGCTATAATAATACCACTGGGGGTAGTTAACAAATAGGCTTTAATATTGATAGGTGAATACTTTCTAAATCTCCTTGACTAGCTCAGCAGTATAATGAAATATCTGATGTCTATGAAGTTTTTCCTACAAAGAGCTTTTTCTGTCCTACTGGGATGTCTTTAGAGTAGAACAAATTTTCTAAAATCTAAGTGATTTGCAAACTTTCCCTTCCTTTCTGCAATTCTTCCTGAGGATTCCATGTCCATTTTTAAAATTACATCACTCTCTGTCGATATTTACCACTGTGAATTCAGTTTAACACCAATAACATAATGAAAATAATCATAGTTTGCAAAAGATGGGTAGCTCTGACTTCATGTATGCCTCCAGTGCTGCATTGGTGATGGTCCTGCCTCTCCCTGTGTGTCATGGGGAGCCTGGGCAGAGTGCCCACAGTGTGCTCAGGACATCAGACAACTGATGTTTGTTAATGTGCAATCAGACAGTGACCAGTCCTGGGGGATGTGAGTCTCCTTTTCCTAGTCACACACCTTAGGTAAAGTCCATTGACCCTCGAGGAATGACAGAGTTAAGTGTCTCAAAATATCTCTGTGTATTCATCCACCCCCTCTCTCCCTCGCTCCAACAAGACACTTCCTTAGGACAGACCTTTTCTTTGCAAAGCAGCCTGAGTCCTTCTCACATGGAAGACCACAGGACATTTCAGTGGAGACAGGCTGGTTAATCAATATTGGCTGCTTTTGAGATGAGCTTCTTGAGGCTGCATGTTCTTTTAAGGTGATTCTGAGTTTTGGGGGAAATCATATGCTACATACTCCATCATTAACAATGTTCTTTGGGCCATCTATGTCATATCTCTCTGGAGCTCTCAGAGAAATTGAGGGAGACTTCTGAGTAATTTGCCTCAGTTTCAGTGTGACAGAACAAATGTGATTACAAGGAAGTATTCCACCACTCTCCAGAGTGCTTGTTTCCTGCAAACTTTAGTTGAATTTATAGCTTTTCTTAGACAAATAGCTGTGAACAAGATAGGTGCTTTCTGACTAGATACAGACAGAAAAAATTTGTTCTCAAAAAAATAATTGCTGCTATCCATCATCTGTATCTCATCTCAAGAGTAGTCTGCTGCAAGTGTTCTCCTTGGAGTAGTGTGGGAAATACTATTTGAATCTTCCAAAACCTGATAACACAAAAAAGCATCATGACACAACTTGGTGCCGAATACCATCATTTTTGGCCAAGGGGTCTACTTGGATTTCTGGGTAGAAGGAGGAAGGATTTTTTTCTTAGTTACATTTGTCTTCTCATTCAGCTCCAGCTCCTAAGACAGTCTTGTCTCACTCAGGCTGGGGCTCTCCAAGAGAAAAGTCCTCATTTCTGGGGGAGAAGAAGAAAAATCCTGGCCACGGGCATGGGGAAGCAGGGTGTTCTGGGCATCATGCCTCCACTGCTGGATCATCATCCCTGCATGAACAGGGCAGAAATAAAGCCCAGACAGGCTGGTGCAAGACTTAGGACAAGGAATGCTGCCTCTTCATGGGATTTTGGTATCAAGAACTTTCATGTTCACTTGAAATCACAATGCTCCCAGAGCCTCTGTGCACCCAGAGCATTTTAAACTGCATTGTAAAGGTGCTCAGGGGGGCAGTTACTAATGGCACGTGGGCTGGCCAGGGGTGTGACTGCACCACAGCTGTGATCCTGCCTGGCTGCCTCTCCCAGACCCTCTCCCAAGGTCCCTGACAGCACCATGGCTTGGTGAAGTCAGTGGGAAGCTTCCCACAGGCTTGAGTATATTTCACATCAAGCACCCAGAGTAGATGTGGCTTGGGAAGAGCCTGTCCCCTGACTGACTACAGAGTGGCTGTCCTCTGGTGACAGCTAGAAAGATTTGAGGAGTGTGAAAGAATAATTTATTTTGCTATATTTTTGGCATATGTTTGGGCACCTTAATAACTGGTACCTTTTACCATTCTCTTGCCTGCTTTTACTAATTTGGATTTTTTTAATGCAGTGTTAAGTACACTAGCCTTTAGTTTCAAAATGTTGCTTCCTTTTGAAAAGAAAATCTTGTATAGATTACCAAATTAAATCCAAAGTATTCTTCAGGCAGTTCAGTATTTACTTATTTTATTTTTTTAATTACTCTAGCTAGAGGCATGCTATTGGATTTGTAGGTGTTTGGATAACTTAATTTAAAAGAGCAAAACAGACTAGACTAGAAAAGAGAAACTTAGGCCAAATTATTCTGGTTGTGACATATGTGATACATAATGCTGTGTAATTAGATATGAAAATGGTTTCTGTGCAGCAGGATGTTTTATGAAAATGGGACAAATGTTTTTTAAATGTACCACTGGAAACCAGACAGATGGTAACCTATATCCCCAAGGAGGCTAGCTGAATTCCACCAAGTTTTTAATATGAATTTTAACTGTAGTGAACAGGAAAGGAGGGAATTTGTGATTACAGCCTGGCTTGCCATTAGCCAGTGTTTGGCTGAATGTGCAAAGGATGCTTATATGGTGCTTAGTCTGGACAGTAATATTTTCTGGGGATTTGTTCTTTCTTGAGCAATAGCAGAGCAGATGGTGACAAAGCAGATCTAGCAATAAATCATGAAGACAGGATACTTGAAGAAAGCAAGATGATCTACAGGAACAAAATAGAAACTGAGGGATAATTGTAACACAAATGCAGAGTGCATTACCAGTAATTTTATTAATGCTGGGGAC
Source organism: Luscinia megarhynchos (assembly GCA_034336665.1). Lineage (NCBI taxonomy): Eukaryota > Metazoa > Chordata > Aves > Passeriformes > Muscicapidae > Luscinia > Luscinia megarhynchos. The sequence goes on along the minus strand of CM067566.1, from coordinate 23,610,239 downwards.
ACTACCTAAAGGCTGAGCATCTTCATGTAGCTTGGCTGTTAAAAGTCCTATTAAAATTTTTAATTAACATCCTTTGGGAGCAAAACTTCTCAGGGCACATACAAAAAAGATCTCTGCTATGTACTGAAGCTCCTGGTGAACACACAATTTAGAAATGCCTGACAATCATAAGCTGCAAGAAGCTTTTTGAGACTCACTGGGTTTGTGGCCACATGGATTTAGCTCTGAAACCCTGACAGCTTCAGGACAACCTGATGCACATAGTAGCAATGGGAAAGGTGCCTACAAGTACAAAAGAAGGTACAGCAATCCCAGGGAGCAATATCTCAGTTGAAAAATTTTAGCCCATTAGCAGCTGGAGGATAGTGCTCTCTCTGTTCCCTACTTGGGAGGCAGCACAAAGCCACATCTCTGCCCAAAACTGACACTTCTTTGTCAGCCAGACCACAGTATGACCCTGGGAATGGTGCTTCCTCAAATTCCCTGCTGTTTGCTCCTTGCTGTCACACCAGCACCTTCATCAGTGGTGACAGTGCCTGTCTCTGTTGGATCTGCACTCACACTTAATATTTCACTGGAGTGTTGATAGTTCCATTCCCCAGATTGGAGGCTGCTGATACTGAGAAAAGCAATGGTGAGTGGTTCAAGGCCCTGGATAGCAAAGGGTCCCTTGGCCCCCACTTTCTTGCACTAAAGTGAAGCAGAATCTTGCCTTCCAAGACATGAGTATGATGAGCTGTCAATTCCCAGTTTATCAGGCTCAGGCAAGGGATTACTGTTGCATTTGGTGCTTGTATAATCCAAAAGACAAACTGTTCAACCCACACATCTCCATATCAGATCATTCTTGGTGCTTTTCAGGGTGCACCAGGCACAGGCAGCATCAGACAGCCCCGACATGCAGCCAAGCCCAACTTATCCTGCAGTGATTATCAAGTGGTTGGTGCTCATGCATCCCCTTGGATCATTTGTTGTTCACTTTAATTTAGCATTTCTTCTAATCTGCCTCATCTCAGTGACCCTCTGAGACAGTCCTACTATTAATAATGGCTGAATCAAGTGTGTTTGTTTGCTGCACAAAGGAGCATCACATAAAGGGCACTCCTTCTAGCAGGTGAAGGACTGGGAAAACTTAAGGCAGAACTATTGAGCAGGAAGATTGGCATTTTTGATGCAAAATGTATCATGAAAATATCATTCAACAGCTTGCAGAGAGAGTAATATTCAATCAATAATTGTAAAAAATTGTAAAAATAGAACTATTAAACTCAGATGAGCAGTTTTTTGGTATTGTAATGCCTTCCTTTTCTTTTTCTAGTCACATATTAAATGACCTGTTGAAATGTGAAAACAGGTAGAAAAAGCCATTAATGGGAAGAGCTAAAAGCTATTTCATTTAGTTTTTCAGTAACTTGTACCCAAGTTTGAACAGAGAGTAACAAAGCTTATGTCTCTTGTCTGCACATATTCTTGTGTAGTGGCTAGAATTCAGCATTGTAGACTTTCAAGAAGAAATAGCCAGTTTCCTATATATACCAAACTCTATATAATCAAGGCTTGCATACTGAGATCCATTTTTGGTTGCTGATTTGTCCATTTCTGATTATCATCAGGATATTTATGTGTTAGCTAGATACTGCAGAAGTATCATTATTTGAATATTAGAGTATGTGTAAGGAGGCAGAATTGCTAAGTGATACAAACAAAATTAGTTTGATTGTAAACTATATGGTGGAGACATATAAATAGCTAGAAAATGAGCTAGAAATTTTTTTTAGCACAGTTGCTGTGTTGGCTTTCCTTGTCCATCATCAGCGATACATTCTTCTCCCCCAGATTTGTTTACTCCCCCTGAGTCTGAGATAACACCTGGACAAGAGTACCACCTTTATTTTACCTCAAGTTACCTCTGTGGTGCCTTAACCTACAGTCCAAGCTCCAGGTATCCACGGAGGGTATTCAGGGGAGGGGCTTTGGAAGTTGCAGATTCCATCTGTCCCATAACTTGGGGTAATCTTTGTTTCACCATTGATATGCCTATGAGCAGTTGCTTCTTTACACAGTTTGCCAAAGCAGGAATTTTAGTTGGTATGCATGACCCAGGATGATCTCACTTCTCCTTCCTATCAAAGAAAGGATGAGAAGATAATGTGAAACAGAATTACTTATGTTTCTTCAGTTGTAAAAAGCATTTATAAGAAATGGTGCTGGAACAAAAAGTTTAATAAGTCACATTTCAGATGCCTTAAATAATGTTTCTTTCCTGACAACATTAAAAGACCATCAGGGTAAAGAGGCTGAGGTTCTTGCTTCTGAAACCTTGTACGTTGGTTATCATTTAATGCTGTAAAAAGCCAGGGTCATACTAACACCTTTGATCTTCTAGAGTAATTAATTCTGTCTAAACCAATGCAGCCAGACCTATTAAATCTTGGCAATAGCAAAAAATTACCAAACCAGGAGGTAAATGCATTGTAACATCGTGGTGCAACTTTTTCAGTTGGGAAGAGAACTAAACTTCAAGGACATCAAGAGATGTCTTTACTCTTCCTAAATTTTAATTCTTTATCAAAGTCAATGTAAGGACAGAACACAGTACCTGGATCTATATTGAGTATTATTTCTTAGAGATAGCTCTTTGTGACAGGGCTCCTTCCATCTTAAAGCAAAGGAGGAAGGCCTCAGGGACTCCAGACCTGGGAGCCCTCCTGCACTGTTCACCAGAGGGGTTTGGGTGATATCTGCTCCAGTAACAGAGAGAACACTCTCATGTTATTCATGAACAAGACTACTGTCTTCCTCCTTATAATCATCTCACATTGCTGTGAAGTGGAGCATAAAATTTTTAAGAAGAGAGGCCACATAACTCATAAGCTTAAAGATACTCTTTTAGTTTAAGAAAATTGTTCTGCTAGTCTGAGACATAATGATGATAGAGAAGCCACTTGTGCACAAACAACTTTACTAAATAATTCAACTTATTTAATCTTACTGCTAGCAGATGGAAGCATGGCAACTTCTTTTGCTTGGAGTTAGTATTAAGGTTTGATTTGAAATTTGTTACTTCAGTGAATGAGTTGTACAATTACAAAATACACTCAAATATCCAATGAGAACTGTTCTTAAGGTATGATTCTGTAAGACAATAGTTACTGGTATAAAATTTTCAGTACTGTCTTGTGCACAGCTGTTATTTCTAAGGAGAAAAGACCCTTCTGGTGCTAAAGCTGTGGAAATGAGGCCTTTTTGTGTCAAGAATGATGTATGGACTGATAGCTACTGAAAGGTGAAGACTTACTTATCAGACGTCTACCTTTAGAGTTATGGCTGGCTGAAGTAATTTGACCAATTACGTTTACTGATGTCCTGAGCAGTCTGTGAGCTTGTTTTTGTTATCAGTGACAGTATGGTGCAATTTGATGCCCTCAGACCAACATAACTAAACAAATTAGCTTTCCATTCCAAAGAAAATATAACCTAAAGCAAGCTGTGATTCATGTGAAACAAATGCTGGCTACAGCCCTTGGGGTCTGTAGTCTTACCTCTGGCCAAATTACCTTTAAAACCACACAGGAAAACTCTGAAATTCAATTAATGAGTAGGACTTACTACTGAAAAATAAAATGTTAGGGCCTGTGTGGATACTGAAAAAAATATCAAACCTTCCAGAAGTGCAGCTTTTCATGAAATGTGCAAATGACTTGAGAGGCTGAGGCACCAAGGGTGAGCCACTCTGCTCCATAAGAGCAGCACAGAACATATTGCTCTGGGTTGACTTTCCTGTGACACCACATATCCTACAATTAAAAACACAAAATATGTGTACCTAACTGAAAATGTGTCTGTTTTGTTCGCATCTGATACAGAAGCAGAAATCACTTTGCACTTTACACAGTTCAAATCTCTTTCCTTTTCCTGTTTTCCCTTTTATGGAAAATGCCCCACAGAAAGTAGAAGGTTGGAGGATGTTATAGAATAAAGATCAAGAAAAAATAAACCATTACAGTTACAATTGAGTTCATTTCCTTTATTCCACATTACCAACTCTCATGGTTCTGAGTCTGATCTCAGTAACAACAGAAAAAATCAAGAGACCAATTCCTGTTGCCACTTTTCACATTTGATATAAATGAAACCAAAATAAAGAGAAATAAAATTAAAATGTTTGGAATGTCTATATAACATAGGAAATGTTTAGACAATGTGAGAATAAAATGCATTTCCTGACAGTGTGAAACACTGGAGCTATTTTTCCCATCTGTCAGGAGAAGGATAAGGAGAAAGAGTATGAACAATGACTTGTTTAGAGCTCCAGCACCTGGAATCATAGCATTTTGAACATAATAGATTTTATTTTACTTTATTTTCAAGATAGTTGCCTATCCTTGTGGAACTAGGCAACCCTTACAACAATTTGCTCAGGTGAGAAAATAAGAGTCTGAGTAATTATTTTAGAAGAGATGACACAGATAAGATACTCCAATGCCTATTTTCCCCACCTTTCTTTGACTCTTGAGTACCTCCCTAGAATTTATACGTTTCTTCACTAGTAGCAACAAGAGCTGTTTTAAGCTCCAAGATCAGAGGGATGTGCTCTCATTTTTCTTAATGTTGTTAAGATTTACACAAATAGCAAAAATGTCTACTTTTGTTACTATAGTTACTAGAAAGAAACTCATAATGCTGGTTGTTTGTCTTGTTTATTCTCATTATCCTGGGCTTGACAGCATGACATCAAGATTTTCTGGGTGTATTTGAGGATCAGAGGACTCTTACCAATATCTGTGTAGAATTAGATGTCAGGCTGCATTTTCTTATAATGGAAATCCTTACTTCAGGCCAACTATTTAGCAACTGCAGTCACATGGATTTACTCAAACATGGGATGCAGACTGGAGTGTGCAGCAGGGGTGATTCAGAAACTACTCTGATGAAAAGTGTTTGAACTGTGACTTTGGTGTCCTCCAGAAATTTTCCTTTTACAGGGCCACTGTGAAATTCAGCTGCAGCTGTCTTACAGAATAAAGAATAGATTTCTCATATATCTGCCTGTGTTCTCTAGAAATATGGTGTGGCATTTACCAAACACACACCTCTGAGCACAAAGTATAAGTTTATAGTTCCCATTTCTAAGTGTAAACATGCTTGAGATTTTGGTTTTGACAAGTGCCACTGATGAATTTATACTCATAGAAATTGGAACTGGATTCCTGCAGGGAGCAAGGCTGACTTTACTGCATATAGAAACACTAATGCATTTCTAAAAATCACCTAAGCAAAGCTCTAACTCTGAAGAATTAGAGGCTATATTTTTACAGTTTAAGTTGAAGTTACACTTTTAAAAAATCCCTTGTTTTATTTCATCACTCTTCTAAATATGGAGACCCAGGTTCAGACTCAAAATGCAATCTGGATCCCATCTGATTTCTTTCTATTCACATCCCCACTGTAAAGGTCGGTTGGTTAAATCAGGCCTTTAAAATTACTCCTCTATAATTCTATGTCTTACACTTCAGCCTTTCCCAATCATCTTTGTAACTCAACTGCCCTCCAAGGATTCACAGAGGAGTGACTGACTGGCATTGAGACTAGATAAATTATTCTGTGGATGGTGCCTAGAAGGTAATAAAATTCACCTGAGTCCCTCAGATCTGGAAAGCCAATGAAGTCAGAAGAAGGAAATAGCAGTAAAAGCTGTGTTTTGTCAAAAAGTCAGTGAGTGTGTGACTGTGAATACCTACAAAGGGTAGTCTCTAGAAAAAGAGGTTACATTTCTGCAGACATCTTTGACACAGACAAAACCTAGAAATAATGGATGATATCTCCATTACCTAGGAGTGTACCTCATTCCTTTTCTTTGTGACCAGAAGAATATATAGTAGTTTCCAGTCAGGGAGCTCAAGAAGCTTTAAAAACTACAATTAGTCTCACCTCTGAGTTTGGGCAGCGCTATCTCTATTGCACAGATGGAGCAACATTAACATGGGGAAGTTGTTTATCAAATGAGCAAAACCAGCCTGTAGAGAAGGTAAAGCATAAGCCCCCAAATGCCTTCTCCCTGTTCCTGCACTTTGTCCATTTTTCTGTCAAAGAGCCTTAATGAGCTTTATATATGTAGAGAAATATCAATGCATAATAATCTGCCTTAGCATTCCGAGGGAGGGCTAAAAAATGTAAGAATAAGGCATAAATCATTGATTAAAATGTCAGAAGTGATGAGAATAAAAGATTGCTTCTGCCTTTGCTGAATTACATATGCAAATTTGCATACACTACAAAATGAACATCTCTAAATGAATGAATTAGAATCTCATGTAGAAATGACTGAACCACATTTGCATACAACATTTATTAGGGGGAGATGTGCTTATTTTTGGAATAAACAGTAAGAGCAAATCCCTGGAATCTGCTGAAGCAGCATGTGCCTGCAGCTTGTCCAAGCACACTGTCTGCCCTGCCAGTGTCTGCAAATAAATATGAATTGTGCCCTGTAAAACCGTAACTAGAAGAATCAGGAAAACATTAATGCATCCCAAACATTTGCAGGAGTTTACCATACTGTTTGTAGTCTGAAAAAAATGAAAACCACTGAGTTTTTCTTGATATTATTTTCATTTCAGACAGCCAGATTAGTACTTTGGCAGGTTTGACTTCACCATTACGATGGGAGCATCCCTATTTGTTTGAAGCAAACTTTATATTCTATTAGCTATTAAAGCTATAAATTATTAAATATACAAATTAAATATAATTAATTTTTCAAAATTTAAAAATTAAATTTAAATTTTAAAATAGTATAAATTATGAGCTATTAAAGACAGGCAACTTTTCAGTAAGACCCATCCCCAGGGTATTGGTGCAATTAAAAATATTGGAATTGGAAGGAACAGCATACCCTACCTATATATCCAAGATCCCAAATTATTTGGCAGAGAGAATCACAAAATAAAAATCCTGTCTGAAGTCTATGTTCTTATTCAATGTACTAATCCAAACCACTGTACTTTTCACAAGATTTCATGAAGTACTGAATCTTCTTTGAGACTTTATTTCACCCACAGCTTCTTTTATTTGAAGTAAAGGTGAGCACACTCAGCATCTGCATTTTTAGCAACCGTAAAAACTGTTCTAAGTATAGGAAAGTCTTTTCAACTAGTTATAGTTAAAGCACCAGGGGAGAGAGGAGAGCAGGAGGATGCATGTCAAATCCATCCCGAATCACAGGCACCCCACAAGAGACTCAGACCACCTCTCTTCCTTTGTTACTAGCTCTTAAAACTAAGAACGTACGGAAAAACACATAAGCCTCTTTTCCCTGGGCACCGTATTTGCAGTAGTGACCCTACAACTATTCCAAAAGCTTCGTGTATCCACGTCGTGGTTTAAGCCCGGCCGGCAGCTCAGCCTCTCACTCACTTTCATTGGTGGGCTAAGGGAGAGAATCGGAAAGGTAACAATCCCCATACTAACCACTATGAAAAAATCAACCGTAGCCCAGCCAAAAGCAGTGCGATTTATCCAGCCTCCTTTCCTGTACGCTGCTGTTTTTCCGGGCAGGTGCGTTGCTGCCCGCGCCTCTCCCCGCACGGCGGACGCGGCTCCAAAAGGCGGCCGGGAGCGCCCTCTGGCGGCGCCGCGGGGCCAGCGGCGCCCGGCCCGGGGACGCCGCGTCAATGTCGCGACAGGAGCCTCGCCCTGCTGGTCCCCGCACCTCGGTCTGCCCCACCGCGGCCCCTGGCAGGCGCACAGCAGGGTGCGCCTCTCGGGGCACCCTCAGCATTGCAAAGTTACGCCGAGATTGACGTGCCTGACACAGGATGGCACCAGAGGGACCTGGACAAACCCGACAATGGGCCCATGGGAACCTCAGGAGACTCAGCAAAGCCAAGTGCAAGGCTTCTCACCTGGCTCGGGAAAACCCTCAGCATCAACACACACTGGGGATGAATGGCTGGTGAGCAGCCCTGCTCTCCATTCCCACAACTTGGGAATGATGCTGGATGGGCTGGACATGACCTGGCAATGTGCTGTCAAGCATGGAGAAAAGAAGGCTTCAGGGAGACCTTTCAGTACATAAAGGGGGCTTACAAGAAAAATGGGGACAAACTTTTTAGCAGGGTCTATTGCAATAGGAGAAGGGGCAATGCTTATAGAAGTTATAGAAGTAGAGTTTAAACGAGTTTAGAGTAGAGTTTAAACCTGGATTCTACTTGCCAAGGACATTTTCCTATGGCATTCCCAATTCTCAAGAGACATAAAGCAACACAGTACCTTGGTACAAATGAATCTTGGACAGCTGGCTACATTATCAGTGACACTGTACCAGATACCTCCTGAGGAAAACCATGTGAAAACGAAGGTGGTAGCATCGTGGCCATTTGTAACATTCCTATTTTGCTATCACTCTGAAGTGTGGGACACAGGACATTATTCTGAGTAAAGTAGGCTCTCAAAACATGCCTAAAAATCAGAAGAACAACTACCTGACTCCACATTCTGGCTTCAGATCACTCTGAGCTTCCTTCCAAGGATATGAAGTAATATCCTCTCAGAGCAACCTTACTCTCCTTGGCAATTCTATCTCACTTTTGGCAAGCTTCAGTATGTCCCTCCAAGCCCATAGCTGTAGTTTGGAAAGACTAATTTTATTGTTTTTTTCAATTAGACCAAAGCACAAGTCTGAGCAAGGAACATGGCATTTCTTTTCATCTCTGTAGCACTTCAGTGCTTTCAGTGGCTTGGTCATAACCTGGACCCCTCTGAACAAGCCACAGAGCAAGCACAGAGCAGTAGGGTGGCTCCTACTCTGGCCCCTTGACCCTTCAGGGAGACAATTTTAAAAGAATTAAATTCAGAAATGTTGAGGGTTCACTTGTAAACAGGCCTATTTGATTTGAGAAGAGGATACCTGCTAGGTTTGATCTTAGCCGTGTCACAAACACATCTGCTAGCATTTCTAAATTGTTTCTCTAGGCAAGGTGAAGCCTGAGGAGATTGTCCTGGTTCTTCCTAATGACCAGATTCTACATCTCATTTTATGCTAATTGAGCACCCAAAGACTCCATCCTTCTCATCATAAACAAGAAAGGCTTCCTAGAACAGACTGAAACAAAATAAAACTTCCTTCACCGAGGGGAAACTTCCTCATCTTACAAATCCAAAACCAAGAAGAATAAAAAACCATATCCAAGCAACTTATCTTTAAAAGATAATCATATTCTTGAAAACACAATATGCATTGCTCTGCAAATATTTTGGGGGAAAAACAATATGTGCTAAATGTATTTTCTCCATCTTTGGTACAATCTTTTATTGTTGGAAGCCTGCCAATCAGCTGGCAATCCCTGCTCACCATAATGGACTGGACATGTCCCCAGAGTCACTCCGCTCAAGTTATACCCTGGATGGATTTATCCCTTTGTGTCCTTTCATCAGGTTTCACCAGACAGCTGCTAACAGGAGGCCAGAAGGAAATATTGGCAAATGTGTCAAAAAGTGGTCATAGCTATTTGACCATTCTGAGTCTGAATATAATAAGTATTGATTTTTTTTCTCTTTCTTTTGTATTAGGTATCATTAGTTTAGCATTTTGTTACCATAAAATTATTAACAAAAAAAGCAGAATCAATATAAATACAGCCTTTCAGTTCTTAATTTTCTGGGTCATCTACACTCATTTGAACTTGGATTTGGATGCAATTTTGTTAAAAATGTTCTATTATCATTTAAACAAGAAAAAAAAAAAAAGGGGGGAAAAGTCCAATCTTATGATTCCAGAAATTTCTGTTAAGTTCAGTAGGGGGGGTACTAAGCACTTACAGTGAAAATCAGCCTTGTACTTCAGGAACTTCCTTCCCAGTCTGGAAATAACAAACAGCTGCTTATTCTATGGATTTGTACAAGATAGATCCAAACTGATGGGATTCTGACCCAGCAGTCTTCCAGGAGGTACTTAAAAAACAATTATTTCACAGCAGAAGGATCTTTCTTTAGAAGCCTATGTAGAAATAAGTGACAATTTTATGTGGTTTCTGTTGTCGTGGTTGTCTCTGTCCAAATCACAAAACTTTTAAATGAGTTCCAGCAGCAGGTAGCAGTGTGTTATCACTGTCAGATAGAAGCACAGGAAAGTCTTTGGGACACAAGAAAGATGGACCATTGTCTCTCAGAGAAAGATTATGGAAGATGCCATGAACTCAAATCACAAATTTCTTCACATTATTTTATTCAATTTTGCACTTGCCTTGAGACACTGATGATCAAAAGGAGGGTTTGAGGTCTTGGTTTTCCCAAACTGATCCAAATTTGTCATCTTGGCAATATATGGCCTTAAATACCACAAGTCTCCTAAAATCAGAAACAGAATAGTTCATACCCAGTGGCCTCACAGGTCAGTCTTACCCCAGATCTCCCACTCCTCACGTTGCCCTCTCCAACCACAGCTCAACAGCAACCCCTCTGACTGCATTTCATGCTCTGGGGGACATGAAACTCAGTGAGAAACAATGGTCTCTGCTCTACCTTTTCAAGGAACTGGTGCAAATTCTCAGCAGAAGGAAAGACTCTGACATGAAAGTAATAACCAACAGCCCTGAATGGATGAGCTGGTCATCTGGCAAATCATTTTTAGTGACTCTTAAATGGCATTTGGAATCACCCTGTTGGTCAATACATCCCCCCCGAATATTCAGGGGTTTTCTAAAAAATATTCACTTTATTTAGTTGCTGAACAGCTAGTGTCTGAATTTCCAACATCTGCAGCAAATCTACCAAGCCTAGCAAGTAATTACGAGAGTTTCCCGAAGCCCCGAAAGCCCTGCCCCTCTGTCAGCAGCAGCTGTTCCATTAGTTCAATAGTTTGTATAGTGCCCTCAAGATCCTCAAATTGCTGCTTTATATTTCTGCCTTGGCATCACTGATGTATTTTGAGAGCCTTTTTGTCACCAATCTACTCTACTCCTTCAAAAGAGAAATATATGAAAACAGGAAACTCTCTTCTGTGCTTGCAAGCAAATGGTACCAATGGTCCATGAGATGTGAAACATTCCCAGGAAGTTTCCCCCTCCTGTGTACTTCTGGAGGGGTATTTCACAATGTTGTCAGCATAAATTAATGAAAGCACTCTAACATCTGAGCATTATATATAAGAAGAGTGGTAGCTTTTAAAAGCAATTACTTTCCAGAGTGAAAGAGTAGGTGTGTACAGGCCATTTTGAAAATGGGGTTTCTGGGTTTGTGTTGCCCATTATTGCTAAATATTCCCAATCCCAGAAAAAGTTAAAACTACTTAAAGAGTGCACTCAAAACAAATACACAGTGTGCTTAAAGCATTCTGTCATAATATGTTTCAACTAGAAAAATTCCCCAACTTGATACTGAAATCTTCCTGCAGGAAGATTTTCTATAATATTTTGCTTCAATCAGTAAAACATTTTCAGAACGTTATAATATCTGTTGCAACATATTTGATCTAAATTAACTTGATTTCATCCTCAAGCTGTTTAGTTCAGAAATTTTAAATCAAAAATAAATTTGTAAATGTAATTCTTGCCAAGCAGAACATTCAGATATCTTTCTCTACAGGATTACTTTTTTTTCTGAGTCTTCTACAGAATGGCAATTCCACTAGAATTCCACAGAAACAGGACTCTCACTAAAAACAGCAGTCCTACTGTCAACTCTGTGGGAGCATGCTGTCCCTAGCTCCTCAGCACCACCTCTGCTCCCTTCAGCAGCAGTATTAATGAAGATGTGGTGTCTCAAAGATTGATAGATGTGAATTTAGGGCAGCAGTTTATCCAAGGGTTTCCAGGTTTTGGAGCTTTAGGACAGGGCTGGTTCCAAGGCTGGCTCCAGCCCTCCACACAGAGACAGGTATCTGGCAGAAGATACCTTTGGATGCCAGCTCAGCTGAGTCCATCAGCTCAGCCCATGAGCAAATGCAGGAGGGCTCCAGAGTCCACCCCAGCTGAGTCAGTGTGGATGGAGGCGAGGAAGCATCCCAGCCCCCTGGAAGCCTGTCAGAAGGGTGCCCTGCCTCTCCCTTGGATGGAGATCCAGGAGCTCTTTCCCAAAACAGAATACTGAAAATAAGGCTTTTCCATGTAATCAAATTTGCTGTGGGCCCATTCACCTCTTTCCAGTTTCTCTCCACATGAGTGCTGGAAGTAGAATCTGCCTTTCTAAAGGGCTCAGAGTGCAAGTGCTCAGAGAGCTGGGATCCATGGATCCATGGCATGGCCAGAGGCAGAGCAAGGGCAGCCACCCCTGGGTCCTCCCCAGCCTCTGTCACCAAGTGCAGACCCTCCCTGTGTGAAACTGATGTCACCCCTGCGAGACACTAAGCCAGGAGAAAGGGAGTCAAGGAAATGAGCAGTCTTTAGACACTAACAGGTTGTTTTAACAAAACAATGTTAGGAATCAAGCATGCTGACAACAGAAGGGCCAGGCTTAAGCAGAAGCCCCCCTTGCTCAAGGGGAGGTTAGCAGCACTGCTGCTTTCCTGCAAGGATGTGCCAACACATTTTCTCACCAAGTTACAATAATGATCACCAGTTCTGTCCACTGGTGATCCCGTTCAGACCTACCTACAGCTCTGCAGCTCACCTGTGCATAAAATCACTCTAAGTCATTGTGGTTAAATCTGTGTATTTCTCTATTAAGACATTAATTAAAAGCTGGTCTAGGTTTAGGTTGTCACTCTTCCACCATAAGGCTCTGTAGTTGTCTTAAGAATGTAGTATATAGAAAGAAACAATGACAAAGGGCTGAGAAAAGCAGGAACGTATTCTGCTGCAATACAGTGGTACAAACCCATGATATAGGGGAATTCTGAAGACTATTCAGTTCAAGTCTTAGTAAGGAGATGAATGGAAAGGTAATATGATAAAACCATCTTCATTTGCAGGCAATCATCATACACAGTGATGCATGATGACCCAAAACTTCATTGATAATGTACATCATGCAATAAATCATAGTTCAGGTGTTCTCATACTGTTACATAATTAATCTCTCTATTTCTTGTAAGTGCCAGTCCTGCAAGAACTGGGGAACTACTGCTATTCCATTTTGGCAGTCATAACCTTCAGTCGTTCAGGCCTTTGGCATTGCACATTTCAATGTTCACCCTCACACACCCAATCTGTGTGAGCAGCTTCATGACTTCCCTTCTCCATTTTAAAAGCCTTCTTAATTGCCTCTATGCTCATTTACAACCAAGAGGCCCAGATCTACAAAAGCAAGTCTAATTAAATTGTGGTATTTCATGCCAGAGGATGTTACAAAGGGCAAGTAAAAATGAGCTCAGAAGAGATTAGACACACTCATGGACAGTGATGCTACTGCTGCCTACTAAACATGGCTTCAGAGGCAACCTCTAGCTAAGAAAGTCCTTCAGTATCCAAAAGGAAGGCTCATGCTACATGTGCACTGTTATTTGTATTCCTTGGCACCCACTTCTGGCACTTTCAGGGAGCAAATACTGGACCAAATGCAGGTGCTCCCTTCTCAGCCTGGTGTCTCTGATATCATTAATTTCCAGAGCAGGGTGGACACCCTCTTTCATGAGCCACCAGACAAGAAATATGCAGCTGCTACTCCTTGAGATGAAGGGAGACATGGTTCAAATTTGGCATAGAGTTGCCTTAAGCAGCACTTGGGGTGTCTGTAGTGCCCACTCACAAAGCCCACAAGGCTGCACAGAGCTAGTGCTCAACGTATTTCTCTGCTTTGTTTCTCTGCTCAGGGAAGGTAGAGTCTATGGCAGGAGCAGGAATTGCAAAACAGGGATCAATGGATGAAAATTCAACCAAGCTACACATACAGACATCCACAGTCTTCAGTTTAATGCTCCTAATCACTGTATGACCAATGCAGACTAGATCCCTAATTTACACTCCTATGTAAATAAATGAATATTACTGGTTTCAAGAAAGGATCACAGATCCAGAAACATACAGGATCACGGCCTAGAGGGGTTCCTGCCTTAGGACCAACATCCTCATCTTGGTGGCACCTTGCCCCACTTCATCTGCTTGGAAAAAGTCCTACAGGGCAACTGGTCCCTCAGCACAGAGGAGACCCAGCCCAGCCTTTCTTTTTCTAGACATCTATTTGCATTCTAAAATCATTCATCATTGCTCTACAAAAATATCCTGTCTTCTCAGGAATATGTCACTCTGCCACCATTTCACCTTCAATTTTTTCTGCATTGGCAAAAGCTATGTATTTTAGGCTTAAAATCTTGGTATGTCATAAGCTCAGCCTTCCTATACAGAAAGTGTGTCACCCTATTTTGATGTCAAGTATCTCTAGCTGCAGCCCTAAACCCTACTTATAGTAATGAATAATAATAATCAATATATACTGTATGTTTTCTTTCATATTTTCATGCATAAATTGCCCATATCCCTTAAGAATTGGTGTGGGAAAATACATTCTGTAGCATTCTTCATAACAAAATAGTTACAGCCTATGCTACATACTAGAAATTCAGCGAGACACAGCAAGAAATCAATAAAAACACAAATTGCTCCATCAATACGTACATTCATTTATACTCTTCAAGGTTATCTTTGCTATGCCAGCACAGAGACACATTTTCTCCATATATAGCCTTGCATATTAAACCAGAAAGAGAGAAGGGAACGGAAACAAAAGCTATCTGTACAAATCTAATCTGGCTAGCATGCATATTCACAGACTTAGAGCTGATTTTTCCTCTCTGCTCAGGAAGCAGTCTGTGATCTGGGCACACCAGCTGACACTGACTCTCCATTTCCTGTAGAACTATCTTCTCCCAAGGCAGATAAGTTTAGTCATGGAAAATAACCCTAAATTCGTCTTATGTACCTATCACTCTATCCACTGATTTAGCATCTATGAACAGAACTTCTTTTGCACCAGTGAAAGATGAATGTGTTATGACCAGTAAATTGATGGTTTAAATTCTGCTTGGTGGTCACCCATGTCAGAGGAGCACAAAGAGAGCCCACATAAGTGTCTTTCAGGCACTTCATGTACATGGACTTGAGCTGGACCCCACTGCTCCAGGAAGACTACACAATGCTTACATTTTTCACTCACATTCCCATTAATGGATTATGGTGGTGGTATTTTCAAGGCAGGACAAGGTCTGTTGTGCAGAAAAATACATTCTACAAACATTAGAGCTTAGGGACAGAAGAGGCTTTGTTCCTAGTAAGAAAATGGAAAAATACTAGGGAAGATGTGAGGTAGGATCTGTCAGAGGTCTCTATTTAATAAAGCCTAAACAAGCATAGAATTGACAGGGAAAGGTTTCTTTGCATGAGGTCTCTGATGCAGACTAGCTGCACTGACTGCCTTTCTTCCTGTAGCAGTCAGTCATTGCAGAAAACAGCATTTCAAGAGCCCACCCTGGTGAGCACATACACTGCTATTTTGGCATGTTACTAATATTGCACACCATAATACATTGCTTAGTTGCAGAATTCCAATTGCACCATTTATTATTTGTACTAATCAATCTAAGCCTGACTTGCCATGCCTGTGTCATTGGTATTTTCCCATTCTGTCCCATCCTGATGCAGTCTCTTGCCTCTTATTTCTATTGTGTTTACCATTAAACACAAAAATTCTGCAAGGTTAAGCTGAACATGCACTTCCTACTAGGAACAGACCATTATATTGCTCATGGTGGATATCCAATATTTTTGTAGGCAGATCTTATGGTGTTCCCAAGAAGAGAAAGAGAGCCTTGAAAAAGCACAGAAAGAGCTGCTTCCTTCATGCACCTTCCTGATGCTGAGTGTATGGGCAAGTTATTCTTTTTACTCTTATCCACTGCTAGTGAGAACATCAAGGCATAGATGTGAATTAATTTGATATGTTCTGGGCATCTCAAATCTTAATGTAGGATCAGACATGTGTTACTCAGAGTGCCATGGATTAGTTATTTTGTTTCTGAACAATTTTCCATGCCTAGAACTTAGACCTCTGATCCAATTCGTTTTCTGAAAACTTGTTTAATTTTTAACTAGTATGTATTTTTCTTTTTTCATCAGATAGCCTCCTCAGATGAAACCTTCTTAAAAGGCCATAACAACATAACATGCAAGAAAGTAAGATGAAAGTCTGTATTCTTGAAAAGCATCTTGCTGCTCTGGAGACAACTGAATGCATCTCTTAGCCCATGCAACACTTTACTCCATTCCTCTGCATGCGAGGTACATTCTTATTATCCCTTACCACAAACACAGATACAGGGAAAGTTTTCTCTGAGCTTCCCTGATGACACCTCAGTGAATCTTACAGGCAGTAGCAGAAATCTGTACCAAAGAACCCAAACATCCATACACCATGGGAGTTGCTGGTACAGCAGCTCACCCTTAAAACTGCAGAAATTTTGTGTGTTGAAAAACTTAAACAGAGCAGTTAGCAAACTTGCTTGTTTCCCTCTCTGGAGGCAGTTACAAGCATGTTTCCTAAGTGTTTTCCCCTATGTCAGGTGTCTCAGCAATAGACATGTTATGATTTTTGCCCAGTCCATGTTCAATATGGAAATGACAGTCTTGCAATTTTTGTAATCATCTCACAATCTATCTCTGGATTTCAGCATTTAGGTAGACAGGGGCACTGCAATGCCCCATGATTAGCTCTGATTGTGAAACTCCTTCCATAACCAAAATGATAAAAGTGATCAATCACCTTAACAATAGTTAATAGCTCTTATCCAAAGCCATAATAATCCCACACTGCAGTGTGACTATAGAAAGCTATTACCCTATGTGCCCAGCCTTGTGTCTGAAAGAGCACTGCTCTCTCTCATCTGACAGCCTGAAAGGACACCATATATCATGGTTCTACAGGCTTCTTTCCACCTTCCTCCATCCCTGCACAGTAACTCTGCTTGTCTCTGACTCTCAGTCAGCATCATAAAATCTCAGTTAGCTCCCTGGGAGGCTCTCACAGGAAGTCTCCAGTCCCTGAAGCCACTTTTTGCTGTCTGGCTGTCTTTTACCTCACCATAAGTCATGTCAGTACCAGACCATTTCTTTTCACACCCATTCTTTTTCCTAGAAAAATGGAAAAATACTGTGAATTTTTAGGCACATTAGCACCTGGCATTTGAATGCTAACATAGAGAAGGAAAATGAGCTTGTATCCTAACAAGTGTGATCCCTCTACCTCCATGCCAGACCTGAAGGCCTGCTGTGGAGCTTACACAATCTGTAGCATGGTAGAAGGGTGCTGTAGGGATGCAGTGATTCTACCTTTCCCAGTTCAGCTACTGCCTGTCTCCAGAAGTAACCAATTACCAAAGATATCACAACTTTAGGGTCATCCTACTGAACTGTCTCTGCCTCTCTTGTTTGCATCAAACCTATTTTCTCTAATTTCTAATTAAACTAAGTTGAGTATATTGAATGTTAAAGGACTTTTTGCTTTTATAGTTTATGAGATAAAACCTCCTGAGAAAGTCAAGACGAAATTTGTGAGACTGATGGAATATGAACACATGACTAGTTTTTGTGCCAAAGCAAAGTCAGCTGGGAATCACACAGGAGGGATCATAAAATCATAGAAAAGTTTGGGTTGGAAAGAACTTTTAAAAGTCATCTAGTCCGATGCTCTCTCCAATGGATGGTAATCACCATTTGTGTTTCAGGAAAAATGATCTTCCCTGTGCTGGACCCAGAAAACAGCAGGATCTTCAGCATCTTGTAACTGAGTGTTTGTTATTTCCATCTGCATATGGATACTTGCTGCTGTTTTTCACACCAGTCTGTCATTTCTTTCATAAAGCCAGGCAGGGCACTTGTGGTGCTGATTTAGGGGCAGGGTGAGTTTTCAGTTTCTATTACTCAAAGGTTTTCTGCAGATTTATCACTAAGGGCTAGTGCAGCCCATCACCAATCCTGCAGGGGATGAATCCACAAATGGAAAAAGGAATTCCTGCTGGGATAAGACTTCTCTATAATCTTTGGAGAGCCACACAGTCCTCTGTCCTGAGACAAGCAAAGAGCACCATGGAGTTGGGAGTGGTCTGTAACCCAGACCACAGGATGAACCAGGACCACACACAGTCTTCCAAAGCTTGAAGAGTAGCACAGCTTCAAAGTATTCTTTAATTAATTGTCTTTTCATTACGCAATCTATTAAATGGCAGACAGAAAGAGAAAAAAAATCAACTCACCAGTAATACAAGATAGGTAGTATCATAAACAAGGTAGAGAGAGGATGAAATGCTTGAGAAAGTGAAGACAAATTTCTCAACCTGGACAAGTGAAAGCCTGGGGGCACGATGGTGAGGGTTTTGCTGAACTCTCCCCAGGAGCATAACTTGAACCTGTGGGCACTTGTAATGATCTAGTACAGTCAGCAGCTCCTCAGGCACAATGTGGGGTGAGCAAACACTTTTTCACTAAGGCTGGACAACCCTGGCATATCACAGTATCTTTGCCAAGGTCTGTGTTTCCAGAGACTTCTCTCTCTGAGTAGCAGACTTCAGCTCCCACATCCTTATTTAATACATCAATAAATAACCACGGGTTCTTTTTTCCCTTGCAATGACCAGAAATTGCATCCACTCTAGAGGGACACTTCACTTACTCTGTGATTCAGTAGCAGCCACTTCACTAGTTGAGCTTTAGCCTTCTGGTTTAGGGTGAGAAAAACACCTGATTTTGAAGTGTTAGATAGAGGATAAAGGGTTTATTCAGATTTAGTCTGGAGTTTTTTTCTCCCTTTCCTGTCCCCTGAAAGATCCCCACAATTTCTTATCAAAGATATTTAGTATTTTTCACTGTAATGACAACAGTTTCTTTATTACATTGGAGTTTAAAGTAAAAAATAGATCCACTCATCTGTGACACATCTGCAGGTCCTTTTTCATTAATTTATTATTTGCTTATGCACCCTCTCTTAGTAGAGATGCACTTCCCACTGTAAGCCCCAAAATTTCCGATTCCCCACTGTCTGCATCTGTTATGTCCATGAGAATATCTGGCTTCACACCAGATTATCTACCTGTGTCCAACTTAAAATTCATTAAAATTCCATTTGATATCAAGCTAATATTCCATTAATCTTCTGCATCAGTGTCCATTGATCAGAGGGAATTTTTCTGAGCTGGTGATGTCATCTTCTTTGTCCATCTTCATCTGTGCACACTCTACTGGCATATGCACTCTTGAAAAGTAACATAATCCATTTCAACTTTGCATTTCTTCCCAAATATCATGCATTATCATTGCTTACATTAGTTTTCACTGCATATCTATACATTATTTTTGTTGACCAGGACATTCTGTCATTCTCTTTTCCTCTAACATTCTGTACTCCCCTTAGCAGCCATAGTGTCACCTCATGCAGCCTCCATAAGAAAAAAAATGCAGCTTCAATTGCCACAACCAGAAATACTATTTTTTTTTTTTTGTCACAGATTAATTCTAACTTCTCAAATACTCCTGCGAGCATTTTGCCCCAGATCCTTGTCATGATCTTGTCTTTTATTAAAGACTTTGGACCTCAGGATTGTTGGCCTTAAACGAGTCATGGACTATGTTTCTCCTTTTGAGTCTTGGATTTATAGATATAGATATAGATTAGATATATAGATATAGATATAGATATAGATATAGATATAGATTATATAGATATAGATATAGATATAGATATAGATATAGATATAGATATAGATATAGATATAGATATAGATATAGATATAGATGATATATATAGATATAGATGATATATATAGATATAGATATATATAGATGATATAGATGATATAGATGATATTCATGTCTTCCCAGTCCAAAAGAGAGTTTAATGAAAATCATTAATGAAATGAAAACATGACCTGGCTCTGATCAAAGTGTTGCCAAATCTGATACTGCATTTTGATTATCTTCTCATTTGCCAGCACCCATATCTAGTCAATGGTGAAGTGAGTTTTAATCAGTCTTCAATCATCTACAAATTTTCAGAGACATGCAATGTTCAATTCCCAGCCTTTTTCTTAGGATACTTTCTTAGCTGCTTCTCTTCCTCCTGCCTTGTGTTGTTCAGTAGCCCTGCACAGCCAAAAAGTGTAATTTACCTGCTTGGTTTTGAGCTGAGATTACCTGATGAGCAGCAGACACCATGCCTGCCTCACAGCTGGTCTGGACTGGCTCATGCTGAAAGTTCACTGCAGCTCGAACTCCACAGATCTTCTTGCTTAGGCTAAACAACTGTGATGCTGACATGAGGCCTCATGATGTAGAACTGATTTTCTAAACCCCAGAGGCAAGAAGAGCTGGACACAGTGAGTAATTACCAGCCACCCTTCTCCAAGATCAGAGCATAACTCCAGGGCCAGCAAATGTCTCGTGACCAGTGAGTTCAGTGCTCAGGGTTTTGGAAGATCACTGTATCATGAACTGTATTGTTGGAGTCAGTGAGTTAGGGGATTCTCTGAATCCTTCAGGGAGGAATCAAAGTGCAGAGATTGAATTAAAGCCTTTGGACAGATTGAAGTACATTAAGCCACTCACACATAAAGTAGATGTTTAAGTTAGTAAGTTTTAATATGAGCTCTAATGCTTTTAGTAAGTAAAAGGTTTAGATTCCACAGTAGCAGTGTGAGTTCTAGTGAAGGTTAAGAAACATGCTAATGTTTTCAGTAGAGGTTCCAGGACAGTGGTTGTAGACAGTACTTAGACATAATAGAGCTATAATAAGAATGTTGCTTACATTTTTCAGATAGAACAAGATAGGTTGTATGCATAGTTTATAAGTAACCTAGCATTCTAAGAAACTAGAATTCTAATAGGGTAAGGAGTGGTGGTCCAAGATTGCTTCCTAGCTTGTTGGAAAAATCCTATACAAGAGTTAGTACTGGGGAGAGTTAGTGCCTTTTTTGACTTTTCTGCCTTTCCTGCTTTTCTGCCATTGCTTTTGTTTGCCATCAACAGCCAAGAAGAAGATAAGAGCTGCCTCAGCAACATCGGCCCCATGGGGACCTCTGGGAACAGCTTCTGCTTCTGCTTGGGACTCTAAACTAAAACTTAGCATGGACTTTGATGTCTGTGACAGTGCCTTTGAGACTGATGTGCTTCTGCAATAAATAACCTTATAGCAACTGTTACCTGCCTTGCTAATTTTAGAAGATAATCTGACGAAGTTGGAGCCAAGAGCTCCAGAGGTCATAACGTCACACTGTACAACTTATTTGTTTCCTCAGATCATATGGACTTACAGCTATATCTGCCAGGGACATGAAAAGACAGAGCAAATTTGTGTTGGGCTAGAAAAAGCAGGAACTTGTAGCTGTAGTCCATCCTGACCAGACCCAGTTCTAGTGCCAGGGACTGTGTGGGAGCACCACCATGGCAAAATGCTGATTGCTGGAGGGATTCCCCCGAGGTTTCAGGCAGGGAGGTGCCAGGAGCAGAGTGGCTGCAGGCAGCAGGCACAGCCAAGCCCCCACCCTCCCTGAGAGCTGTGACAGCTGACAGCAAGTCAGAGCACCAGTTCTGGTTCACAGCACATCCCTGCCCCACTCCAGTGCCAGCTTGTTTTTCTCTGGGCTAGCTTCCTCTCTTGACTGGCTGGCAAGACTAAATGATTGTGAAGGCCACTGAAGCCTTGCTTATGTTTGTCCTGCTTTTATCACAAATGCTGATTTAATGAATAGATCATAAAAGCAGTTGCTCAGGCTTAGCCAAATGCTTTCAGAACCAAGTGATTCATGGAAATTCTAGCCTTTCAATACACAGCCAAAACCATCAGAGAAGTCAGTGTTTACAGGCCAATTGGGGAAGACAATGGAAACATCTGGCCCCTGCAAGAAGACTGCAGCCGGGAAGGAATTCCTCCAGTGAAAGTTTAAGAGATGTAACAACACTGGAGTGATAAAGACAGTGGACAAGCTTGTGCTAATGCAGGGAATTACACACTGAGCAGTTTGTGAAAGACTCAGAAATACATGAATACCAGTCCTCAGGCTAAAAATCACAGAGATCTTGTCTTAAACAACCCTGGCTATAAACCTTCTCTGGGCAAGAGCTGCTCTGGAGTCTACCTGGAGCTTCCTAAAAGATGTGCACAAGAGCTACTATAAGAATTCACTATCTCCAGAGAACTTACCCATATTGCTGTGATCATAAAATCTTTGAATTGGAGTGGGATTGGAATGGACCTCAAAGATCATCTAGTCCCAGCTGCCCCTCTTCCCTCCCCACAATGGGCAGAGACATCTCCCACTAGACCAGGTTGCTCAAGGCCTTACCCAACCTGGCTTTGAGCACTGCCAGGGTTGGGGTATCCACAATCTCCCTGAGCAGGCTGTTTCAGTGCTTCATCACCCTCACAGAAAAAAAATCCCTTCTAATAGCCAACCTGAATTTCCTCTCTTTCAGTTTTTACCCATTACTCCCTATCCTATCACTGCAGCTCCTGCTGAAAAGCTCCTCTCCAGTTTCCCTGTAGGTCTCCTTCAGATACTGGAAGGTTGTTATGAGGTCTCCACACAACCTTCTTCTCCAGGATGTACAGCCCCACCTTTCTCAGCCTGTCTTCAGAGGGGAGGTGCTCCATCCTCTTACCAACTTTGTGGCCTCCTCTGGACTTGCTCCAACTGTTCCATGTCCTTCTTGTGTTGGGGACACCAGAACTGTACCCAGTACTCCAGGTGGGGTCTCACAGAGCAGAGTAGAGGGGTAGAATCACCTCCCTCCACCTGCTGGCCATGCTGTTTTTGGGGCAGCCCAGGATCCCTAGCCTTTCTGCCAGCTCATTTTGAGTTTTTCATCAACTATCCCCCTCCAACCCTTCCCCACAGGGCTGCTCTCATCTTTCCACTTTTTTTTAAAACCACTATTTTATCCCTCAATAAGAAAGGCCACATGAGCCAATGGGCCTTGAATGATTGTGCTGGGACTCTTTTTTTTTCTTTCTCCATGATCATTTAAAACATATCTGAGGTAATATGGGTTTTAGCCTGAGCAGATCTTATTTAATCAGACTTCCCAACAATGTCATTCATAATGATGGCTGTCCAGAGGGAACTTGCAGCATCCTGAATTAAATCAAGTAGAATATAAATATAACCAAGGTATTCTCAAAGTAAATAAAACTAACCAGTTTAAAAATGGCAACTAGCTTTTGCTTTTTTAATTGGGGTGACATTTTGCAAGGCCATTTCTGGGTGAGTTTCATATCCTTTCATTCTCTTCTGCTTTTCTTATTTGTATAATGTTACCAAGGCATATATGAAATACATTTCAAAGTACAGATATCAGCTCATTTACAGCTAATTATAATAGGCAAGTGGTGCAGTAAATGGAACACCTGATTTTCTCCCCTCTTTTTTTCCTTTTGGTTGAAGCTTTTGTGATGTTCTCCAGGTGACTCCCATGCATAATGTAACACTAGCAATGCTGTTTGCATAATAAGCTATTTTCTACCACAGAAGCAGAAACATTTTATCACTATAGAGAAGGCTTGGATTATGAATACATTTTCATATAAGTTGATTTATGTGAAAATTACCAATAAATGCATTCTAGCCATAAGTAAAATGTTTGTTCCTACTTTAAGGAGTAGCATTATTTGAAACTGACGGGGAGGGGGAATGCACATCCCACCAAGGGAAACTACTTTATTAGTGTGATTCAAATGTCAGAGCTTGCAGTCACTTTCTGAGGTATGGAGTTCACTGAGTTTCCTCCAGTGAAGTCAAATGAGAGTGGAAAATGCTCAGCACTAGATAGAAGTGTTTTGCATCTCACTACACTGAATTCCAGGCTCTATGGCATTTAATGCAGAATAAACACTAAACCAAACCTGGCTCTAACCATTAGCACCATCTGCAATCTTCACAACAGTTGTTTGTTGCCCTCTTGTTTCAAGAGCAGCTACATTTTAATATTTTGAGGTTTCCTTATGAGTCTCTTTTTTACCATTTTAATTTAAATTAGAGCAGCACTGTCAGTAAGATCAGCTCTGGAGCCTCACCTCCCTGCCAGTGCTCTCAGGACAGAGCTGTGGAGGCTCATCCAGCCCAGCAAAGGCAGACAGGCACCATGTGCTCACACAGAGCCTCACCACTCCCAGCCACACTGCAGCAAGTGCAGCAGGGGAGTTACAAAAGCCCCACGGGGCCCTACACCCAATTCAAGATCAGCACAGGATCACTGTTCACGTGTTTGGTCACAGATGAAATCTGACCTAGATGCATATAAAGCACCAGTCTCAAAACTGACACCCTTGAGACTAAGCTGGTGCCCTTTGAAGGCAGCAAAATAGAGGGCTTTGGATGTGGCCATTTGCATTGGAGGGTATCCCAGAACCAAGTAATTGCCATTGCAAGTGCGTTTTTGATGGGCTGGGGTAAAGAGGCATTCCTCAGGAAGTGCTGGACTGGCTGTTCCTGCAGAGCACAGTCTGGGGGCAAACCCTGGTGCTCCTGAGCCTGTGGAGATCTCAGCATAGCTGTCTGGCACAGCAAGGTTATGTCTCTGCAGAGCAGATCAAGCCTCTACCTTTGAAATAATGAATAAGTGTACACCTCAATTTTTCAAAGCTGTACACTGCTCACATCTCCCACTACTGTAAATCAAGGTGGTTTTATTGACACCAGAGGAGTTCTGCTGGGTTACATGAGCTGAATGCCTGACCCAATGCTGGCAATCAAGATTATTTCTGCTTAGCAGATAACTCACAGAAGAAAACTTCTCATACAATATGTCAATTGTTTTCAACTCTACAAAATTAAAAGGCTAACTCTGTAGTTGGGGGGGCGTTGACTACTGCAAATGAACAACTTATAACATTTTTTGCCTGAAACACTACTCTGTAATTGTAAACATTGCTTAATGTCACAATTTCCCTGTAGATTTTGTAAACTTCTGCAAAGACACTCTTTGTAGAAATCCGTTGATTTCCCCAGCATTATACCAAATAGGCTGGCATGAATTTTCTTCCAAATACATACTTATTTTCTAGATGCCTTCCAGTTTTACTAATTAACTTCTCTCCCTTTCCCCTGCAGATTTGCCTGGGAGGAAAAGCAGTGTTCAGCAAACAGCCTTGAGCACTACACGCCACTCTTCAGTTCAGCAGCTGAGAAAATGCTGTGACTCTTTAGCAGGTATCACTGAACCTCGGGGGGAACTGAGCCCTCCACAGCGGGCTCAGCAGTGCTCTGGCCCACTTTGCTTATGGTCCAGCCCTTGCTGATGGCAGGATACACAGTGCATTGTCTTTGTTCCAGATCTGACAATGCTTCTGCCCCGAGTTGCCTCCAGGCAAAATCCTGCATTCGTTCCCACACTGCTGCTGAAAGTGTCTGCACCTACCTCTACTTCTCATTTACATTTGCTATTAGGGTCACCTTATACAGCCCAGCTCACTGTATTTCTCACCAGAGAGAAGAATGTTTTGTATAAAAAGGTAAATTAAATCCTTCTCCTAAGAGGGATGTTCCCTGGACACACCCACATTTCCCACCTGACCCAGGCAGCACTCCTATCCCCTGAAGTCTGCTGCTTAGGGGTCCAGCTCCACACCATTAGCCCAGAGTCTGCCAGCTCCTGAAACCTGTGACCTGTGTTGTGTTTTCAACCCCTCTCAGGTGAGCATTGCAAGCTACACATTTTGGTACATGAGCCATTTTTTATGGGTACCACAAATCCTTGCAAGTCTTTTCTGCATGATGTCCTCTTTGTGCTGTGCCTGCCTTGCAGCCTGCTTGGTAGCCCTCCCCTCACACCAAGGAGACTGGCTAATAGCTGTAAAGATGCTCTCACAAAGGTTCTTTCTCTGTGAGACTCCTGACTGCTCTCTGTGCTCTGACACTGGCTGCTGGCACTGGTGCTGTGGTAGCTCCACTGGCCCCAGCTGTGGGTCACTGAGCCAAAATCTCTGACATGATGGAGGAGAGCCCCTACTGTAGACATGCCAGGCTCTCCTAAGTCAAAGGTACCACGAAGAAGTCTTGGATATATTCCCTTCACTCATCACTGAATCTTGGGATCCCAGCATGAGGAGTCTGGCTCAGCTTCCCTTGTCCTGCTCCTGTGCTCAACAAAACTGATGCTAATTCACAAAGTAGCACTGACCCCTATGTTTTCATATTTTCAAATTTAAAATATTTTCAACTGTATCTATTTTGCTACCATTAAATACATTGGTTTCTCTTAAGATCGTAACTAGTTTAACTGCTAGAGCATGGATTCAAGAAATTAAACTAATTCATGTTTAGATGAGATGGTGTGGAGACTAAAGGTGGAAAGCATACTACAGAATAGGAGTATTAGCTCATGTATTCTTAGTTACACATTTACAATATCTATAACAGCTCACTTTTCCATTTTAAACCCTACTAAGTGGAGACTATTTAAATGTACTGCTGTAGTAATAAAGAAAAGGTCAACTCAATGTCTGTCTTGGCCATTAATCAATCTTCCCCATACTTTCTAATTATCTTGATTGCCTGATTGAATGAAGCATGGGACACTGATCATCTATATGTTCCTTGGTTATATCTGCTCTTGCCTTTTTTTTTTTTTTTGGAGACAAGAGAGGATTTTTTCATGTAGTGACTATTTTTCAAAAAATATCACCAAGTTCTTGCTCCGATAACCATCTCCTTTGCTGCCTTATCTCCCACCATTTTCTGTAGCAGTTTTGCAGGCTGTTCCCTATAAAATGTTGAAGTGTCTTTAATCATCTCAGGCAGCAATTTGTGTTGGTTTTTTCCTCTGCTTTTCAGCAATCTGGGATTCCCAGCATTACTCTTTCTCTCTATCTCTGTCTCTCCCCCTCTCCGATTATGAACTCTAGTTTTTTGTTTTTAGAGAGAGCTTAATGCAATGCAATAACACACACACACAGGAACGAATTACAGACATGAAAAGATCCGATTTTTTTATAGTGATAATTCTCTTTTACTCCTGGGTGTCAAATATCCATGAGGGACCCCAGAACTTCACCAAGAGCAGCCAGACAGCTTGTTACCAAGACACTCGGGACTGCACAGCACATCTCCATCCCCAGGTGACAGGGAGGGCCTTGTGGAGAGAGTGTGGCAGGGGACAAGCAGCAGGTCACATGCAGCCTGCAGAGATCTAGCCCAGGGACTGAAAACACATGTGACTAATGGCATGCAGAAAGGGGCAATTGTGCTGCTCCCATATGAGCTCTGGGAGAGAGTTTGGTCTCAGTTCAGCTGCACAGGGTGACAGGAGACCTGCAAGGATGTAAGCCTCATCTTAATTTTCTTATACTGAATTCATTGGGAGTTTGAGAGAATGTTTGAAGAATGCAAAAGGGGATACTTTGGAAGCATTTCTCACCCCTTTGATTATCTCTACTTGAGCTTGAGTGAATGAGGCACACAGCCCAGCTCCTTCAGATATCTATTAATGCCAGGCAAACAAAGCATATTCAACATATCACTGTCTTACTGTGCGGTTTGTTTTTTTTCCTGTTCATAAATAGTTTGAGAACAAACGTATTCGTTGTTTGAAATCTTTGGCCAGTAATTTGTGCAGCTTACACAGAGCCTACAATTTTCTCAAGTAGCTTATGATGAGCCCTGTCTTCCTTCAAAGCTGCATCAGCAGGCAGGCAGCCTCTACAAGCTTTCAGAGACAGGCACCAGCAGCCTCTCCAAACCTCTGCACAGCTTGGCCCTTGCTGGGACCAGTGTGCACTGGTGGTGTGATGCTTAGGTGCTCCAGCCACATCCCAAAAGCCTGGATCAGACTGAACTTCTCCATCATGATATAAAAATGAAACTGGAATATTGCTGGGCAAGTGTTCGCCTATTTTTCCTGGTGTGAATGCTGTTATCAAGAGACAACTTAAACTCTTAACATCCCCATTCTTTGCACCCCCAAATCAGGGCAATTTCCCCAGCAGCTCTGGGGGCAGTGGGCTGAAGGTGGGGGAAGCTAAGCCACTGCATTCCCCCGTGCAGCACCAGGATCCCCAAAGCTGGGTTGAGCCAGCTGGCACCTTCCAAAGGTTCCTTGGTTCCTGGAAGAGGTCAGCTGAGAGTGTCACAGTCGTTTCTACTCCCCTTGTCCATACTTTAATGGCAGAAACAGCTCACAATGATGCCTGAGCAGTTCCTGTTGCCCAGCCTATTCTAAGTCTTGGTGCTTCCCTTCTCTGCACATTAACCATACAGCAGGTGTACATATCTCTGCCATGAAGACCTAGAGAGAACCTGGCAATATGATTTTCTTTATTTTCCTCCTCTTTTTAAGAGCATTTGTTAGAGTCAGGTGCTGATTTTATACATTGCAGAGCCACACTGGCAGCACTTGCAGTACCTTGGTAGATGCCCCCCCTGGCAAATGGTGCACTCTACCAGAAATAAACAGGACAGCCAGGTTAGCACAGGCCAAGGGAGATTGCTGTTTTGTCACTCTGTCTTATTTCCTAGTCTTCCCAAGACAGCCCAGCAATGATAAATGAAACAGTACTCCTAATGGAGAATTACTAGCTGCAAAATTACAAACTTTAGATTCAATAATAGCACATACAGGCAATATTTACATGACAAATAAGAAAAACCTCTGACAGAAGAATCTTTCATGTACTTGTCTGGTTTTATCACTCAGTTCACAGTTTTATCTCACATTTAATCATATTGCCCTTCATGTGCCATCCAGTAGCCAAAGTACTAAAATATCCTTAATCTCTCAGTATCTCATTACAATGTGAGACAATGGTTTTGGAAAACTTTCTGTTAAGTATGATATATCTCAGCTGCATAAAGTATATGCTCAAAATTCATACAGTACATGGAATAGCACTAAAAATTCTAGAACTGGATAAAATTATGCAGAAAATACAGAGTGATGGATAGGTAAAGTGTTATTAATAGATCATAAAGACAAATGAAAAACACCAAATGTAATTTCTTTTAATAAAGAACACAGAGAAATACATATCAGTAGGTCTGATGGCATAAGACTTGCTTTGAAGGTTGTATCCTTGCATCCTCATAGGAGGGCTCCATGACATTTGCTTAGTACAAGTACAATTGAAGAGAAATCACTTTGTTTTGTTTTTAATATCTAAATCTGTAGTCAGTATGACATAATATATTTTCAGGCCAGAAGAATATGATACAATAAGTCAATAATATTTAGAAAGATTGTTATTTACTCAATTAAATCCTTATCAGCTTT
Source organism: Luscinia megarhynchos (assembly GCA_034336665.1). NCBI lineage: Eukaryota > Metazoa > Chordata > Aves > Passeriformes > Muscicapidae > Luscinia > Luscinia megarhynchos. The sequence continues at coordinate 23,581,065 of CM067566.1, read as the reverse complement.
AGATCATAGGTATTCAGCACTGCATAGCACTAGGTCCTTAATTGCACGTGATTGTTGTCACACCTTGGTGTTAAAATTATTTGTCATCTACCCTACATTTACAAGTAGAAATCACTTTAGAGAAAAGTAAGCATGAGTAACATTGGTTGTTGCTGTCATTGGTATGATTATTACTACTGCTATTATTTTAGCCTCATCTTGATGGAGTTTGCATTCTGAAGAGTATCAAGTGGCACTGTGGAAGTCGAAGTCTCTAGAATGACTGAATTTGGAATGCTGTATTATACTGCAAATAGCTGGCAATTTATTAGTTACACATTCCATTTAATACACCAGTTTCTGTGTATTTTAAGATCTCCTGACTTTTAAGTCTCTATAAGACCCCTGTTGTTTCAATTACTTATCACTGTGGCCTGAGGTATCATTACTGTGCTGAGGATAATAAACAACTCCTCCCATTTCTGCTGCTGGAGCTGTGACTAACTTAGCATGATCAAGAAGCAGCATAGGATGGAAAAGTAAGTGCCATATGGCAGGTGTTGATCCTAAATCATATTCTGCTCTGCCAGCTTTATTATGTGGTCTGGGGCAAACCTCTAAACCTTACTTTTTGGAAGAGCTGAGCACCATACGAGCCCACAACATTTATCGACTACACAGGATCAGATAGTGGTTTTGAAATCATACATCTTCTGCTGTTTCTTTGCTGTTAGAGGCTTGAGGTCTGTTGTTAGGAATAGCAGGAGTCTATTTAACACAGCAAATTTAGAAATGCAACATTCAAGGACTAAGCATCAGAGCCATTCCATTTGCATTGCAGCACGGAGCTGGATGTCAGTGCATGTTCTGATGGGAGCTTTAGCACTTAGGGTCTGAGATGTTTGTCTTCTCACATGAAGTCACAATGCTTCACTGAATATCAGTTTTGACAACTATCCCACAATCCTAATGTTCCCTTCAAAGTTTGGATTCAGTTTCACCTGGTTCTTCCTGTGAATGTCTTGCTAATATTCTCTCTATAGCATATTTTAATATTCTCTTCCCTGGTATCAACATTTGACCAATTTAAATCAGAATTTAGATCATGTAGCCTCTGCTGACTTGTTATAACCAGGTTCATTCTGTTGATTTAAAAAGACTTAGTTTACAAGAATTTTGTCTGTCTACAATATTCTGAAGAATATTGTAGTTCAAAGGTGTGCACCATCTAACTTAAGTCAGTTTTGAGGGCAAAGAATTATGTCATCTTTTATTTGCTTACAATGCCTCAGAAGTTATATGTTAAGAGCTTTTTTCTTTATGGAAGAGTAGAAAAAATCACTCTCTAAACTCAAAGTTCATACAGAATCCAGCTGTTACCCTTCTTGCAATCATGTCTTTCAGCTAATTTATCCCCATTAAGTCTAATGTTACAGAGAAAAACTGCTTTGCAAACATTTAATAGCTTCTATGAGTCTGGAAAAATGAATCCATAAGTTCATGCCTCTTTAAATATTCTTTATATTTTTCCTCCAGATATTCAAAAGAAGCAGTCTCTGGTTGGTTTTTCCTGCAGTTGGGGGACTTCTTTTTCAGGGGTGTTTTGGACAGGCTAATTTGCCAACTTGCTGGCCTAAAAGTGGATTTACCATCCAAAAAACCCCTGATACTTCAATAAGAAGATTCAAAACACATCTCCAGTGCTCTTGTGTCTGTGCCCAAGCATGGCCAAGATTTGATCATACTGCCTGTACCACATCTTCCATCAACAACTCTGGAAAGGAAGAGCCTTGCCCCATCATACTGCTGGTGTGGTGTGTAGACTTTTCAGAGTGCTGGGAGATCACACAGCTGTGAAAGATTCCCTCTGCAGATGCCTTTAAACTTGCTCCACTCATGGATTTGCTATCATGGCAACTATTCTGGCCCAAATGTCTTTGTGCTGTATTCCTGTGATATTGTCACCTGCAAGGCAGGTGTAAAATCCTGTGCATGGCAATGCACATGGCAAGGCACTTGCCTGTAGTGGAACAGGGAAGGAACAGCACTGCAGACACATCTTGGAACACAGAGCTGCTTCCAACCTTGTCAGCCCTTCAGGACAGCTGTCCTCCACAAATCTGGCTCTGGATGGAATATCAGCCAGCAGAGACAAATTTTTAATATCCCCAGGATTATTTTGGAAAGAAATTCTCTTTACAAGATGGGAAGAGCCCACAGAGAACTCAGACAGGTCCCCATGGGTGGACTGTGAGCAGAGCAAGGCTGCCACGCTCTCCAGAGACAGTAGCTGCTGGTAGCTGGGTCTCTCTCAGAGATAAAAAGATTGAGGGCTCTTCTCTATCCATCAGTAGAATGGCCAGTCCCTAGTCTGGAGGAAAAAAAGAGAAATATTATAGAAAATTAAACAGAGATACAAGGGTTGTTTACAATCTCTGCATTAAAGACGTGCAATGGGATGAACAGATATTTTCCCCAGCGCTGAGGGTGTTGTGCAGTGATTTGTTCCAGTGCAGAGTGTTTATACACTGCTTGTATTTTATACCCCCACACATAAATGGCAAAACAACTCCCTCCCCAAATTAGTAATGACCTTTTTTCAGAATACAGGTAAGTAATGGGACAGCTGTATATGGTCAGCACTTTAGTTTACGTCCTTACAATGAGATTGCAATTTCTCTCACACTTACTTTTCCCCTCTCTGTTTGAAAATCCTATTGTATGAGTCACTGTCACATGGCAGATGTAAACATCAAGCTTGGTTTTCCCCACATACAGAAAGCTCCTCCCTCAGTAAAAACTGAACAGCTTTTTTTATTTTCCCTCGCCCAGATATAATCTGGGGACTTTATATATAGATCTGCATTACAGAAAGTTACAGACATTTCACAAAATACAAAATGAAGAATTTAGGTCTTTTAATGTGAAAATTTGCACTGTTTTTATGTTGCTTCATCTTCAAAGGCATGGAGAACCTTAGACTTCAGAAGGTGTAAAAATCATGACTCACATGTTTTTTAAAGTATCATTAGTTTCCTAAAAAAAAACATGTGTATATGCTAAATCTTCTAATTGTATATTATTTGGTGTTAATTATACATAATACCTTGCTATCTGTCAAGATTTCCTCAAAATCTAATTCCCAGAACTAATATTTCATGATCTTCAATTATGTAAAATACTGACTTCTAGACCCAGCGAAGAGTGAAATAACAGACCTTAAACCTCCAGTGGAGCAGCACTGTCATTTCAGGCCTGTCAGGGAGTAAAGGAAGGACTGTTCTGCACTTTGGGAAAGAAAGGACCATTTCTTTTAAAAGCCAAGCGAGTTTTTAGCAACAATTGTTTAAAGAACCTCATTAGCATAAGAAAAAGGCTCTTGGTAATAATGAATTAGCAGTCACAGTGCAGGTGAAGGGAGGCAGATAATGTAAGCAAGGTAAATGGAATAGGTTGTGAACATGGTCTATCACACGGCTGTCATCACCTGATTTCTGTCTGGCATACACTCCCATGCCATAGGAAAACAGCCCCGTTTCAGTTTTGTGCTTCATGTGGGATCACAGCCTGTACCTGGAGTGTGTCAGCCCCTGTGTCCCTTTGGGCAGCTCTGCTCCAGGGCTGCCAGAGCTGCTCACTATCACTGGCTGACCCAAGCGCACTCCATCCCAGCCAGCAGTGACTGTAACAACCTCACAATGTCACTAGAGTCAGGGAGAGAAGACTCTGAGGTGCAGATACACATGCTTCAAACAGCTGAGAAACATCGTGGAGGATTCAGCTGTCCTCCTCTCAGTGCTTAAAACACCCAGTTCTACTGGCAAGATCCTGCTTGGGTGTGGAGCAGTGAACAGGAATGGAATCTTACAGGGACAGCCCTGCAAAACTTTTAGGCAGGGTTACTGGTGTGCAGAGAAGCATCTCCAGTAAGAGCAGTTCTGAGAATAGGGTTTGCAGCTGGTAAATAGAACAAGGAGTCACACTCTCCTTTCCCTGTGGCAGGGATCCCAAGTGTTGGGTATTGCTGTCACCATTAATTTGTATGGAAACACTGGTCACTGCAATGCTTTGAGAGCATGGTTGTTTGGAGAAAGAGCAGAAGAAAAATGAAATGAGCTCTTCACAGGCAGATCCTCCCAGCCTCTGGTCACCAACAATTACTGAATTCTTGGCATGGACAGGGTACCTCTAGCTCACATGTCAGCAACAGGCCTATGGTCTGTACATTTCTCTGATGTCTTTTGGATGCATTATAGTTCAGATCTCCTTAGAGTCTATGGTGCTGACTCCATGAGTGTGGCATGTAAAATAAGAGTGTTTTTAGACTTGCTAGTTGAATGAAAGTTCCCTGGCTTTTACAGTTGAAGGAATACTGAACCATCATTCTTCATTCACCTTTCCTACACCACTCATTCATTTATAACCCCTTGTTACAATCCTTTCCAGGAATCTCTTCTCCAGACTGACAAGTCCATGTTTATTTGAAGCCTTTTTATATGAAGGTGAAGCTGAAGCCTCCCTAATGCACCTCACACTTTGCAAAATGAAAAAAATGTAGATATTATACTGTATAATCTGAGAAATAATATTTGATCATGTAATTAGACTGTATCATAGGCAAATGCTCTAGGGAACAGAGTTAATGTTGCATGTACAACCTTAATTTTATTTCCTGACTTTTAAATGCCGAACTAGGCAACTTTAACATTTTCTTAATGCAATTTTTGTATGGAATATTATATAGGCTATTACATATGCATGCATCTTGAAATCTGGAATACATTAGGCTGTAGCACACAGATTATGGTACACATATCTGAGTACCAGATGTCAGCACTAGTCTTGACTAGCACCAGCTCAGAATTGCACAGGTCATTTCAGAGTGGTGATCTCAGTGTTTTGAGGTGTCGCTGCCCTTTTTTTATTTGGTATTTCTGTAAGTCTTACACAGGAGTGTAACAGAGAATTAGCTTGAGAAGCCTTTTTTTTAATGGATTGATGATACTTTTCACAACCTCCTTTTTACAAAGCTAGACTTATTTGAATATTTAGGCTTCAGCCTAAGAGACTTAAGAGAAAAAGTATGTCATCAGAAGCTTTAAAAATTATGAAAATGTCAGAGAATACTATAAAAACATAAAATGATTTTCCAAACAGAATGACACCATGGCTTTACTTCCTGATCTCTGCAGACCTCCCTGAATATGAAGACAGTACAATCGAAATCTAAGAATTTCCCCTTTCAAGTGGTAAGTGTAAGAAGTCCTTTTCTAGCTACAAAGGGCTATAAGATGACTGACTTCAAGGCTCACTTGTAAAGGATTAGACACTGTCCTTTCTCCATCTTGTTCCACACTGTAATGTCAGGGTATCTCTGAAGCTATATGGCAATTTTAGAGGTTAGAAAAAATCCTTTGCAAAGATACAGTACTGAAAAAAACTGCAGGGTAGACACTTGGATAAACCAGAATATAGGAATGATTGATGTAGCTCATCTAAATAATTCAATATTCAATCATCAAATGAAAAATAAAACATACCATACATGTATTGTCATGAATTTGAGATACAAGAGTGTACCATTGGACATGGGGGTTTTATTTCCCTGGTCAAAGACACCTAATACGTGTCAGGATTACAAAAGTTTAATATCATATGACAAGAGCAAGATATCTACTGTCTTTGGAGGTTACTCTTGAAGAATGTCACCATGGACTGGATAGAATATACCACTAATAAATCACAGCAATGTTCTTCCAATAGACTAAGTGATTTTTGAAAAGGGCAAAAAAAAATCAAATAACATATTCAGCTAACAGGATTTGATCAGCCGATCATCTAGTGAATATTAAAAGAGCTGATCTGATGAATAAATTATTCAGTGGAAGCAGGCAAAATTAACAAATTATGTATTTGCTGAACAACAGCTAAACCATTCAGCATATATATAATTAAATATTTATTCATACATATTTATAAATAGTTCTTACACTTTTTTTTTTTTATCCAGGTGAATAAAAACTCAACTCTTCTTTCTTCTGAAGAAGGTGGAAGGAGACTGTCTTCAGAAAGCTTGATCTCAGGTCAGCATCTCATTGAAACCAGCTTCATTTGCATTTTTAATCTATGTAAGTGAACATGTGAAATCTTAAATGTGTGTCAGGTTTTAATATTTAGTTTTCCAGTTTTCTGGAGGCAAGTGTGCCTGTCTGCAAGTCTGCAGCTGTAAAGAAAGAAAGGCTATGCCTGTGCTTATGCTTTCTTAGATGTACTGGGGCAATGGATTTTCTTTCAAACCTGGACAGCTGTCTTTTTAGATACTTGGATTTTCCAGGAGCCACAGTATCTTGGTTTCATATATATATATGGCTAGAAAACAACAATTCCTTTGTTAATCATGGTCTACTCCATCATTAATAGAGCTGACCAAAGAGGATTTTTCCCAGCAAAAGAAAATTACAGTAAGCACAGTATTAAAAAATAAAAGTGATTGGAGAAGTACAGAGACAAAAAAGGGAACAAAAACCCACCTGACTTTTTTTCTTAACAAGCTAAATTCTACATAAGTGAAATGGTTGTTTGTAGAGAGACAGCAAGAAATGCTTCCTTGAAGAGATGCTCTTCTGCCAGCTGGGAAGATTTTAAAAAAATTTTTAGTCCAGATTAAAATAACACAAATTATCTAAATTCTGGTCTCATCTAGTCTACCTAAGGATGGCAGAACCAGCATCAAACCTAGTGGATACTTTCAAGGAGAGTGGCCAGTATAAGACTTCCTCAATTTTAAATTAGTATTCAGAGCTAGAGCATTTGCTAAAGTTAACTCTCACTTCTCTGTTGGTATCAATGGGCAAGTTCTTCTGTTGCAGGCCACAAACTCACTGCCACATAGCAAAAAAACAAGAATATAATAATGAGGATGCTCAGGATATAAAGATTCTCATGACAGAGTAATCACAAAATGCTCAGGGTATTCTCATATTATTATCTGAGACAACCACACATATCTCATCAATTTTTTTCCCAGATCCTTTACAATTAAACAAATAAAAGCAAATAAAACAAATAAAATACACTTTTATAGAACGCTACTTACTTGAAGTGCTCTTCTGAGATCACCTCTGGATGTCTTTTGGTAGCAACTCATCTGCATCTGGAGAGACAGAGGTGGGTGATGCATCAGGTGAGCTCCAGCCTCTGCAAATACAGCATTTGTGCATTTACCCTTGAGCATGGCTTCATCTATTTTTTTTTTCCTAAGCAAATGTAGCTTGTGGTGGACACATTCCCAAGCATAAAGGTTTGCAGAGTGATGGAATTCCTTCTCACATGAAACTGCAGCAGTCTCCTGGCCTTACTTCCACAAAATCTTTGTCTGTATGTTCTGTTGTTTTCCCCCCCATTTCTATTAATGTGGAATTCAATTCAGTTTATGTTTCAAAGCTTTTGGAACCTCTCACAACTGAGCCATTTTGCAGTGCACAGTCAGTGTGCAATTGAGGTCTCAGGAAACTTCAGGTTTTGCTCATCACTTTCTTCTTTTCTCGACTTCTAAGAAACGTTTTGCCCCCAGTTCTTTAGGATCTCCCACAGGATTACTAGTGCTGCTTCTACATGATTACTAATGTAGAAGGAAGTCCTTCATTTCAGTTTCATGAAGTGGTTGGACTCTGCATTTAAGGATGCAGAGAAGCTGTTATTATTATTTCATGTAAGTTTTAGGGACTGCCTGAGAATGGGATAGTGGTGAAGGGAAATGCAGGGAAGAATTTGCACCCTTCTGTTCCTAGGCTCTCTAAAACTGGGAAAGACATCTAATATGGGCTGAAGCCTTACTTCAGCAAAGAATCATGTGTCATTCCCATGCCTCCATCACTGCTGGAAACTTCAGGCATATTTTTTGTCAGATTAAGCTGAGTTGGCTCTCTGCTCAGTAGACACCACAAGGCTGATCATGTGTGTCCTGTTGTGCTTAAACCACAGTCAGGTTCCCCATCCAGATCAGTTTAAGGAAGATTCTGCTTCCAGCTGTTTTCCTCTGTCCATCCCATCTGTATTTTCATTGCAACTGATGTGCACAACTTGCTGGACAAAATCTGGCCATGTTTTTGAACAGCTGCCAAGCTCTGTGAGTGCTGGGCTCAAGTGCAACATTTCAGAGCGAAGTACCAGTGAAGTCTCTGCTTGGGGAAATCAGTGCTCTCCACTCTAATGGAGTAGCTCAGTGTGACTTCTGGCCTGCAAGGATGACCTTTTTGCTAGCCTGGACAAGAGAGACTGGAAAGTACATGGAGGGCAGGACAGTAGCTCAGGTTTGGTCAAGAAGCTGGGTCCCAGCCTGTGGAACACCAGCTCTCCTTCAGGTGCACAGCCAGCAGACCTCTCAAGATGCTGCTCTCAAAATGCCAAGTGTTCAAATGAGGACTAAGCACTGCAAAGAGCAGCTATGCAGTATAGAGCAACTCTACATTACATGGTGATGGCCAAGAGAAAGAGAAAGCACCAGGCTTGGGCAAGGGCTAATGTTCCAGAGAGGTGAAGCTATTCTAAAATGCTCCAACACAGACAGTGAAGGTTTTTTAGGGCAGGTGGAAGTTTGGACTGTGTTATGTCATTCATTTTATCCATGATGTATTTCTAAAATAAGCTCAGCAACAAGTATCCTATACTGTTTCTCCCTGCTTGAAACTACTTTATGTAAGCTATTTTTAATTAAAACAAGTTTTTTCATGTGTCCACAATTGATTCCTTAAAATATTAATAATTTTCCCTACATTGGGTATCAGAGCCATTACTTTTTCCTGTGTATCCTTTAACTATATTTAAATAATTCATTTATCCATTTTCCAGCCCTCGGGGAGATTTGGGGTTTCTTTTACACCATGAGATCCCATTTCAAACAGAGGATATTTTCTCCTCCTAAAGTTATGGGATATTTTCTATCTTTCCAGTGTTTACTAGGCATAAGAAACCAGTTAGCAACCATTTTATTAAGACACAAATGTAGCATGGAAATATGTGTCTGCCTGTGTATAAATGCCCTTTCCACTGCTCATCAATCTTTCACTAATTAGAAAGACAAAAATATTTTAAAACCAATTAATGTCGCTGAGAAACATTCCAGTAATTCTCAAAATACAATGTAACCATGATAGATACATTTCAATTATTTCAAAGCATGTTCACAGAGCACTGAGTAAGCAGAAGGGAGAAGAAGGGGCTAAAAGCTGCGCTGCTTGGCTGATGAATCTCTGACATAGGATGTGGATTAAGGTTTAAGTGAGACCAGCAGTTCACATTCTCCCTCAAAAAGCTCCTGAGTCACCTGATTAAAGTGCAACCTTGACAAATATGCACAGCGTTGTCTCTCACAGTTGGAATCACCAAAGAGGCTAAAAACAGCACCGTGCACTGCATAATCTCTAACCTCAGGGGACAACAAAAACAGAGAATTGCTGTGTCAATCTCATTTCCTTGTTAGGCTCATTATCATAAATGCGGGCCTTTGGTTCTGAATGCCACACTTCAATAAGATTTACCTATCAACAGCTGCTGAAATATTGAATTCCACAGTCATCTTTTCCTTTTGATGCTTTCCCTTTTGTTTCTTTATCCATAAACATGAGCAACTGAGCTAAGCTTAAATTAACTAGCCGGGGTTAAATGTTTAGGGCAGCAAATTATGGCTAGCCGGCTTGCAGAGTGGTTTAGATTACAGAGGAGAGTTGCCAATCTCAGCTCTCATCATGCACTCCAAATGTGCAGAGCAATATTGGCAGTTCATGGCCAAATCCTGCATGCTTTAGTTATCACAGGAGCACTGCTCCCATGAATAAGTGGAGCAAGATTTAGCCCCTGCTCGGAAGATAGAGATGAATCACACTTTTATTCTTTGAGTACCTCACAGTACCTTCAACACAGACATGTTCAGTGATTGATAGCCTGTGTCTAGATTGGGTATTTTTCTATATACTGACAAATATTCTCTTTGAGATGATTTCTAGGAGCAGAGGAGTATATACTGCAGCAATGTTGGGTTTCTTATTTTTCATTGTGCCCGTTGTCTTTGTTTTGATTAGGTTTTTTTCCGAGGGTCAGTTACTTCCCATCATTTTTCCGCTTAGAGTGCTCTGCAATAATCCTGTTACAGATCTCCAGCCCTTAGTGTCAGTAAAACAGTGAAAACTTGAATCAGTAAACAGGTAGGGAAAGACACAATCTTCTCTTCAGGGTCAAATCCCAAGTCACGGCACAGTCTAAGGGAAATGAAGGTGTTTGGCTTTGTAAAAATGAGGTGCTGGTATCAGCTAAGGCTTTTTTTTTCCCTAGTTGCTCAAGGTAAATGCAATGTGTTAACTGTTTTCATCCAGTGTGCAACCTCTGGATGAGGTCTGTAATTCAGAGTTAAATGAAACCCACTGGGTCTGTAATTCAGAGTTAAATGTTTGGTGAATATGATTTCATGACTACATGCTGAGATCACAGGGGAGCAGTAGGCTGTGCCACAGGGAGGAGCCATGGAAAAGGGCAGCACAAAACCACTCACAGCAGATACAGCAGCATCTTCCCATTCTTGGAGACCACCACTTCACCCAGCCTGCCTCTTTGCCAGTCCAGGGCCACGCTCCTCCACTCCAAAGGCACACAGTCCTCCTGCAACAGTGGCTGCATACCTGTACAGAGCTCAGGAGCAAAAAGGTGTTCCACAAAGGAAAAGGTGGGACCAAGGGTTAAACACTTTTGTACCACAGGAATGATCTGCAGGAACCCGTTGGATTGGGCACTAAACACAGTCGCTTTTGGTCACAACACCAGAGTCACTCATCTGAAACTCAGTGGAAAACATAAAAGGAAAGGTGGGGAGACATCAACAGATATTTTAGTATATACATACCCAAAACAATCACTGAGAGCAAACTAGAGGAAAAGCTAAGCTTTCCTAAAAGCAACTGAAATGATATTTTGTTGGTGATGTCTAAAACCTCAGCAGAAAGTAATTCAGTGCATATTCCATTTTCCTCACAGATGAGGTCCCCACCTCATTTCAGAGGCTTTGAGCCCCATTAACTCCAAACCTGCTTCTCTCTTTCTGTCCATGGAGAGCCAGCATCTGCCCAATGACCTGCCTGGACCAGTATAGAGGGCAGCTTGGAGGACATGACCCAGCACCCCTGGTTTTCTCTGTCAGTACAAGGCTCGTGTTAGGCTAGGATTGTTTCTCCCATGAGGAGCCCAGGGGTAGGCACCTCCACCAACGAGCAGTGAGCTCTATAAGCATAGCTGACACCTGAGGAAGTAATTTTGGGTTATTTATTTCAATCTAACTTTTAAGAGCCTAATTCTAACTTTATACAATTTTAGTACTGATCTCCAATAGCTGCCGTGGCAGAGGCCAGTCAGATGAGACAAGGTAGAGAACATGCTTAATTTCTGAGTGGGAACAGTTTTTCTCACAGATATTTCCAGTCTTTATTTGCACTACAGTACAATTTTTATTTTTTTTAAAGCACAAATGATCAGACTCAGGCAGGAAACAAAGAGACTTATGATTGATTTTACTTAGGTAAAACAGTGATTTCTATTACACTAGCCTTTACTTAGATGCTTTTGGCTGCTACAAGGAATCAATTTATTCCATTTGTCAAAAAAAATCAAAACCAAAACCAGCCCAGCTCCTGGTACATCCTGCATGAAAAGAATGCCTGGCTTGTAGAACTTAGCTCCACTTTTCTGTAGTAGATGGGATGAAGATTGCAGGAGTTAGTTACCATCAGCAGAGAAGTGTTGCTTCATTTCATTCATTTCATTACCAGCGAGCCCAACTCTGACTAAATAAAAAAAAAGCTGAAATGGGAGAGTGATGACCACAATAAGTGGCCAAAACTCCACGTGATGACAGAGGAATGATTTCCCACTGCTGCCACTTAAATACAACTAAGGTGTTCTGCAATTTTACTTCCACAAGCCAGAGGGTTTATTGTAATCCTGATAAATTATAGCAACAGAAGCAGGCGAGAAGTGGGACAGAAGAAGGGAAATGGTAATGCAAAATATAAAATTGCTTAGCAGAAAAGAATGGAGAGAGCAAGCGAGCAGTTTGTTATCGTTAATTTTTCTTCAACATATCATTCGGTTTCAGCTGTCTCCCATCTCACCCAGATCTTCACCATTTCTCAGAAACGTCTCTCGATGGCATCTCATTCTCCTCCTGTCTTTCACCGTCGCTTCATTATTTCCGAACTGTCCCTGAAAGGGCCCGGGCAGGCGGCAGGGGGAACGGGAGCAGGGGACGCGGGACGCGCCCGCCGCGTTCGAGCAGTTTGCAAAAACGCGGCCGGGGGACGTCGCAAATAACGCTAAATGTGATTAATCTCCCGGATTCCGGGAAATCTGACATGCACGAGTTACAGCGAAACCTCTTTTATTTCGCCATGAAATGCTTTTGCATAATGAGAATGAAAATGTCCTCTGTGCCCTAATCAACTCTGACAGGTGCTGGACTCCTAAATACTTTTATTTACGGCATTATTTATTTCATCCCTAAAAACCGGGGAGGCGGGAGAGGAAGGGAGGGAGGCAGAGAGGGCAAGGAGGGAGGGACGGCCGGCCGAGGGGACACAAAGTTTTGGCGGCGGCCGCGGCTCGGCGGGGCGGGGCCGGGGAGTCCCGCGGCTGCTCGCTGCCCCTCGCTGCCCCCTCGCTGCCCCCGCTGCCCCCGCTGCCCCTCGCCGCCCTGCCCCGCGGGGGGAGCGGCGCTGGCGCCCCGCCAGCGCCCGCCCCCGCCCCCGCTGCCATTAGCGGAGATCGCCCCGGCACTCGCCGCTCGCGCCCGTCTCCCTCCAGGCATTGGCGCGGCCGCCTGTCAATCAGCCGGCGCCCCGCCGCGCCGGGGCTCCGCCGTGCCACAGAGACGAGCCGAGCGGCGGCAGACACAGCCCGGAGCGGGGCCGCGCCGCGCCGCGGGAGGCGGCGGAGGATGGAGGAGGAGATGCAGCCGGCGGAGGAGGGGCCCAGCACCCCCAAAATCTACAAGCAGCGGGGTCCCTACAGCGTCCTGAAGACCTTCCCCGGGAAGCGGGCGGCGCTGGCCAAGCGCTACGAGAGACCCACCATGGTGGAGGTGCCCCGCGGGCGCGGAGCGGGGCAGCCCTTCCCGCACGCCGCCGAGCCGCTGCCCTACGCCCCGCACGGCCCCTTCCCCGGCGCGCCCGCCCGCCCCGCCGCTGCCCCCGCCGCTGCCCACGGCCACCCGCGCCCGCCGCCGGCCCCGAGCTCCGCGGGCCGCTACGGCCCCTGCCCGCCCGCGGCGGGGGGCGGCGGCGCGGAGCTGAGCGCAGGTACCGCAACTCCTCCGTCTCCGCCGCGCAACTTCGCGGGGCACTTTGCAGCGGGCGGGAGCGGCCGGGGCCGCGGGCCGGGGCCGGGGCCGCCCCCACACGCGCACCCGTCTGCGGGCGCGATGCCCGCGGCTCCGCGCTCGGGCTGGCGGCCAGGGGCGCGGGGCGGGCGGTGCGTCCGGCGGGCGGCAGCGCTCAAGTTCCCGGGCGGGCGGGGCCGCGGTGGGCAGGGGTCGCGCCGCCGGGGCTGTGCCGCCGGGGCTGCGCCGCCGGGGCTGTGCCGGCGCCGCGCAGGACTGGCCGGGCAGCGGCTCCGGCCGGCGCGCACCTGCGGGAGGAGGAGGGAGCGCTGCTGCCGCTGCCGCTGCCGGCGGGGCCGGGGCGGACCGGGGAGCCCCGCTCAGCTCAGCCCCGCTCCGCTCCGCCGGGGAGGGCGGCAGGCTGGGCCGGCTACCGGAGGAGCTGCCGGTAATGGAGAGGCTGCTGATCGAGAGGTGGTGATTTTAGCAGAAAGAAAATAGATCGGCTGCTTGCCTGCACCGTTTTCGTAAGATGCAGTGACAAACAGGAGATCAAATTTATTTTTTTTCTTTAAAGGTGTAAGATACCGAGATGCTGAACGCATATCTTTCCTCCAGTGATGGCTTGGAGTTAAAAACCACGTAGATCTTGATATGCAACCTAAATTTGGCATCAGGAAATGGGAAATTGCATCTTTAAGCAGAGTACAATCAAAAATGAATTACAATAAATCCTATATAATTGCATAGGTCATTCTCTTTAATGAGATTTTATTAACCTGACTGTCAAGCTTTTGAGTCAGGCAGATATTTTATCTTCTTCAACTGATAAAAGTGTCAGCTATAAACCACCATATAAATATTCATAAATCTACACATCTGTGGCAGCCTATCAGCATCATTCTTTTGGACATTAAAAGCATTCTAATTACTTTCTGTCTAGCAGAGCTGAAATGCTGCCTGTTATAGTATGTGCTTGGCAGGCATGATTGCTTTTGTTTGCCATCACAAATAGCAGCATCCTATTTTATATACTGATGGTCCAGAATATATTCAGGGTTTGACTGAACAGGATGAATATTATGAAGCACCATCTGGTTTTGATAACATCGGGTATATTAACTCATCTGTTAATTTTTGACACATCATTGATTTATTTATTTAGAAAAATTGGATCCTGTTTTGGTATGTTGCTGTTTGCCTTTGTAACAAATGTGATGACATTTCCTTACTAAACAGGGAGATATGCTACTTAATAGGATATATGGTTCTGTTTTAATGCCTGTTTTTGCTCAGAAGTAGCCTTGTACTGGATGAATTTAGCTTGTCTTGTTACAAATAATTAAAGTACTTTTCCAAAAAAGTTTAACACTTGAATAGATTAGCCAGAGAATTCACATCCCTGGGGCACAGTTCTGTGATCTGTGCAGAAGGTCATCTTTCTTCATGAAATTGCTTCTTATAGGAAATGCCCAAATGGTGGTATTTAAGTATTCTTTGTGGCCCACAATCAAAACACTGATGATAAATGTGACACCTGCATTTCTTTACAGAAGCAGATTACGCCATGGAAAACATTCAGCTGTCTGGTAGATGATGTATGAGGCCGTATTCACAGCAAAGCCCTCTGGGCTTTGAGGAGCAGAAGTTTGGACTTTCTTTTTCCTGAGTAGGTTGTGCTAACCAGGCACTAGAGCAGGCTTCAGAACTTGTCTTTGACTTAGTTCTGTGCTAAAGAGATCGTGAAGGAGCTGCCATCTGTGCACCAAAGTTCTTTGAAGTCCCTGCCTTCAGCTGCCCATTCAGGCTTTCCTTTAGGTTCCAGTATGGGTCCAGCTTACCCTTTGCTCAGGTTTAAGCACCAAGAGAAACAGAGCAGGAGGAAACAAACTAGAAGCTGGCTACAATATGTGTACAAGTGGTATTTTGCACAAGCTGTTACCAGAGGTGGCCCATGAGGTTGGTAAGGGGACTGGAGCACCCGTCTATGAAGACAGGCTGAGAAGGTGGGGGCTGTTCAGCCTGGGTCAGAGAAGGCTGAATAGCCTCATAGCAGCCCTCCAGTGTCAGGAGGGCCCACAGGGAAGCTGTAGAGGGACTGAAGTGACAGGACAAGGAGTAGTGGGTTCAAACTGAAAGATGGGATGTTTAGGTTACATATTCAGAAAAAAATCTTTACTGTGAGGCTGATGAGGCACTGGAACAGGCTGCCCAGAGAAGCTGTGGCTGCCCCACCCCTGACAGTGTTTAAGGCCAGGTTAGATGGGACTTTGGGTAACCTGGTCTAGTGGAAGGTATCTCTGCCCACAGCAGGGGTTTGGAACTAGATGAACTGAAAGGTCCCTTCAAACCCAAAACACTCTGTGGTTCTATAAAGCAAGAGGCAAAGTTTAGATCTCCTGGGTGTTTTAATTCAGAGGTTTGCTGAGCTATGTGCCCATCCTTCCTTGGTGATGGAGTAACACCATGCACCTTGTTCTTGGGAGCTGTATCACCACTAAGATGAGCAGGAAGCTAGCTGGGACTCCAGTGCTGTATGTATGTTAAGAAGTCCCATTGTCCAGAGGCTTGAAGGTCCTTTTTACTGATGTGTGAGCCAATTTAATAGCACAGGCTGCCTCTGGGGAAGTGGAGTTAGGGTTTGCCCCTGGACAGTGAGAGCATCTGCATATTCTCCATGCACAGCTACCCTGTACTTTGGCTGGCACCTGTGGGGTCTCTGCAAGGGGAACAGACCCAGAACAGCTCTTAGCCAAAGGTTCATCTCAGGTGTTGTAGGGAGGGACAGATCATCCCCTTAGTAGGTGTCCATCTGCATTTGCATTCTCCACAAGGCACTCACCATCCATGATGTGTACAGTTTTCCCACTTAGTTTATCCTCGGCACTTGGCAGGTGCATACTTGAATAAAGGGTTAGAGTGCTGTAGGGTAGTTTTGTAGGGACACCCATTTCCTAAGTTCAGTTTCAGAGATATCTCTCTTTTTGCTGATACCTCTTCACTTGTGCAGGCAACAGTGAGCAAACAGTCAGTAAATCACCACTCCTGGGATGCCTAACTCTGTGCCAGCAATTTAAACACTTAATGCAGTTGATTCTTAAACTTCAGGCATGACATTTCTGGCCCCTTGGGATTCACAGCTCCAAGTTTGTTTTTCAAAGTGGGCACCTCAAATACAGTGACGACTAAAAATGCTTCCATATTTTTGCAGCTTTTTTGTAATGGTTGGATATCTTCCCAAGAGTAACCAGATTTTCCCTCAGTTGCTGTCTGAGACCACTCTTACCTCCAGACTCCAGCAGAATTGCAGGAAGAGGGAATAGGGAAAGGAGGAATAATAGGATTTCTCCACCCAGTGCCATGGTGAAGAAAAATCTAGCTCGAGATCCCATCATGCAAGGAAAGATCCTGCATAAGAAATGTCATCTTACAATGAGAAATGTGAAGCTGCACTGCAACACAGTCCTTCTCTCTTTCTAGAGGTTACTCTGACTGCTGTTGCTTCTGTGAGCCACATAGATGGATTCATTCAAAGCACCAACAGATACCCATTCTCTTCTGTAAAACATCAATTCTTCATTAACCTATCCAGATTCTTTTCCTGGTATGAAAACAATGTGTATCTCTGTCTTTGGTAGTATGTGCATTGAACATAATCCATGATCCATGATCCACCGAAGAAAGTCCTTTTCCTTAGGAAACCATATTGACCTTACAGTGCAGCTTAAAATTGAGTGTGGGCTTTCATGGAAAGCACAGGGAGAAAAGCAGAGCTGGTAACACCTGTTAACAGTGCCAAAAACATGGCATATTTAAAATGACCAGTTAATAAAGCTCTGTTATGCCCAGAGAGGAAGATTGTTCTGTGAACAGCAAAGGTGAAGATCAGTGTTTTGACCTTACCTTAGAAATTGCAAGCCCTTGTCTGGAAGTAGATCTCTCAGATGAATACTGAGATGGCCAGACACTTGTAGTCTTAATCCACTGGACTGTCTAAATGATCTTCATGAAAAATGCCCAAGAAAATATAGGAGGTGTCAAATGCTCTCGATTTTGTGACCTAAGCACAGATACTTACAGCAGCGGTCATATATAAAAATATATTCTGACAAAGTCTATATGCTTGGTTAAAGGCCAGTTTGAGGGGTACAAGGCTGCTGCCCCAGGATCTCAATAAAGATGTTATAATAAACAAATCAAGAAATACAAATAATCAGGTGAGAGGGCTGAGTCACTGCAAGGTGAAGAGTGAGATGATTGAAATTGCTAAGGAACCTGAACGTCACAATCTTGCTGAAAATTAAATACCAATGAATACATTCCCTGCAGGAAGAATGTATGGTATTCAGACCCACTCAATACTTATAAAGATGACTTTTTAAACCAGCTGCCCAGGAATACAAAGGAGACTATGGAAAAGCCACAACCTGAATCCAGAGCCACTGAGACCCAACACAATGCTTATTTAATAAAGCTGTCTGATCTCAAAGTATTGAAAAGATCCTTAGGTGTGGGAAAAGCTGGAGTTATACCTGCCAAATATTCCAGACATCTTGTCTGATGCAGTGGTGTAAGTTATCAGATTCAGTTTCAGACGTTTGCTCATACTAAACCCTGTTTTCAGTCTGGCAGTTGAATAGCTAAGAACCTCCCCTGAAAAGATGAATGCTGTATCTGGGAGCTGCTACCTGATTTGCCATATGATAGTATGTTCTGGTTGCTTGCAGGCTCAAACAATCTAGTTAGGAATACTTATGCTTTTAGCAATTTAATCCTATTCTCTTAGCACTTTATGGGTCTTATCCACCAAGTCCACCTCCAGGCAAACGTGTAGTTAAAGTCAATAGAAGTTCTGTAAGACTAAAGACTCTGGGGTCTGAGACATTAGAATTACATGGTTGGTGAGCAAGGTAATAAGGAAAAGGAATATCACAATAAGACTTTAATAAACTGCTTACACTGTTTTAGTCCAGTGCAGTGGTTTCAATAGAATCCTACTTTCATAGAAAATACATATATTATATTAAATCAATTAAGAATCATAGATTGGTGTTTATTCAGTAGTAATCACATAAAAACAAGTTTTTGTCATTCCTTAAGTGATTAGGCATTGCACAGTGCTTGCATTTCTAATTATAGTCAGTCTGTAAAAGCTGAAATCACAGTTTCTACAATATATGCTAAATGCGTAAGATCTTATTTTTTTCTCCATCATAAGAAATAACTGTGGTTATCATTCTCATTTAGGGTTGTTCAGACTGTGGGTGTGTGCACCATTACTGGTGTAGAAGTCTCTTCAAAGCAGAACCTACTTCAGGACAGAGACAGATACATCCAGAATATGTGCTGAGAGCATCTCTCACTATTGCTGTCCAGCAGTACTCAGAAAAAAAAGATTAGTGCTTCTCTGGGTTAGCCTTTCAAGCAAGCCCTGCTTTGTCATGGCTCATTTTTGTATCTTTGAGTATGGGCTGAAGTTAAGAAAAAAAACCAGTAATTGCTGCTATTGTGCCTTTGTAGTAGATCTGATGCTGAAAATTAATCAATAATATCATTTCTGTATAAAATTTCTGTTCCATTTTAAACCATTATCACAGTGAATGTGCCTAATGCATTACATTTTAAAACTAATAATTAATTTAATCTTTACTGATATTAATATGTGTTTTGGTATTCTTCAAAACTAGTAATTTGAATGTCAGGTTACTTTCTGCTGTTTTTAAAATAAACCATAATATTAGAGTAACATCTCTTATAAGAGTCTAATCCCTTTTCACTTGTTTCATTCATATCTTGTCCCCATGCAACAAGGATATGCAAAGAATACGTAACTATTTTGTGAACAGGGACAATAATGATTAAAATACAAACAGTATAGATGACTTCAGGTCTGGAATCAGATTATAGGATTAAAATGAATGAAAAAACCATTCTGTAGTAGGATTGCAAAGTTACAGTCAATATCATCCTGTAGTAATTTTAAAGGGGAAATGTGAAAAGAAGGCAAAGAAAGCACATCTTGGGGTTGATAGTGATGCCTGAATTTCTTGGTTTCCTTTTGGTTTATCAGGTCTAGCTGGAAAGCTGCCACATCACCAGGATTCTGTTCTTTTAATTCATATTACATCTGCTGTGTTATTTTGCAGTTGCATTGATTGTAAGGGTTAAAGACACAGCTGGCCTTAGGTTCGTGTAGAAAAAGAGAAGGAGAGGCAGTGGGTAATGGATGCTGCAGAGCACCTGGCACCTTGCAGAGGGGGCAGCAGTGCCTGTGCATTTCTGCCCTTTGGAGTTCATAGTGTGGACAGAGGGTGTTGCATAGTGCTCTGGATCAAAGATGTGTTGTAAAATCCGCCCTCCCCAGTCTGAACTCGCCTGCAGGAGTGTGATGCACCCATAAACACAGGAAGGCTGATGGTGAGGATGCTTGAAGTGGTCTTAGGGCCACTCCAGTCCTTCCCATGGGCAATCCCTGCATGTCCCAGCCTCATGACCCTGCACTTGGGCTTGGGCTTGCTCTGCCCACCTCAGGTTCCTGTTCTTTCACTTAAGTCCCTCAGGAGATCACATCCTCGGGTTTTGTGCCAGGGAGGTCTCCTGGCTGCACTGAGACTAGAAATATTTGTATGCTGCTTCAGCCCTGCCCTCTTTGCAGAGATCTGGAGGATGGTACAAATGCAAATGAGTGTTGTTTCAAATATTCTTCAGGCCAGCTGTACTGACCTCAGTGTAAAGTAGATTTTCCACCAGACAGTGTTTCCTCTGGATCTTGAAGAAATGCTGTGAAAAGTGTCACCTCTTCAAGGCCTGAATTCTGAACATTTCTGTTCTTTATGTATTATGGGTGTGATGAGGCTACTGATGAAGCTGTGGTAAATGAAGGTCTGGGGTGCTTAGTCTCATGTATGTGTAGCAGCTTGCCTTTTCAAAAGTAAATGCGTTTGTCACTTTCTAAAAGTCAAGCCTGCCTGAGAAGTGCTCTCCAAAATTGGCAGCACTTTAACCCACCCATCTTTTTTTCTTATGCAAAATGCTAGTTACATCTGTTTAGATACCTGGAGGAACTTAGCTTTGGATACAGTAAAAAAAAATTAAAAGGCACTATTTTTACTGGGGAGCCTAACAGGTCATAGCATAAATATTTTGGTCATTTTCTGTCCAGGTCCAGGAGATATTACAAACAGCTTGATCTGTACATGAGACACTGCAGAAATGAGCCATCCTGCTCTGTAGGTTTAGCTTGTAGCTGCTATTGCTCCCTGAGACGTGACACCTCCTGTCATGAGAGGCAGAGCTGACTCGGTGCAGCATGGCATCCCTCTCCTGCTTCCAGAGCTGAGCTGCTGTCTCCAGAAACTGCTGCACAACCTTATGCAGAGTTTCCTGATTGTATGCAGAGCATCTTGAAGAACTCTGCTCTCTACTGTGCTGTACTGGGCTGCCCACAAACCTGTAGGATGCCTTTGCTTGATTTAACAAGAGGGGTTTGTGCTTATCACTCTGAGTAGTTCCTGGACATATCTGGAACCTAGAGCAAGAGGAATAGAAGCAAAGTCTGTAGAATTGAGGGTCAGTTGTGTGGAGTGTCCTGTGCCCAATGTCAAACAAGTGCATCAAAGACAAAAAGGAGAAATAACAAATGTTGGAAGACTTGTTGGAGAGGAGCTGGGCATAGGACAAAGGTATGGTGCAAAGTCCTACAAATATGTATACAGATAATGCCCTCCAGCAGCTTGAAATAGGCTTTGAGGGCAGTACTTACTTGAACTTGTAACAAATTGAATGTAATTTGTATTTTCTTCCCCATTTTCCTGACTTAATCCCTCTGAAAGAAGATGTCAGTAAGCAGTGTCTATCATCACAATGCATTTCTGATTAACAGCAAGGGCACAAGGGCACTCTCAAAATAGAAACAGAGTCAGGATTGTTTTAAATCACAGTGTTGCAGAAGTATTAAAGCAGAAGCCATAATTTTAATGTGTTCAGAAATAAAATGCATGCTACTGTAAGCAGTTGTGTACATTCATCTAGCTGCTACTGCCTGCCTTAACCTTTTGCATTAGGTTTCTGTGATTCATCTTTTCTTTTGTTGCAGAGAGTCGAATGATTCTGGATGCCTTTGCTCAACAGTGCAGCCGGGTTCTAAGTCTCTTAAATTGTGGTGGAAAACTACTGGACAACAATCACTCTCAGTCCATGATTTCTTGTATAAAGCAGGAAAACCCAAATTATAGTGAAAGACAAGAGCAATGTCAGCTCGGGAAAATGGTCCATAGTCAGACATCAGACATTTTAGACATAGAGATGCAGTATATGCAAAAGAAACAACAAACCTCAGCCTTTCTGAGAGTTTTTACTGATTCTCTTCAGAACTATTTGCTTTCTGGGAGCTTCCCTTCTCAGAACACCTCATCAATAAATGATTTTAGCCATTTGGCAGATGTGGATCCACTTTCAGCCTCTCCAGTACACACTTTAGGTGGATGGACATCTCCAGCAACATCGGAATCTCATGGTCATCCATCATCTTCTACACTTCCAGAGGAGGAGGAGGAGGAAGAGGAAGAAGGTTACTGCCCTCGGTGTCAAGAGCTAGAGCAGGAGGTAATTTCATTGCAACAAGAAAATGAAGAGCTTCGTAGAAAGTTGGAGAGCATTCCAGGTAAATAATCTCCTGCCATGTAATGTTGCCATTCAGTGATAAAAATAGTGTGGGTAATAGTTTATTTCAAGTTCTAGTAATTTTTAAAGGTTGCAGTCATAGTAATCAAACACTGGAATTTGTCTCCAGCCAAAATTCCTATAGCTGTGCCCAGTGGAAAATTACCTGCTGATACTCATCTCTGTGAATATTGAGTCATACACTAGTAAGGTGTGTTCAGGTGGGGATGTACTTCTGTACTTGTAATCCCCACATTTCAAATATCAGGTGGTTTGTCATAGCAATTTTAAACATGTGCTTTTATAATTCTTTATCTGTCTTGTTCTTTAAGTGACATTGCAGCTTATGAACCTAATTCCCTTTTGGACCTCCTTCTTTTGCTTACTTAAGGAAACTATTCAAAGTTATATCCATAGTTTTACCTGAAATAATTTTGACTTTTACCTTGAACAGTTTCTCTTAAATTGCTGCTAGCTTAATGAGAAGCATTAATACATTTCTCTTCCCATTGATCTTCAAATAAATCTGAAAAAAACAAAACAAAAACACAAACAAACAAACAAACAAAAACTTTTCCAGTTCAGCAATACCTAGAAGCCACTGGGAGAGAGAAACAAATCAAATAGGAACCTCTTCTGTGAAAAGCTTCTCTTGCTCTTTAAACTAGGACTTCTCACTGTTCAGGTGAGCCAAGATACTTGAAGAGTGGTGTGGGATAAGAACAAAGTATCTTGGACCTGTATTTTCTAAAGTTTCAGCACAGGCAAAAATACACCTCAAATAGTGATGCTAAAAGCCAATTGGAATTTAGCAAAGAAAGAAGCATATGATGCACTTTTGACATGTATAAACTCTAGGGAACTGCACCTTTTTTACCTGAATTTGAAGTGCTTAGGGTAGATCCATGAAAAGTTAATTGAACAGGTCTCTGACTGGCAGAAAAACATGTATAGTACTGCATGAGCTGCAAAGAGATTAAATACTTCAAAGGTGCTAACTATGCAGAAAGGATGAAGGCAGTAACCAGCTACTGCCCATCATGTAGAGGCAGTTGCAAAATTTGATCTAAATGCAAACAATCTTCATAATTCTTCTCCCCAGCTATCAGGGATGTACTGTGCATTATTTATATAATATCATGTTTTTCCTTTGTGCATTGGTCCATAGGGATACTGGCAAATCCCCTAAGCAGCATTGTTCAGTGCAAAGAAAACCCAAAATTTACAGTAACTCCGTCACCCCTCCCAAAAATATAGTTACCATAACTCATGCACTGTCACTGGTTTCAGCAGTGGTTGGTACATCATCTGTATGACAAAGGAAATTGTGTGGACTCCAACTCCTGTTGAGTCTTACCTTCAGGTGTAAGACCAGAAATGATCCTGTAGGGTCTGTAATCTGACTGCAGCTGTCATTCAGTCACCTGTACTGAACACAGTAACTTTTTTTGACTTTCACTAAAGCATAACTTGTATTTGACTCAAGAAGTATTTGAGAAGGCCTCCCGTCTCTGGTGAGCAGTGGCTGTGTCTCTTACCTGACACTTGGTTCCAGTGCTTAATTACACTAGAACCAAGTGAAAATACGTGCCTTGTTCCCTGCCTGACTACCTGGAATCAGCTTTTAGCCATTGACTTTTATACTTTGCTCCTCTGAGTGAAGTGCTCTATAGGTCTTGGTACTTCTGATTGAAGTTACTTACATACTGAAAGCTGACTTAATTTCCATTTTAAAGAAATGAAGCAAACAGTACTGTTTGAAACTCCTCAAATTACTTGAATCCTTCTTTGCAGTTTTTTTTTCCCCTTCTGCTAACTTCTTTAAAATCTGGGCACTGAAATGGATGCAATATGTTGCTATGAGCCTGATCAAAGGTGAATAGACTCTTCTCTTGCACCCATGGTTTCCTTGGTGGGTTGTGCAGCTGAGCTTCTCCTTCTGGGCACATTTCTTCCTTGAAGGGCACACTTTGTATTTGTGTTCATGCACTAAGTGTTCCAGATTACTCTGACTGTCCTTCTTGCCCACTGCCTGCTGATTTGTTAATTTCCATATCATCCAGAATTTTTCTAATTTTTTTTAATTCACTTTGTGCTACTGGTTAGAAATGTTGAATAGGATTGAAGGTGCTGTTAGTCCTTGTTGGGCCTTTCTGGGAACAGATCTATTAATGATGATTCCTGCAATGACAAATACTGGACATGTCAGTGGCAAGTTCCTAATATATATATATATATATATATATATATATATATAGTCTAGTCTGCTGGTGTTGAGTGTAGCTACTTTTGCAGTCAGCTAACTCATGGTAGTAAGTTCCATGCCCTTCAGGAGTGTAGGCATCTTACATAGTTCAGCCCAACTTTTTAAGCAAATCTATATGCTGATCATAGAATGACAATCAGGTTAGTCTGGCAAGATCTACTTTCCATAAGACTATTTTGACTGGAATTAATTATATTCATATTCTTTAGTTCTTTGTCATTTGAATACCATTGTGATTGCCTGTATTTTGCTAGGATTAATGCTGGGTTAAGCATCAAGTATTTACCTGGGTCATCATACTTACCCTTCATCTCCCTTTAAAAGTGACAAACATGCATAATCATAGTCATATTACACCCTCCAGGAGTCATGAAAAACTCCTTGTTAACAGTGCACCAAAGGAAGCTGACAAACATCAGAAATGTGCAAGGAGGTAGGACTTCACCTGCCCATATAAAATCATCATCAGATACATCTGCTGCTTTCTGGTGACATATCCAAGTAGATCTGAAATGACCCATGTATTTGGACGAGTGTTAAGAGGCACAGGAGCTCCCTCAGATTTTGCTACATGGTAGGACAGAGATCCTCAGGCAATCTCACAGCCACCACTGAGCAAAGTTAATCAAAAATCAACTAAAGGCAATGTCTAATTATCTTTGTCTCTAGTGTTCATTTTGCTCCTGTGAGCTTCTACTACTGAAAATGCTGGCAGAAATTTTTCTGTGACTTGAGAAATGCCCAGCTCTATATGTAAAGAGGAGCTTGTTTCTGTGCCTTTTTTGTTGGTTTTTTTTTGCCATCAATGTGGAGGTTCTTTCTGACTCTTTCGGGTAATTCTCTAATAAGCAAAGTAGCTAATAGTTAAAAAGTACAAAGTACATCAGTCTCAACAGTACACAGACAAGCAATAGCAAAAAGCAGTGGCAAAGCAGCTAGCAATAAGCAATAAGTGAATGGCTAGAAGCCCAGGCAAAAGCCAATAGCTAAAAGCAACAACTCCCTCCCAATACATAGTCTTATATAGGACTTTTTCCAACAAACTAAGATGCAAGCTCAGACCACCACTCTTTAACCTGTTAGAATTCTAGTTTCTTAGCACACCAGGTTACGAATAGACTATGCATAGAATCTATCTTGTTCCATCTAAGAAATGTAAGCAATATTCTTACTATAACTCTGTTATGTCTAAGCACTGTCTACAGCTGTGGTCTTGGAGCCTCTACTGAAGATATCAGTATGTTTGCAACCTTCCCTAGAGCACTCACTGCTATTGTGGCATTTGAAACCTTTTACTTACTAAAAACATCAGAACTCACTCTAAGACTTATTCAATCCCTGCACTCTGATTTCTTTCTGAAGAATTCAGAGAGACCCCTAACTCACTGACTCCAGCACATCAAGGTGTTGCATGCCTCAGGAGGGAGACACAAAGCCCTCTGCAGAGTGCCAGTGTTGTGTGCCACCATCTGTCACATCCAAGTAGTCTCAGAGCACAAACTTTCTTCCCTGCACGTTCATGCACATCGTGCAGGCCACCTGACCAGGAAAGGCAAAGGGTGAGGTGGAGAGGCAGCCAAGGCCACAGCTAGATGGGTGTGAGGGTTGCCAGAGTGTCTCCATCCAGCCACTGAAAGAGCAGGGTTTTTCATGCAATGGTTTCTCTTGTCATCCCTGTGGGATGCAGCTGTTCCAGAGCTGCTGGGTGAGGCTGGCAGGGTCCCTGTGGGGTGGTGGCAGTGTGCACCATGCCCTCCCCACAGGCACCAAGGCTCCACTAGCAACTCTACCAGCAGGATATGAAAGCACCAACCTCTCCCTTCTGCTCTATAATATGAATCATTTTATCCTTCTCCTGAAATACTTTGCATTTCTTTTTTTTGCTTTCCATATGCAAAAGCCCTTTTAAAATCCATGAGAGTTTGCAATCTAAAAATAGTTGCTGCTATACATCTCTGCCTCTAGCTTTGCAAAGCAAGGCTCACAGAGAGACTACCACGAAAAAGTGTTTCCTCTGCAGATGTAAAGGCAATGACACTTTTTTCTTTTTTAACAAATATTACAGAAGACATATATATCCTCCTGTAGCTTCTGGACACAGAAAATAAGATTTTTTCCTTTTTCAGGACTCTGCCCTGTTGCTGTAGAAGCCCTGCAGTTCTGCAGGATCTTTTTGCCTGTAGCCTAGCATCACTTTTTGGCAGATCACCACTGGAGAGAAACGATTCCATGGATAAAATATCCCATATATTTTGGTTGCTGGTTGGGTAGGTTTTTTTTCTTAAACTCCCCCCCTTTGATTTGACTGAAACAATTCTTAAATTTTTGTGAAAGCTTAATTGTTCCAGCTGTAGAATAAATGAAGAACAATTCATTTATCAGTGCTTAGGGTTTAAAGCAGTGCAACTTCTTTCAACTTGTCTGGTTTCCCAATTTATTTTTTTTAAGAGCAAAATATTAACCAAACATTTTCAGTTTTCAATTCAACTGAACAGAAGAGAAACATTTTCATTCAGTGTGTTATCTTGTCTTCTTTTGAAAAATAATTAAAGTTTAGGCAATTCCTGGAAGGAGTTTGGCAAACTTATCATTGGCTCTTTAAGGTTTTGAGAGCATTAAGAACAAAACAAAATAATCCATCCACATGAGGAGAAAACGGTTCTCCTAGTTTCTTTTCTCTGTATAGAAATTACTGTGGCTGTGATACTTTCCCAGTAGTGAAATATTTGTGGAGCTTCGTACAAGATGTGGATTTTAACCATTATTATCAGCATGATTTTCTCACACGTTTTTACCTGAAAGGGAGAAAATATTTCCAGGTGATTAAAGTAAAGGTCTACAATCATGAGTTAGGGTTTGCCTCCTGGTGCTCTCAGCTTTGCTGCATGGTTTTGGATAAACCAGTCTGAAACTAGTGAAAAGATATAAATCACTAAGTAAATGAAGCAGCATGTGATAAATACAATGATTATTCTTACTTTGTTAGCCCAGCAGCAAAAAATACTCCAGCAAATAGCAGAGGGATGGGGAAGGAAAATCCCCTCAAATGTGGAGTCATGGCCACCTACAGAGACTGCATTCATGGTGGCTGGAAGTAGCCAAAGCAAAGTGGGATTTGCAGGTAGAGTTAAAATCAATGTAATTGAAAAAGTCAGACAAGTTTTCCAGGAGGTGTTGTATGCCCAAGGCTTGACTCTTCTTCCTGACTATTGGATGATCTAATAAAAGATATTACTTTTCCCTACAAATCCTGTCTCCTTTATACTTTCAGAGCCTCATGTTTCCAAAGAGCCTACCTCAGCCACAGTACAGATAAAGCAGCCATCAAGGGTTATGATGAACACTTTTTCATGTCATTTTTCTTTTTGTCCTTTTTCTTGATGTTCACATTTAACCACTTCTTTGGTTTCCCTTGATGTTCTGGATGTTTTGGTCTGATCTGTGGCCTTGTTCTGCTGTTCAGCTTCAAAGTGTGAAGTTCCTGTGAGCTGAGAGAGCCTCAAGCACGGTCAGCCAGTGTTTGGCACAAGAACCCCTTTGAATTTGTAGCACAGCTTTGCTTGCTGCTGGGGGTGACAGCTTTGCTAAACCAACCTGAGTACAGAAACTTATTGAAACATGTAATTGCAGCAGACCAGGGCTTGCTTTGTCTGTTTTCTCTGTGTTTCTGGATACGAAACCCACAAGAGTTTGGGAGATCAGGTTTCTGTCTGTTGAGAAACTGGAGCTGCTGGGAGTTTTGTGAAGAGCTGCAGTTCAGTCTGTCAAGGGTGAACTCCCAGGTCTCAGCTTTGGTTTGGCCTTTGCAAGTAAACATTTGATTTTTAGTGACACAAACTGTTGTACCTTCTCACAGGGGACTTCTTGGTTTCCCTGTTAGTTACCAGCAGTAGAAATGTGTAGTAGAGGATGTCTCTTCCACAGGGCAGACTTCACTACTGACTGGGATCACAAGAAGAGGCTTCTTCTAATGAGTCTGTGAGAGAGCACAGACAAAAATAAAAGCCACAAGAGCATGTGGCAGCATCACTTAAATGAGATGCACAGCTGCCTTGTTTTACCTCTTTTAATCTGTTCTTTATGCAGAAGTGTACATCCCAGGGGTATATGGGAGGGGAACATTCTTTTTTCTGGAAGAAATCTATTGCAAAAGAAAATTAAAAGTACAGTGGCTTTTCAGATGCAGATTAATAGAAATTGAATTATTTGCCTGGAAAACACAGCTGAGAGAGATTTTTAAAGCAATGGGATATTTGCTTTAATTTTTCTCCCTTCAGCTGGCATGTAGGTCAGTTTAGGAAATCTTTAACACCCTCCTACACACTGTGTCAATTCTTTTGATTTCTGCTGTATGCTTTCACTACAAATGGGTGCCGGTTTTATTTTACCATCCAGTCACAAATATCCAATTCTGCAGGGTCTTGAGCACTGAGACCAGTTCCTCCCCCATCTCTCCTTGCCCCTTGCTGTTTTTCAAGCTCATCACACCCCCAACAACTTGCCTCCATGGACCATCCATGCAGTTTTTGCTGGCTTTTGGCTGACTATTGAAATTAATGACCATAGGAGCTAAAATAATCCAAGCCATGCCCACTTGTCCAAATCTCAGGCAGCAAAGGCATCTCCATTAATGTTATAAGGAATTCACACAGCCCTGTGGTTCGTCAGCACGTCCCCTGTCATTTGTTACATCTTTTTGACAGTGGAGCATCAATTTAGAAATGCCCTGCAATGAACTCGGAGGGAAGCGTCGCTCAAGGTCGAGTGAAGGAGGACACAGTGCTGAGCCAGTCTCAGCTAACAGCTGCTGCCCTCAGTGGGGTGGGTGTAGATGTACACCCTTCCCAATTCTCCTCCTCACTGGTGAGTCAGAGCTAAATGGTCCTGAGTGCCAAGGGACTCATCTTCTACAGAGCACCAAGAGGAATACTGGCCAGGGTCAGCTACAGAGCACAAAGTCTTATTAATGAGCAGAATAACCAGATTTCTTACTGTCTGTTTATGGGGCTGAGGCCACTGCACAGAGACAGGCAACCAAACTGGGAGTGAGCCATCCCTTCTCACTGGGAGTGTCTGATGCTGCAGGAGAGGTTGGAGATAGACTTTATTTACCCTGGAGATGTGCTGTATTTACAGCAAGCCCAAGCATCTCTTCACAGTGCTGTGCTTTGGCAATATAAACAGCCCTGGAATGTTTTACACAGGAGGCTGCCTTTTTGGGAGGAAAAATGAGAGTTCTCATTTTGACATATACCAATGTAAGTGATTGTGTCCCAGTAACATTTATAATGAGCAAAACCCCAGCTCAAACCAATAATGGAGATGTTTTTGGTTCTTCGTGGTAATTTGCAGACAATTATTGGAGGCATAAGTTTAAAAAGAAAGAAATAGAGAGGGTGATAAGTGGGAAACATTAAAAACATGTTACTGAAGGCCCCAAAAGACTATCTAGGAGGCCATAAAACCAACCAGTTTAGAGAGAAGGAACAGTTAGAAACATAACAAATAGATTTGATGGGAAGTTAATGGTGATGTGTAAAAAATGGTTGGATCAGTGGTAAATTAATAATTACAATTAAATCTGGAGCAGTGTCTAGAGAAGGCTTCCTTCCCTTGGCAAAATAAAGGAGAAATATGACATCCTAACAACAGTATTGGACCATTATCAGATGGAAATAGATTTTATCAATAATATGGAATTGTTCATTGGGTATTTCTGTTCTCATACTTGTGAAGGGTAGCATGATGCAGTCAATCCAATATGATGATGATGGTAAGCAGGTAGAAATATTTTCCATTTCCATTCTAACTCTGGGTGTTATCATACATTCATCAGCAGCTTCATGTGGGGACTGCAGCCTCAGCTGCCTCCCTGTGCTGGGACAGCTGAAGAGCAGTAGCTGCTTGGGCCCCCCAGCTTTTCACCCCTAAGTGCACATCAACTCCTTACCAAAAGCTCTAGGCAGCTGTTACCAAAGGGTTGTGTTTTCAAAACCATGAGGTTTGGACAACTCACTTCAGGACTAAACCAAACATGAAAAATACATTTTTTCTTTATGCTTTGTGATATTTTGGATGCTTCCAAAGACTGAAAGATGGAAATAGTATCTGATTTATTTTTTTTAAGGACATGAGATGTCCACCTGGTGGTGGTTTCATTGGCCTGATCTTGAGCCCAGACAAACTTGCACAGCTGATGCCAGCTTCAATTAATAGAGTGCTAAAGCAGAATAATGGCATTAGTAGCAGGCAACATCTTGCCAAATTATGGTTTTGATGAGATGAAAAGTTTGGTTGACGAGTATTGCAGATATTCAGGGTGTTACATAACATTATATTACAAAACTTGATTTAAAAATACAAATATATTTGTATTCAGGAAATTCAGGAAAACTGCCATGATGCAGTTGAATTTCTGGAGGAATTTTTTTTTGTGAAACTGTTCACAGCCCATGATTTTTAATGCTTTAATACATGACACAGGGACTTTCTGCCTGGCTATTGATGCACAGCATGGCCAAAAGACTCCTCTGCTGTACAGACATGTGAGTAGGTGTAGGGACTCTGCTTTCAGCAGGAGCCCAGCACCTCTGGAAGGTCAGTGCTGGGCTTAGCAGAGAGGAGAGGGAGAAATTACTTTACCATTAAGTATGTAACAAGTAAGAGGCATTTTCCATTTCTTTTCCAAAAATGTTGTAAACCCCAGTTTGAAATAAGGTTTATGTTCCTGTGGGTAGAAACTGCATCACCAGGAGATCACTACCTGAGTTCTGCTGTGTTTCACCCAGTGATGCTGTCTATTGCAAGGAGGATTTAGTCCAGGGAGTTGCTGTGCTGTGTGGCAGCTCAGGCTGAGAGATCATAGCCTGGATTTTGTCATTGGCACAGTGCATGACCACCACAGTCACTGTTGAACTGTTTATTAGAAATTAGGATTCTCTGTGAATAAAGCTGTGACAAGCTGTGCTGAATAAGCACTTGTTACAGCATACAGATACCTAAAATAACAACAAAGTCTTAAACTTGGATCAATAACAGCAAATACCTGCTCACCTCCTACATGTGTCCTGGCTGACATCTCAGCCAGAGCAGCCTTCCCTGGCACACCAGGTTCCCTGTTTCCCCTCTCCTCCTTGCCCTTTAGCAAAGACCTTGCCCATCCATTCTCTGCAGGCCAGGCTCCTTTGCCATCTCCAGGGTCTGTTCTGAGATGCTGGCACTTTCAGAAAGCAAAAGCTGTGGAAACTTCTTCCCTAATGGGCAGGAATTTACTGCCTCCCCACAGGCTGTCTGCTAAATCATAACAAGTGTTATCTCAATGTTGGTATCACTCCCACTACTTACAGTAAGAACAAATCCCTCTTGGTGATGTCCTGATAGTGGATACCTGCATGAGCATGCAGAGTATCAGCCCTTGAGACTGTGATCTTGTTAACCCTGTACAGACCACATCCAAGATAAACAAAATAAATAAACTAGTAGACTTAAATAATTATTCATCTTCTCAGCTGGGACGCCCAGGCTCTTACAAAGTTACCTTTCCTGAAGGGTTTGGAGGAAACAGTTCTCAGCAAAGAGAATATCTGCAGAGCCATTAGAGGGATGCAGCAGCAGAACCAAAGCTTTGACTCCACTCTTTGTGGTTTCTTCTAGGCTTCAGTTAATATGGCAGCCCAAAAAATCTGGATTTGCAAGTAGCACCTGGCTGAGGTTATTTGTACCAGCAGCAAACTCTGTGTCATGGCTTTAAAGTCAGAAGTGATCAGCATCCTCCAGTCACTACAATGATAAAAAAATCATACAACGTTGTGCTCAAAACACTACTGCTTTTGGGAAGGATAGAAGTTTTTATAAGCTTTAGACTGCTTTTAATACTTTCATGTTTCTCACTGGTAATGAGAAGGCATTTTAGCAGCAGCACAGAGTTAAAGTAGAGCTGTACTTCATCTGCTGGGGAGACAACAGGTTAAGTAATTTCTTGTTGTCTTCTCCCTTGAGCCCCATCCCCTTGGAAGAACATAGGTAAACACTTCCTTGGAGTAGCCTGCAGTGAGATTAGTGTGTGAAAAAACAGAAGCAGGGGTAAATACACTGGTGGTTTGTCTTTGCAGAGAAGTCAATGTGGGGTGCAGTAACATAGGAATTTTTTCATCATATCAGGCACTTTGCATGACTTCTGTATGCAGACTGCTGGATGTAACTCCTCTTATCCCACAGGGAAGGGTCTGTTTTGCACAGAGTAATGTTGTTCTGCACCCTGTCTGCTAGACAGGGGAGAGTAGCTGTTTAGTGTGAATGCCAAGGAAAGAGGGCAAAATACCATAAATCCTACCTTCAGACATTCTCAGATACTTCAGTGCTTGCTTTCAGATTGCCAGCTTAAGACAAAGCTCAAAACACCACATTTTTCAGGTGTAAAGAAATAATAAAATGCCAAGAAATAGTAATTAAAAAAAAAAATTTCTGAGTTACGAGCTGAAGCTATGGTTAAATCTGAATACTTTACAAAAACAACCCATACAAAATGTGAGTCATAAGGTGCCTTGAAAACTATGCTTATTTAGTCTTGCACAAGTCATTGTAATGTTGGATTAATATCTGTTTAATTCTTCTGTGGTGTTTCAAGCTCAGGAGAAAACGAGCTGTATTTCAAAAATACTCCAGAGTTAATCAGGGATGTGGCAGCATCTGCTTAAGAGAGACCCATAATTGAATCATCCCTAATTAACCTATCACCTCAACAGAAGGGAATAGGATGTTGGTACCACTACTGAAATGGATGAGGGTGATGGGCATGGAAAGGGGGGAGGATGAGGGCAAAGGGAAGTAAAACAATTTGCTAACACCTCATTTTGTGACAAATTTGGGAGGAGGGAAAGAGTAGAAATTAAAGTATATGAGTCATTGAA
This sequence comes from Luscinia megarhynchos, assembly GCA_034336665.1. Classification (NCBI taxonomy): domain Eukaryota; kingdom Metazoa; phylum Chordata; class Aves; order Passeriformes; family Muscicapidae; genus Luscinia; species Luscinia megarhynchos. Next base: position 23,547,893 of record CM067566.1, on the reverse strand, counting down.
TCTCTTTAGTATATTTAATCAGACTATAGTTTGAAAAAACATTTGAGCATATTTGCATGTTAAGGTCCAATAAATGTTTTCTCCTTTGTATGGTTTGGGATTTTTACAGTATTTACAGATTTTTTTTTTCTTATTATCATTATTGCTGACCTAATTTGTATTTGTAGTAATTATAATTTCAAGCTCAGGAAAAAACACTTTGAAAGCTAGTGGCCAAGAAATAAAAATAATTTCAGAGATCTCAATATAGGAAATACAACACTTGTATATTTATTAAATGAAATATCTGCACAAATCAAAATGAGAAGTATTTCCTATTTGAAGTAAATCTCACTACTTAGAAAATGCTTAAATTAATATTGTTGTTCCATTTTTTGCTCTATAGCTAATATATAGTAATTGCAATTTTTTCCTGCAGTGCCCTGCCAGACAGTTTTAGATTATTTGAAGACTGTTCTTCAGCATCATAACCAGCTTATGGTACCACAGCCAACAGACCATCCAACCGAGGTAGTGTACAGTGAGAACAAACTGCATCTCTTTATGCTTGATCATTCATTACAAAAAAGTTATAAAGCAGTAATATTTAGTAGTAAAAAATAGGTTAAAAACTGAAATCCAAAGTACAGTAATCCCCCAATGGAGGAAACACATCATTAGTATAATCTAGAATTGCTTTAGTGAGCAGCACCTAACTGCACATCAGGTGTGCTTGCCTTGCTTTGTGTAGTTTTTCTCTCTTTCTTCAGAAACACCACATTTGTGGGTAGGGCTAGCCTGGTGGCAGCTGTAGCTGGGTGACTGAGAGTGGCTGCAGCAGTTCAGGGTGTGTATCACTCTGCTCCTCCATTCACTTTTATCCTGTACAAATTGATATATATATTTATATTTATCACTAACTGTTATCATTCAAGTATATTCCAAGGATTCATTTTCCTTTTTTGAATGCTCTTTTGCTTAACTAAAATTTTCAAGTACTGTAACAACTGAGGCTGTTCTGTAATGTCTCACAAGAAAGAGCTTGTCATAGTGTGAGAGAATTTTTTATTCAATTAAACACACAGATACTAATATTTTATTCATAAATTTTATCATGTACAAATACAAGCAGAGATACGTTTGTATTTTGGTTCTTCCTTCAGAGTCTCCTTATTTCATTTCTGGGAGGTTTTATGTTTGTTTTAGTTTAATGTCTGCTGGACACACCAAACCACATCATATATTTACTGAGAATGTTTTGCCCAGGAGTGCTTTACTTTCCAAGGAAGCAATGAAAGTGTATCTGTAGCAGCAATCCAGTAATTGTTTAACAGAGTAGCATAACACTATATCATGCCTTGGAGAAGAATGAGGAAAAATATCCTACATTTCAGGGGGAACAAGAGAGAAGTGTGATAAAATTGAAGCTGAGGAGTTACACAAAATTTATTACCCTCTCCTCAGTTAATAGCAATGTGAGCTCTCATGAAATCTAGATGCTGGGCCTTTCTGCACCCTCTTTTCATCAGTGCTGTGTATATAAGCACAGAATAGCTTCTAGGATAGCTTGCTGCTTAGCAAAGCCACACATGAGCATCTGTCCTCAGTGCTCATGAGCAAGCCTGGAGCCTTACCCTGTGCCATTATGGGCTTGCCTTGCATAAGCCAGGCCTGACAGGGCTCAAAAGCCAGACAGCACCCACAGTTACCTGCAGCTTATACTTTGCAGTGGTATCAGTAAGAATGGTCATTGCTTCACTAAAGGGTTTCTTAAATAGGAGAAAAATAGGTTTCAGAAATCTAAGGTAGGAAAATAAGTGACTTTATATAAAAGGGATGTTAAGCTAGCTGCTGAAAAAAAATTAAGTACCAGCATGAGGATCACATGGTCCTTTGTACTGATGTAGTGGAACAAGCCAAGGGAGTTCTCATGCCAGCTCCCCTGGGACAAAATGGTCACAATTACTTCAGCATAAGAGTATATTACCTCCAAAGAGCTTTCCATGCTGCCCCTCTGCTCTCCTTCCCTCCCCAGCTCCTTCACAGTTTTGGAAGAGGACAAGGAGCTGAACTGGATGGACTGTGATGTTCTTCCATGGCAGAGCTCCTCAGGTTTATTACTGGCCTCCCAGGGTTCATGTACTGGGCAAAAACTGAAGCATCTGCCTGTGTCATGAATGGAAGGGCAGGAACTGACCCTGACCTGTTTGCAGTGACATGAGGAGATAATGAAGTGCAAAGAGAAAGCCCAAATTGTTACAGGGCTGGACTATAGGTGAAGGGTTTTCTCTTGGAGGTTACAAGCTTGAATTTACAGCTACAGGGTAGTGAGTGAAGTGTTGAGGTGTTTGGGGGGAGTGGCCCTGCAGACAGACAGAGCCCATCTCTTCTTACATTTTGGCTGCCTTTGCAGCATTTTGGGTTTGTCCATAGCTGTCTTTGCCAGCAGCTTGTAGCAAGGCAAACAAGCAGCAGACAGTCACACAGGCTGAGCTCCCAGTGATGCTAACCCCACTGGGAGGTGGTGTGACTCTAGATCATACAGATTATCTGATAATAATCTCAGCATTTATCTCAGATAAATTCAATCTTCCATATATTTATCAAACGTGCAAAATAATTAAAACACCTGAGGAAAAACTTCAAAGATGCTCTCAAGCTGTCTCCCATGATGCTATAATAAATATATGAGAGAAGGCAAGGGTAGTCCTTAAAATAATTTTCAGGTATCAGAGGCCTGGAAGTGAGAACTTTGCAGGAGTTGCCCACAAGTGCAGAATATGGCTGAGCACCTAACTCTAGCTCATTGCAAGCTCCTGTGGAAGCCCGAGGGCCACACAAAGAGTTCACTAACTGGGCTCCCAGGTTTATGTGTCTTGATAAAGAGGTGCAGCTGTAAAAGTGAATGAGTCTCTAGGAGGGTGTGGTTTGGGTTTTTGCTGTGTACTTCAATTATTTCAAGTGTATTAACAGTACCATCTTACATTAATTGGGTAATCCTGAACTATAGCATTTTACAGGCAATAAGAATTAAATACAATTTAGGTACAATTGACTTAAGAGGCCTTATAAATGTGTGTGGATTACAGGAATCCCCATAATTAGTCCCACAGCATTCATTTAATGTTTGAATTTTGAAGCACACAAATTATGAAGGTTAAATGCAAAATTTCTTTCCAGCTGACACAGTGGCATTTCTTTAAAGCTATAATTTGAGTTAATACAGCATTCATTAATAATAATGAAGCTTTTAGTTTTCATCGTTCCTTTATTTATTTTCTTTACATTTTCCACAGTAACATAATTGCTGTCAAGTTTCAGGTGTGTTCTACAGAAGTAATAAATTTATTATAAAAATAGACCAAAAGAGTCACCTCTGAAGGAAACTATCATCTGTGATGATGTGATCCATTTGATCATGTTCTTCAAAGACCCTTTTTATGCATTTTACCATATTAAGAAGAAACATTACACTTAAATAGCATGCCCAGTTTCTGATTCTTAACTCTTTTTAGCCTGCTTGTGAAAGTGGAAATTATCAGTAGCTATACCTCTCAAAACATATTCATTGTACCTCGCCCAATCTGAGTTCTGGAAAATGGAAATGTAATTTTAGAAGCACTCACTCTCTGCAGGAGCAATGGCGTGTTCACTTTGGGTGGTGTTTCACAGATAGTTAAAAACGTGTCTTTTATTGCAGCTGACATCTTCACTTACTTGCCTTGTAAAATAAGCAACGGAAATGTTTCACTTTTTCAGGGGAGTAAGCAGTTGCTGAACAACTACCCTGTCTACATCACTAGTAAACAGTGGGATGAGGCTGTAAATTCTTCCAAGAAGGACGGACGGCGGCTCCTTCGCTATCTCATCAGATTTGTTTTCACAACCGATGAGCTTAAGTACTCATGCGGCCTTGGGAAAAGGAAAAGGTCAGTGCAGTCAGGAGAGACAGGTCCTGAAAGACGTCCTCTGGATCCAGTTAAAGTAACATGTCTCAGAGGTACTGCATCTTTTCGCTCAGTGTCCACCATATGTGATCTCATTTCACCACATTGCCTCTGGCTCAGTAGAAGCATTTGGCTGACAGTTGCACAGCTAGAAGGGGTTTCACAGGCAGGTGACAAGCACCCAGAAACCCTCCACTTTCTTTTCATACATACATACAAGTATGTATGTATGTATAATTTATGTGTTTTGGGTGTTTTTGAGGCCTCTTTTTTAAGAGGGGACCCCAAATGAAAGGGCAGATGACACTAATACACTTTAAAAAGCAGTGAAGCAAAACCAGACATTGCTGATTACACTCTTTTATAATTAACTCAGGTCATTGTTAACACCAACACACAGCAAACAAACCAAAAGAATAATTATTCTAATGTCTAGTAAGGATATGATGCACAAGAACACAGTGCCTCATTGGGATTAGAAGCTGAGTTTTAGAGTAGGTTTGAAAACTTGTTCTAGGGTCAAGAACATCTCCAGGCTAATTACAAAGTGTACATAAGCATGTTGTTAAGAATTAAACTTATTTTTTGGCATACTGATGCAACATTGCCTGAAAATGTTAGGGAACAACTTTCCCCCATGTTTGGCCTGTAAAGGAGGTGGAGTTTTGCAAGCATTTCACAATGTCAGAAAGTGAAGATATTGCACAGAAAGGGTACAGATTGAAAAGAATGTTGTGTACTTTGATTTCCTAAAATTGTTTGAAAAGGCTGCTAGCAAGCTTTGTAATAAAACACATGAAAAAGGACTTTTTAAAGCTAAAGTAAAATTGTGTTTTTAGTTTCAACATCTACATTGTATAAGTGCATATGCTTATTATTTCTTTAATTAACTCATAGTTAATTTTATAGCATTTTTCAAGCACATACATGAAATTTTGGTTGAACTAACCTCAAGAATGTTTTACTAATCAATGCAATGTAAAAATCTGTATTGTGGTCAGTCAGTGATAAAAATATCTTCAGTCATTCAGCTGGAGTCCAAAGTGGCTATACACATCAGATATGGGCCTCTTCCCATTTAGGGCAGAAGAATCCTACAAGGCTAAGTAGGCTAGGATACACTGATGTAACCAGGTAATGAACTCAGATTTTACATACAAATTAGGAAAACAAGCTCTTTTTGCACTACAAAAGAATCTCTTAAGCTGCTGTATGAGACTGTACCAGAGCTCTGTCTGAGCTCAGTGGAAGGGCAAGTCCATGGCACACCATGCTGCAGAGGTCTAGAGAGAGAGATTCAGGGGCCCAGAAGTTCTCCTGGAAAATGGAGGCTGGATACAAGTACTTTAGCATTTAGGAAGTTCCTTTAAGTATCACCTAATAATTTATGCACAAGCACAGTGTTGATACCCTCTTCTTCCCCTTTCTCTCACCTGCCTCCCAAGACTAATAGGAGATTCACCTGTACATGGAATTTTGCTTGTGGACACTCTTTTCTGAGGTCCTGGACACACAGAATATGGGGAGCACTCCTTGGGAGAAGGAGAAAGGGTATTTTCCTTAATTTTCAGAAGCTTGAAGAGAAAGTCAAAACATGCAGTATGTAATGATCAGCTAAGAAAGCAGAGGAGACAGCTCTCCCTTTGGGCTTTCATGTGTAGGTGGGAGCTTGACAACTTTCTGCAGTGCTGAGAGTTGGCCACTAGCTCCTACTCATTTACAAGCCACGGTAACAAGTGTCTGACTAATTCTCAACCCAGCTAATTATGCCTTTCCACCCTAGCAGGGAGTGCAAATTGGTTCTCTGTCTGCACTCAGTTTAAATATATATATATATATAAACATTTTTAATATACTCCTACAACTGACTGGTGTATGGAACCAATTTTAAAACATCCTGCCTTGCTTAAATTATAGCATTACTTCTTTACATGGTAACCATTTCTCTGAGAAAAAGACAAGTGTGTGGGGGCACATGTGAACATAACTAGGTAGGAATTACTGTTGCTTGTGTGGATTTCCAGGGAAATGAATTTAAAACAGAGATTGCTATCTCTTTTGCAGACACACTGCTGGAGGAGCTATGCAAAAATCACATCCTAATTGTCCAACAGATGAGATACCTTGCAGGCACAGAAACTCATGTAAAAGCACAGCATTCCCTGTCTGGAGATGTGGTGACAGTAATGAAGTTACCTTACAACACTTATTGTGCTGTTGGCTTGTCAACAGTAGAAAATAGAATTTAAAAATATCCTGGGACACACAATCCTGCATGAGGGAATAACTAATGCTACAGAATAAATAAGCAGCTCAGTTTCTATATCAGATACAGTGTATCCAGTATCTCTAATAAGATGCCCTCACATTTAAAATCATTTTTGGATGTTTCAAAGTCCAAATACACCTATTTGAGCTATGTCTAGCAGTTACAGCTCCAGAATTGGCAGGGCACCTTCTGCAAATCTAGCATATAGCACGTCAAAGAATCAGAAAAATAAATTATAAAAAATGTAATCATCACATACAAATAGCTGTATGTGGCAGCACCAGCTATACAAATAGCTAAAATACATGCAGTACAATTCATTTTCTTCTGCATTGAAAAGTATTGCAAGGCTCCTCAAATCAGCCCTCTGATCTCATTTAGCTGTTCTTAAGGCCAAGTCAGTCTCTGAAAAAATAGGTGTAAAATACAGGGAGATGAAAATAGCAGAATTTGAAATGAAAGATATCCCAAAGAGACAAGAGCACCAAAATGAAATAATGGCAGTGACATTTTCCAGCAGGCTGGGGGCCCCTGCAGGTTGCAGGTGCTGAAGGTGCCAGCAGAGGGAGGTCAGAAAGATCCAACAGCAATCACCTTGAGGTATAGATACCAACAGGTTTCTAATGGAATATGCCCTGGCTCAATGTCCTTATGTGTCCTTAGCTTCCACACGAGTTGCACATGCTGAATCACAGCCTTCACTTCAGATTAGTTCTTTGTACACAAGAAGAGATTTTATAGCCAGGTCCCACGAGTCACGTAGTAGCTCAGCAAAACAACATACACTGCATGTGGAGAGACCCTTGTGCAGAAACAAGATAGGTCCAAGTGGCATTATCATGGCATCCCCCATAAGGCTTTACTCCTGCTAAAGTGGAGCAGCAATACCTCCTCTCTTATTTCCCATGAGCTTCTGACCCTGGGCAGTAGGGATGCTGCAGAGCAGCTGCATTTACCGTGCCTGTTTTCCTGCAGAGTTCATTAGGATGCACTGCACGTCCAACCCGGACTGGTGGATGCCCTCGGAGGAGCAGATCAACAAGGTGTTCAGCGACGCGGTGGGGCACGCGCGCCAGGGCCGCGCCGTGGGCACCTTCCTGCACAACGGGCACTCGTGCTGCGAGGGCGGCGAGCCCCCGGGCGCGCACGAGGAGCTCTTCAGCAGGGCCGTGCACGACGCCGCCGGGGACTGACGGCCCGGAGCGCGCCGCAGCCGCTCGGCCTGGGAGAGACTGCTCCACACCCCTGCCCCGCTGTCACCTAGGAGTCCAAAGCGTGTTTGAGCACATCCCGCACACATTTCAGCTTCTCCCTCCGACCATATCCCAGCTAACAGAAAGAATTCCATTTGGAGACCTGCTTTATGGGAGTTCTCAGTGCCTATTATTTCCAAACCCTTCACAGCACACTCAAAGGGAACGTGCAGTTCATTTCATCCAGTTGTAGAGGAAAGGTCATTTAAAAACTATAAAAATGTCAAAAGAAACAGCAGCTACTATCTCTTCAGCCTGTTGATAACAATCCCAGGCCTGGACTTGGAACAGCTGGGTGCTATTTGCTTTCACTGACTAGAAGATTTAAGTACAAGTCTGCACACTTACAACAAAAAAAAATGTGATTTTCCATTTGCTAACAGAAAAGAATATAATTATAAATGCTACTTTAAAATGCCACACAAGATAGAAAATCCAGGGACTTTCTTAGCCAAATCTGTCAGGAAATTAAGCTTCCCAAGTAAAACAGCAGTACTCATCAACAGCAGAATCCTTCAAAGACCCAGAACAATAACAGGCACTTCTAAAAGATAAAAATTGCATTGTATATCAGATAGACAGTATATTTATCTAGATTTCTAGAGGATTAGAGTTGATCATGACAGTTTTCATTAAAACAAGATTGCTAAAAACAAATTGCCATTTCAGAAGACAGATTTTCCTTTGTCTGTTCCTATTCTGCAGCCATTTTACGTAGCTTTAGAGACTTTAAATTGCCTTTTCTTGTTTTCACTTTAATTTGTGTTTTATATCCATTCCTTGAAAGAGGTGAGGCAACGTGCTGGTTTTGCTCAGTGTTGCATTCAGGGAGGGGTTGGGCAAGAAGAACCTGGTTTATTGTTCTGTAGTAAGTAGACATGGGATCCAGACTGAGAGCTGTAGGAAAGGAGCTGTTGGAGCAGAATTCACAATGGTGCACAACATTGGAAGCAGATACTAGCTTTAAAAACAAATGTCAATCCACATAAAAGAGTTTAATTTTAAATGTTTAGGAGTCCATTGTCCCTCTAAATTGATCCACGCCAGAAATACGCAATGCCAAAGAAACGATGCCCTTTCCTTTCCACATCAGGGTGTTTCCATTTCCTTACCTTTGTGTGCTCACTCAGGCCAGTGTTGGCACCCTCCACAGCCTGAAGCAGCACTTCCTGAGGCAACATTTCCCCACTGGCAGGTAGAGGGAAGTGTTATTTGGGAAGAAAGCTCACTCCAGTTTGTCCATCCTTAGTGCTACCTCATCAGCGTTGGCTCTCCTGAACGCGCCTCTCATCCTCCCCAGCTTTCCTCACCGCCTTGTGCAAGCCACAAGTGGAGCTACTCATGGCTCCTTTTTCCCTCCTCCTCCCCTTCCCCACATGCTGCCCACACTCCAGGCAAGGCAGGAGGCACTGGACCCTTCCCCAGAGGCCAGGAGGGGCTCTCTGGGGTGCAGAGTCTGCAGCTCAGCCACACAGGAGCTCTTCCTGCCCTCTGCCTGCCCTTGGCCTGTGGGTTCCCTGTGACTGCTCTCTCCTGGCCCCTGGGGTATCAGAGACATGGGCTCACCCTGCACTGCCATAGAGAGGACTTTGCTCTGGGCCCATATGCTTTAGGCCCTCAAATGTCCAATACCTCTCACTTTAACTCACTTTTGTTTTGGTGATTTTTTTTTTTTTTTTGAAAGGGGGTTGAAAGGTACTCACTGGCCCCAAAATAGTTAATTTATTTTCTAAAAGTCAATTAGCAGTTTAGTCACACAGGACCTCACTAGAACAATGGGTTTAGAACAGCATTCCTTCATCACAGAGAGGAGGTGACTTTCTTGGAGTGGTCACACCACATGGTGGCCTCTGGAGGAGAAATTCAGTGTATAGAAATGTCACAGTACAGATATCCTATAGTAGCTTTTCGGTGTTGAGCTTACACTTTTTAAAAAAGAGCTATAATAGAAGATGTTACATTACTCAGATGGTGTAAGTCTTGCTGGTCTATGTTTAATGTGGTGACACATGCCAGAACTATTTGGTAAAACATGTCAGAACGTGTGAGTCAACATTATACTGTAAATTTGTCCACAGCGATATGTATCATGCTGTATTTTTGTAAACATTGTGATGGTTTCCTTTCAGATGCTTTATTGTATGATGTTTAAGATATAAACACTTTTTAACAGTCACAGAACAGAATTACTTAAGTGGACAGACCTTTCACTTAATAACTGAAAGATTTGTTGAAATAACTAGTAAGTCTAGCTTTATTTTTAGTGTAAAAAGCATAGCCAGCATCCTGGAGCCACTCACAATCCTCTGTCTCATTGTGCAAAATAACCAAAAGTATAATTTCATCCTGAAAGCCACTTTGTTAGTAGAAATGGCTTTCCAGGTTTGGACCTTTCTTTATGAACACAATTTTGTCCTCAATTGCTTATGTGCCCTGGCCAGTGACATGAATCATGGTCACAGACAGGCATTAACAGACACCAGCTCATATTTTTGTTCATGTTTGGTTTTAAAATAACAAGAGTATAAAAACTTTTGTCAGCTGTCTGTTTTTAATTGCCATCATGGCCACTTGACCCACACATTTCATTTTAAAAATCCCAAACCTTGCACAACTTTTTGCAGTTAATTTGTTCATTAGGTGTTATAAATTCAGACACATTGAAGCATCTAAATATCTGCAATATGTTAGATATGGGACCTGAAATAATAGATAGCACATAAGCCCTTGCAGAGGGAGATATCCATATTTAGGCAGTGTGCTTTATAAGCCAGCACATCCCTTCCCGGCGACAGAAGGAAACTGCTATCTATCATGTCACTCCAGAAAGTCCCAGGAGGATAGAGATTCTTGTCTTATCCTTCCATAGGCTTTAATCTTACTGTCATTTATGTATCTGCCTTCTCTCAAACCTTGTGTAGCAGCACCGCACGCCCATCTGTGCCAACATGCCTTCGCTATATTTTCTATGACAAATATTTGTGGAGAAACTGTGATTAAAAGAAAACATTAATCCTGATATTTTTATTGTTATGGTGTAGTTAATTCTATGAATACTTTCTTATGATGATTGTACTGTGTAGAGTAAGTACAGGTTAGGGATAGACCTTTATCAGATATTGTACAAAAGAAAAGTGCATAGTGTAATATAGACTAGTAAGGTTTTTGTGACAATTTCTATAGGATGTGTGAATTGTTTTCTATGTGGCAACACACATTTCTTTTAAAGAATATAAAATCTTAGAGAATTTTTTAAACAGTCAATATTTTTTAATTATAAAGACATTTGTTACCTACAGTTTACTATTTCAGGTGTTAATTCTAATTTGAATATTGGTTTTATTACTACATACCTCCAGTTCCATTTGTTCTGTTGCATAAAAATGCACAATAAAAGTTAGTCTCTGGTTAACCTGTCTCTTTCTTTCTCTAGAGGCAATCTTGTGTCAGTGTGACAGCCACGATACCTGGGTCTCACTATAAATATATATTAAAAGTTCAGATTTATATAAAGGGCTAGAGCATCTTCTTTTGCATTAAGTGCTTGTTTGGTATGAAGCATCAGAAAGCACAGTGAAAGATTATGAAGAATTCAAGTATGAATATAATATAAATCATTTTCACCTCAATGTACAACCACAGAGATTTATGTGCTGGTTAAATAGAAAGACTATTCAAAGGAAGTACCCATCTGCAATCTTAAAACCTGGATTTTCAAGCAGTGACGTTTAAATCCCATTTTAATTCAGAGCCCAGTGATGGCTGAATGCATCCTGTTCTCTTAAACGCATTAGAAAATCCTGGCTGCAGATAATTTGTAGAGGAATTACAGTGACAAACATTCACCACAGCAAACCACTGCTGCTGGGCTGGGAAGCCAGGGCCTGCCCACAGGCTGGTGTCAGCCACTTGAAGTGGTTATCAAATAGTGCCATTATAAAACAATGCTCTGGGGTGCTTGTAGTGCTGCAAAATTAACTGGGGTTCGGGCAAGTATTTCCAGCCTACTGCTGCTTTTTTTGTGAAGATCACAATTAGTGAGAAAAGTTTACTAACCCCCCACCAAAATAATTTCAGGTAACTCTGAGAAATGGAGGTAGAAAACCTGTATTAATCAATCAGCAAAAAATTATAATTAGCTTCTCTTTGAAAAACTTTGACTTCCCAGACTTTTGGGCAATGGCTGGAAATGTGTGAGGGTAGATCAGAGGCAGCAGGGGACAAGGATGGGCTGTGTGTAAACCAAACAGGGTGAAGGAGCAGTACAGGCAGGAACCCAGCAGGGAGGAAGAGTGCCTGAGTAGGGAACCACAGGCAGCAGTTGGGTTTATGAAGCTCAAAAAGAGAGAGCTGGTCTAACAGCAGGGTGCATGGAAGGGGATAAGCATGAGAGGTAGTGCCTGGGGCTGGGCAGGCAGAGAAGGGGTAGAGAAGAGGTGCCTGGGGTGGGGAAGAAGCAGGCCTGGGAAGTAACTGCAGTGGAACAAGCAGCACAGATGGGGAGTGTAATTCAATAATGTTACATTTTATTACTCTTTTATCACTCTAAATACCTGTTAAACATACTGGTAAGGCAATGGCTAAACTCTGCTCCTGCTGTGTAGCAGTGCTGGTGCCCTCAGAAACATGGCCCCTGCTGGCACTTATATCGCTCCTGAGGCACAAGGTGTCCCTGAAAAGAACTTTAAGGTGCAAGTCAGACATTGAACCTCATGCATATGAAGGTATTTAGTTTTTACCTCATTTGCTTTGAACAAGCTCATGTGCAAGCTCATATTATTGAAGCGTTTGTAGTCTTACTTTAATAAGATTAATCATGCTGCAAGATCTTGTCCTCAAGAGTTCAGCTAGGCAAAGGTTTCTCTGCCTCCTTCCCTCTGCTGAGACACTGACTGAAGCCAGTGGACTGCCACTAGCTCAGAGAGCATGGACAACAGTACAATGTGTACTGACTTGCAAAGTGAGTTTCTGTTTGGAAACAGGCACATTATCACAGAAAGAACTCCATATCTCGAAAAGAACTCATCCTTCCCTACCTGACTCTTACTTATGCTCATCAGTAACTACAAGCAGTACCCCAGTGCTTCAGCACAAGGTAAGTGTGAATTTAGCTGCAGGCAACTATCACATAAATCTTAGTTATTGACAGAGCAAACCCACACCACTGATGAGACCTGACCACTCCTTAATGCCTGTTTAAAACAGAGGCTCTGTCTTGGTTACTTCCTAGCAAGTTCATACATAAACAGCTCTCCAGGATAAACCTTTCCTGCTGCACCAGGGAGCCCCTTGGAATACTTGGCAGATCTCAGTATATGACCTTGCCCTGTGAATGTAAAAACCCTCCTCCACAGACCCTTAAGCATCTGAAGAATAAAAGCAGCTTCTACTGCAAATGTATCACATTAAGGGGAAAAAAAACCACACCAGCAGATTAATTAGCTAAGTCGAGAGAAAAAATCTGACATGAATTTATACAACAATGTTGGGAAAAAGGTAAAAAATCCATTTGTCCTTAAAAATGCTTTAAACTTTCCCACTCATCTGACAGATATAATTGCCTCAACTTAGATTGTCTTTGTAGGAAAATGGAAAGAAACAGGTTTGCTAATGACTCAAAGTAGTTTCCCATTAGAAAAGTTAATATTAAATTTAGTTGCCATTTAGGAACAGGGTCAATAGTACAGCAGAAAAAGTCTAATTAAACCTTTCAAAAATCCCTGGTAGCAATGTGATTGAAAATGCTGAAATTCTTCTTCCAAAATTATGTGAGAACCTCAAAAAGCCAAAACCTGAACTACTTATTGAACTGCTTGAAAGAGGGAATAAAGGATAATCCAAAGAAGCAGAGCAGCAAGACTGTCAAGGAAACACCTCCCCCATCCACAGGATCAGGAAGACTGTTCCAGGCTGAGACATTTCCATGAAAAAAGGTGACCTTTCAAATGACGGCATTCATAAATCCACCAAAGGCTAGGAGTACCACTGCACATCTCCCTCAATGATCCACAAGTGTCCAATTACCTACTCAGCAGTTGGAGCACCTGGAACATGGAGCACCTAAAATCCTTGTTTTGAACCACCTGCAAACTGAGGTTTTACAATGAAGGACACAGCTTACTGAAAAGTCTTTCTTGCATCAAGGTTTCCAAGTTGTCCAAACTCATAAGGATCTTCTTCCACAGTATTTATTTTTGCTGAGATGCTGTGAAAGGTGTCTTTCACAAGGTACAAATCTGCAGCCAAAGACACCTATGTACAATTAGAACATGCAGACGCAGAGGTTCAAATATGAATGCATTTTTATGCACATCAAATTCAAGATGGATTTTCTGTATGACTTTCTTAGAGAAAAATAAATGCCTCACATTTAAACCCTAAACTTAAAAGCTTTGTGTATCCAGAGTAGCTTGATTTAATGATAAACTGCTGTTCAATCAGTATTTGGAATAAAAAAATACTTCTGTAAAACACTGAATATACACTAGAGTAGTGAATAACATTTAAGTCACCTCAAGTGTCAGAAAGAGAACCTAGAAAAGATCTTACTAAGCCTCAATTCAGCATCAGAATTGAAGTCTAAAAAAATTGAAATCACAAACAGCTTGGGTAAATCAATACATGTAATTTACTGGGAGCTGAGCTGGCACAACTTCTGTGAAAGCAGAAGTTATGTCCCTTTTTCTACGGTTTTCAAAAAAAGTTTAATTCAAATGCTAAAGGAAGGTTTACTTTTCATGATCTTTAATTTAAAGTTCCTCAAACTATTTGCAAAGACAGACAAAACCCATTCTTGAACAGGACTTTGTCTTTTTAACTTTTAAGTTCACCTTCCACCAGCTGACTGCAAGGTCCCACTCAACCCATTACACCTGTTTAACACAATTATTTTGGAAATGCTGCAGACAGCAAATAAATAATGGATTTTGAAGATTCCAGGTTACATGACATGAATAGACAGAGCTCTCTCCCTCTTTCAAGGCTGAGACTACTTGCTTTGTTATTCCAACAGCCCAAAGACAGCCCAGTATTTCAACTTGACCTCAAATAGAAAAGAGATGAGGCCTTCAAGTCTATCCCATCTCTATTCAGGTGAATATTGTACTGTTTGGTTGAGTAGAGAAGAAAAAACTAACACAACTAAACCACAGGAAACCAGCAAACTTCCCTGGAGAATGGGAGTCTCTTAACTATGAAATTAAACATCTTTAGCAATAAGGACATATAGTGCAGCCAAAATCTTCCCTGCAGTATGTTGCTTGACCACTTTATTTCTGGCATCTAATACCATACAGACAAAAATTCCAGTTTTTCAAGTTTCTCCATCAGCTGGATTTCTAACATTTTTGACTCTTCCTTCCAACCACATAAAATTTTTAGCCCAATTAGAAGTTCTTCCCATAACTGGATAAATAAGCAGTTTTATTGGTATTAGTGATAAAAAGTGGCACTTAAGTGTACCAGACAGTACATTAAGTCCTTTCTAAGCTGACTAATTTCAAGCTTTTTCTTAAGAGGCTTGGACAGCTTTCCTGGGATTGTGAAACTCTGGTACTATGCAAGCCTAACAGATAACTCCAACCTCTTCAAGGAATTCTTCATACCATTGACTATACACAGACATGCAACCCATCTGTAATACTATCTTTCTTCATGTCATCCTTACATCTGGATCAGGACAGGTAGTCCAAACTGCAGAGAGTGCCAGTGGGGCCTCTGAGCCAGGCAGAAGGGAGCTTTCTCAGTACTGGTGAAGGAACTGTCCTGTTTGAGGGCAGGGGGTGAATAGGATGAAAGGCAGAGTTGGCAGTGAGGTTCAGAGAATAAATCCAGAGCTTGGGCAGCCTGAGCAGGTTGCTTCCTCACCAAGCAAATGCTATTGAACAGTGTGTACCAGCATCACAAAGGCAGACTGAATAACTAGTACAGATAGATGGATAGAACCTTTGTTTTGCATCCATTAAATAGTTATATGCAATTTGAATTCAGAAATACAGCAAATCATCAGCTGCCTAAAGCCACTGTTATTGCTTACTTTTCCAATACAAATAAAATTGCTTAAATTAACAGAGCACAACCCTTACTGGCTATGTAACATTTTACTGAGTAATTACAACTTCCAGACATGATACAGAATGTACTGAATTCAAGTATAATTACAAAACAAAGAACATATGCAGGTAAGTATTCCAATGTCTACACCTCACAAACCAAAATTATTCCCCATACTAATATGGAGTAACCAAGACACAGAATGAAAAAGCCAATACACCAAAATGCAAGGTGCAGGGTGGGAAGGGGGCAGGTGAATCTGATTAAAAGGCTGCATGGAAAAATGGATTTTGACTTTGAGATTGCCCTTTGAAAGTTCTACCATGAATGAAAAATTATCACTGTTGACTTTCAAATTTAATACCATCTTGGCAATAGCCACAATGCTTTCCAAATGCTTTAGGCATTTTTCAAACACTTCTCACACGGCTCTTCAGCATATTTAATTTGAAGAGAAACTTACAAAATCCCTTTTATATTACATCATTTACACATCATTGCATTTTTTTTTCTTCTGACTTCAGATTTGAAGCAGCTGATCACAACCTCTAAAGTTTCAAACGTGGTCTAAATTCAGATTACAAAAAACAAATTTATGCTAGATTATGGACCCATCTTCCACTATTTTAACAAGCACCTCCTCCCCAAAACAGAACTATGAATACTGGCTATACAAAAACTTGACTGGGCTTGCTGCTAGTGTAGCACTTATAAAAAGTAATCATAACCTGTTCTTTTAATTGGAGACTTTGATTTATGTAAGGAAAAAAATGTCCACAAGCACCCTATGTAATATTTTCTGCCTTTCTATTATAATAGGCTATAGTGTCTGTGATATTTTAAAAAACATACATTCTTTTCACATTACAATTTGAATGTTTTATCTCCTTTTCAGAATGTGATTTAATTAGAAATCTTGCTTATCCACAGACATCTCAGCAAATTGAAAAATACAGACTGATGTATTCATCAATGACTACAGTCCACTGCAAGAATTCTGGAGACCTTGGAACAGAGCACATTCAGTAGGTGCTTCAGTCATCTCCAGTCTAAAAGAATCAATTAATTTTCTCTTTAATTCACTCCAGCTCCCACAAATAACATTATTCACCCTCCACTTACCAGCACATACCTCACCAACAAAAACTGAGATTTCAACATCACCCTTAGCAGTTTTCAGTGGAAAAATGGGTTTGTACCTGCAAGGCTGAACACCATATATCAACAGAATATAGACAGATACTGATTTTCAGTACAGGAAAAAAAAGTTTTTGTTGGGGGAATTACCCAACTATCAGAATATTGGTAAAAGAAATAAATCATAATCCTATCTAGTTTTGTGCATTCTAATAAAATATAATTTCTTACTGTTCTTTACTTTCTCCTACCATTATTTCTTATTTCTGGACAAGTTTTTTAGATTAGTTTAATCCTTTCCTATTTCCAAACTATTTCAATGTCTTGGGTGTTTTCCTTCCTTGTATTCCTTTCTTTTTATCATATACTTTTAGTTTCATTTCTTCTGTTTCTGCAAAGCCTGACTGACTCCACTTTCTATAGACCATACCTCCACTTAGAGCTTCCATTTTATTTTCCTCAAAGGATATACATTTCAAAAATTGAACTACTGTGCTTTAGAGCCTGGATTCCTATTTCTTTTTTATGCAATATAGTCTACTTTTGATCTTAATAATTTGTGTCTTACTAACAAGAAAGGAAAAATTACTTAAGTTACTCAAACCTTCTATTAAAAATAATCTTTTTTGGTACATCTCAACTTCTCATTTACATTATGCAAGAGAGATGTTAGTGGTACTCTCTATTCAGAGCAAACAATAAGAATAGAAGCAGCACAATACTTAAGCTAGAAGGAAAAAAAGCACACTGTCTTTTTTTATGTTCACTTCTGTAAGCCTTTAGGTATGTGCAAAAGGGAAGGTTTTGTACAGGAGTCAATATTCTTCAATTGTTCGACCATGCCAAAATGCCTCAAGAACATATGACCATAAAAGGAAACACTTTGTTTATAATCTTAAACAATATGGTGCTCTGGTTTCCTCTATAAGGAAGACATCTAAGTCAAATTTAGAAAAAAAGATTACTTCATTGACAATTTTCAAGAATTGCCACACTTTGAATAAAAACTCTTAGCATGAAAACTGTATTTGATGATCACTATTAGAGGTACTTCTATAATATGTATTTTTTTCCTTTGTTACAGAAAAAAGAAAAAAAACAGTTAAAATTATTACAAATAAAGAGGACACAGGACTCCAATCAATGTATAATCTAGACAAAACATACCTAAAAACATTCCTATACTCTCCTTTATCAAAGAGGAGACAGTAGAAATCCCTCAAAAGCTTAGTCTCCAGATACAGCTGAAAGAGCTGCAGCTGACAATCAGAAAACTTGGTTCTGGCTAACATGGTTTGTAGCTTTCAAAACAGTAATCACTGTTCTCAACTATTAATGAACAAGAAGTGCAGTACAAAATTTCACAGACCAAAAGTAGAATATAGCCCTGCTTTTAAAAATATAAGATGCTCATAATAGCTTCTTCCTCTAAAACTAAGAGTCACTTTAAAAAAGCAATAAAATCTGTGTGGGAATTCAAGGAAGGAAAAAAATAGTCTAAAAAAGCCTTCAGTTCAAGGATGAGTCACAAGGAATAAAGGATGCAAACTGTCCTTAAAAAATGTGCTCCCCCCCTACTTCTGGATCAGAACCCAAACAACCAAAGAGTCCCTATAATACAATAATCCACTGAGGTATTTACTACCACCACTGTATCCTTAATAAATGCTTTAAAAGTGGAGGGGGAAAGGGACACCACATCACATGCTGAGTTCCCATGTATAACAGAGACAATTTAGACTTGAAGTTCATTGCTGGGGGTAAAGATAAGCACTTCAAAATTTTATCTTTGACAGAAAAAAATATTCTACAGGAATTTGTGCTTAAAATAAAATAAGATCATTCAGTATATTGAAACACTAAGACAAGTTTTTCAAACATTTTTAGTTTTACAGAATTATGAGTCACTGCACAACATGTAAGAAATCTTCCACAAAGCAGAGAGGGCAGCCATACTTTGAACACAATTTGAAAAAAATAGAACCTGCAAGGCCAGTCTACAGAAATAAATTATTTAAAACACCACAATTTAATTGAAAAAAATCCTAGAATATAACTTTATTGTTAGGCAAATCCTCACTTCTTTTCCTTAAAATTAGTTTAAAAAAATCCATTTTGTAACTGCATTTGTGATAAAGAAAAATTCACTCCTCCACACATGTACAGTTCTTTAAGCTGAGAATTCTATCATGTAAAAGTAAATGTATTGGTTAATTATTTCCCCCAAAAACAATAAAACAAAAGTAAACTAAGTAGTGGACCCATATTACCTCAAGGTTTTGACTATAAAGACAGTTAAGGAAAAAAAAGCAGTAAAAATGTCATATCTGTTAAAATCAATTTGCAAATTATAACATACAAATTAAAATGTAACAGCTTGGAATTACTATTCCTTTCCAATCTGGCAGGGTCAAAGAATCAGTAATTCCATCCAACTGCATGACATGTAAACTTACAAGGTACTGCCAAAACCAGTCTGCCTTTTTGTAGTACATCACCATCCAATTCACTTTCAAAAACAGGACTGGGTCCTCAGGCTGGTCAATAGTAATGTACCCAAAAACATTCAAATCCTGGCATCTTGAATTCACCATATCGTGATGCTATAATCAGTAAAGTAACTGGGAGACAAGGAACTCAATTCTGTCTTGGAACATAAACAAAAGGTGTGGATGGGTATTTTTCTGACTCAAATAAGGAAAACTAAGATCAGAATTCAGATGAATTACATCTCCAGTGAATAAAAGACCATTTTTATAGGCTTTTGGAGTAGATGTCCTGTAAGAATATAAGCTTAAGCATACCTCCTCTTGAAAATGATACAGGAATACTGCTATTGAGATAATTTACATGGAGTAAATTTACATTTACTAATCTTGCAGGGAAAGTTTAGCCCTGCAAAGTGCACGCTAACACTACTCATTCATCAATAACTCCAGCATGCAAACCACTTGGATCACATTGGCTGTCTTCACTAACCTCTGCAGGAAGAACATTTTCCCCAGTTCTTACTTCTCTTCAGGTTTTGATTTCTGAAATAACTGGTTTATTAATGTGTTTATTCAAATTCAAAATCCATATAAATATTCTAGGGAGAAGAAAACATGTTATGTGTTACCACATTCCAGTACTCTTCATGAATAAGACTAATACCAGGAGAGTGCATACTGAGATGAGATGAATTTTACATGAAAGGGCAAGGAGAAAGGTAAATTATTTATAATGTGCTAAAACAAATCTTATTTATCTGATAATATGGGTGACTTCCAAATTACCTCTAAACTACATTTTAAATCATCAGGCTTAAATATACTAACTATTTTTACAACAGAAGAAAACCAGAAAAAGTAAGTCTTTTTTAGAATAAGCCATATAATAAGGTAATACGCTATAAAGAAGCCACCAGTGAATAGGGATTATGGAAAAGGGTACCAAGGAAATCCTTTCACCCACAATTACTGTATGAGAAGTCCCATCTGTAACTTAACTCTGGAATGTTTTTCTACCTAAAATGACCAGCATGCAAAGTGCTTTGCAGTTGTCAAAAAGGCATGTTATTTTAAATTCTCATTGCTCACTGGTGACACCTAATATGAAAAAAAAACAAAAACCCTCTAAAATGCTTTTAGTCAAATCTGGACATATTGGTCTCCACAATTACTTGCTGCAATGCTTTTAATATAATCTTAAATTGATTTTTGAAGACTCATGTTTCATATCAACATTTCTTCTTTCAGCAATTCAGACATTACTCAGCAACTGAGTTACTAGGATAGTCATTACCACCTGTCACCCACGAGCAAATCTTATTTTACATTAAAGTGCATAAAGAATTTTCCTCAGTGCTATTTAAATATGGTTATTTAACTTATTTCAACTTGCATGTTCAGTACTCATGGCCTTATTAATAAAGGCTGGGTCTCAAAGGATCTGGTACAACCTGAGTACCTACTGCAGAAAGCCTTGAGACAATTGTACACAGTTGTAGAATTTCACATTTCAAAGCTATAAACTAATCTAACTTAATCTCTGGATTGTTGAGGATCACTGATAGAATTAATCTACTTTCCCAAACAAGCAAGGTCAAGTTATAAAAAAATTCAGAGTAAGTGGTTTTGAATTCAGGTAATATCTAAAGGCAAATAAATTAAAAATACAATGTATTCATTTGTTTAATTATAAATAGATCATTTTTTACTATTATATATTCCAGCTACATCTCTCACATCTTCTAGACCATATCTGGCAATAGAGTCTATTAAAATATAAAAAGCCAAAAATGCCAGGTAACTTTTAATAAGCACTACCATAAATATCTCCCAGATTACATCTGAAGGTACTTACAAATAAGAAAACAAATGTCAAAGTAGGGGAAAAAGCAAACAAAATTTAAAGAGAGGAAGTGCACCGAAAGTTGTATGAAGTAATTTTTCACAGTAATTTAATGTACTCTGGCTAAACCCATACAGCTGGCTCCTCTAAGGTGAAAAGCCTTGTTTTCCTGAAGTGCAGTTGTAATTGTAATGGTGACAAAAAGCAGGTTTCCAGGTCATGGTACTTGATATAAAAGCCAGCGCCCATTTGAAACAATTTATCTCATAGAAAAGAAAAACTGTGAAACAATCACACAGTTGAAATATTACAATTTAAGGTTGGCAGGTTCCACTGGAACAAACTCTTCCTATCTAATCTTAATATCTCCCAAGAACCTTTAATGATATCTTGAAAGAAACTAAAGAAGTGCAAACAGACTGCAAAGGGACACAAATGGAAAAACTACGTGTGTTGTATCGTTTCAGGCAGCTCTATTTGCCTAACTAAACCTCAAGTTTTAAGTTCTGAATCAAAGTAAATATACTTGGACAGACTCTCCTGTGGAATTTAACTCAGGTAGCTTTTTGAAACCGATTTTGCCATGGAAATTTTTGTCTGCAAGTCTAGCGCTCTTCCAGAAACAGAAGCAGTGCTAACAGTCCAGGAAGCCTACAGCAAAGGAGCGAGGTATGGTGCTGAGTCACTGCCATCTCAGGAGCTTTTCAGCCCTTTACATCCCTTCTTTCCACAAGGGTAGCAACCTGAAGATTTCTCCTGTGCAAGTCTACAGTATCTCCAAATCCACATGACGAACATCAGGATTTCGTTGCTGAAACAAAATTTAAAAACAACGTATTGAAAATACTCAAATACATTTTGCACATGGTTACAATTAATGCATTTCTGGTATGATGTTGTCAACTGGATAGCAAATCCCCTTTTTGGGTAACATATGGAGTATTTTAAAATAAAGAAGAGTTTCAATAAACATTGTCCATATTATAAGGCATTTTTGGAAGGCTAAGTCATCTTTTTATTTGAAAAATACTTTTCAACATCATGGATAAATTAGTTCTTATGTTTTATAAAGTATGGAGGAGCTCCCAATTTTAACAAGGCAGTAGAGTTTTATGTAAAACTGTTCAGATACACATATATATACTTACTTCACTTTCTTAGTTTTAACAGATACTTTTTTGAATAATGGGTAAGATTGCCAAAATAATTTGTTCTATGGCATTGAAGCTATTTATAATGATCCAGAACACTGTTTCTATGAAGAAATATGCATTTTCTGATATTACAGAACTATGTTATCACCATTGCATGAATTATACAATCCATGGGAAAGTCATGACTTCAAAGATACCCAGCATGTGAACCTGACTAGCATTTTTAGTAAAGCACATTCAATACCAACACAATCACTATATATATGCCTATACCAAAAAGTAGTATCCGTGTTTACAAAAAAATTAGGCATGATCCTGCTTCTCAAAAACCATGCATGAAGAACTGATTCAGATAGTGTACTTAAAATCAAAAATAACATTTTGATTCTTAACTAGGAAAACCCTAGGCATGGAAACCTAAACTAGAATATTTATGAAATATAACAAGCAAGGACAGACATGCTCTTGAGTAGTGTCTCATGGCCAGAAGAGACAGCCATGGCAGGACTGCATTTATCTGGGGGTCAGTATACTTGGAGTTCTGTATTCATGCAAGGAAGGTAAGACTAACAGCCCAAATATACTTAAAAAATTAAAAATGGGAACAACCCTTTCTTGTATCACCCAGAGGATGTTCAAATTGCAGAATGAAAAAAAATTATAAGACAGGTGAGAAGCTTTTGTAAAGTAAAATAAACACAGTGAGTGAAAGATGTTGAGTAGCAGTCCCATCAACCAGAAATATTTGATGCAATTCTAAGAACCAGTTAAACAAAAAAAAAAAAATTCACTTTTTTACAGCCAAAACAGAATTCAACAGCCTATAAATAGTCTGACATTCAGAGAATAGAGAAAAAAGACACTTTTAGGTCTACTGAATGAAAATTTGTCCTATGTTGGTATAAAATGGAACAAAAGGTGTAACATATGAATCAGTGGCAAAGTAAGGATTTGGTGGTGGTCAGCAGTTAGATAATAACACTTTAAAAGTCTGAATTTGTAATATCAACCCCTTTCCATCTCTCATTTACGAATGAAATCCCAGAAATTAGATGCAGTGATATTGTTTAAAACATATCACAGAATAAGCACTCCCTAATAAGCAGTTAAATTTACCTTCAGGTCCTTCTCAAGTCTGTCTACTTCAGCTCCCAGCATGTCAATGATATTCTCACCATGCTTAAGCATAAAGGCTTCTAATTCTTCAAGGGTTTTCACTTGCTGAATTTCCTAGGAAGAAATTAAATTTAAGAGATTGAGATGAGGAAAAGAAAATAAAGGAATAACACTCCAGAGGGTCTTGACATATTTCAAGAGGGAGGAAAAAAAACCTAAACAAAACACTTCAGCTTTTGCCATTTACTCTCAAAACATCATCTGTTCTTGTCTCTCAAAGACACAGAAGAGTTGCATCTATTTGATGAAAACAGCTGGCTTTGTCATTACACCTGCATTTGATACAAAACCTTCTATCTTAAATTGATTTCCTCCTTAACTTTCCAAGTAAGTTTAGAGAATTTCATTCATTTTCTAGAAGTTTCTGAGGCATTCCTCACAGCAAGGCAGAGCAGGGTACCCCTGTGTATTCTTTCTCCATTTTCTACATGCTCGCTATTCCATTATACTGCCTACCCTGGGCATCACATAACCAACTCATCTGCAAGTCCACAAGGATTAGAACAATGCTGCTGCAAATATGACTCCTTCATAATATCAGAAACTTGAAGACAGGAACTCAGACTAAGAGACAACAGCGTATGAAACTGAAGGAGTGAGATTAAGGAAGACACAGTGTTAAACTCCACCTCCAAAAATCCACAGACATCAGCAGCACCAAAGCAGGTACTACAGTACTGCCATAGAATCGTACAATGGTTTGAGTCAGAAAGGGCCTTAAAGGTCATCTAGTTGTTCCCCCACTGCCGTGAGCACTTTCTGCTACACCAGGTTACTTGGGGCCCCCTCCAACCTGGCCTTAAACACCTCAAGGGATGGGGCAGCCACAGCTTCTCTAGGCAGCCTGTTCCACTGTCTCACCACACTAAAGAATTTTTTTCTCATATCTGTCTATCACCTTTCAGTTTAAAGCCTCGAGCTTTCCTTAGAGGTCTCTCACCAAGCTGGAAGCCCTTTGTCCTGCAGCTTATCTCAGCTACAGAATGTTTAGGATAAATAAGTTATTGCAAACAGACAAACTATGAAACAGCTAATTCTTTTTATGCATACAGGTATACGACAGCAACTTCTTTCCCCTTCTCACTACTCTAAAATTGAAGAGGAATAATATAATTGAGCAAGCTTAAAACATATCTCAACCACAATAACCCATGACCACAATCACAAGTCTAACAAGAAAAAAACCAAGGTAATCTAAATGACAGCATTTCAACAAATATTTCACAACTGTAGAAATAATAACATTGACAGCAGTGCTGGCTGAATGAGCTGCTTATTTGAAAAAGTATGGGTCAAAAGGCAAGTACACTGTCTGCCTTTGACTTCAGATGGCTGAAGCCTACTGAAAGGAGCTGTATCTTATAAAATGATGTTTTATAGCTGACATGAGGTTACAACATGAAACAACGACCTGTGTAAGAAACAGTTGCCAACCTAGGATCAAAGAGATCTCTTCCAACAATACTCGAACTCTTGGAAGAACTAGTGAAGGTTGTATGCAACTGCCAAAGGGAATAGCAGGTAAAGAATAAAAGCTAACAATACTTTTAAAAGAAGACTAGTGTACTAAAAACTGCAACAGCAAAGCAACTGGCAATATAAAACCAGGCAAACTTGAAGTGTCTCAGTGGTACAAAGCTGGTAGCATTTTTCCTCTCAAAAATGTATGAAATTGAAATCCAGTAGATGAACAGATCAGATTGCACTATATATATACATACATATTTCTTATTTTGACATTAACATGTTTTTTAAAATTGGGATACTGACAAATAATTTTTTAAATTGCAATGTAAAATTTAAAAGTAAACATAACTCCTAAGTCATGTTTAATGGACAGACAAAATGCAGACATCTATGTTTGATTTTGAAAGGGTAGAAAATAAAGAAATTTTGTACACAAACAAATGTACACAAGCAAGGTACTAGAGAAAATAAAAACTCTATCTTGTCAAAACATTTTGCTCACTTAAAACTCTTCTTTAAATTTAGATAAATAATTATTTTCTTCATATTTCATTGTTCTGCCATATAGAATACAGCAGAGAACATTTCTGCATTTTTATATTGAAAAGAGGGCTTAAAAACTATCCTGAATCAGAGACATTTACTAAAGGATGGCCAATTTTTAAACATCATCAGAATGCTAAGCCATGTGATGCGAGCAATCCATACTCAGACCGAGTCTGAAAGGCTGAACCTGTAAACCCCAACACTGCATCACCAACACCCAGGGCAAATGGCTCTGCCAAAACAGATGCCTATCTGCAGGTGACAGCTTCTAGTTTTAACTGCAGCTCTTGTAAGTCAATAAATGTATTGGATTAAATTATGTTCTCATCACTTTTTTTTTTTTACAAATATCTACTTTTCTAACAAAACAATCACAGAATCATAAAATGTTCTGAGTTGGAAGGGACACATAAGGGTTATTGACTCCAACACTTATATGAATGGCCCATGCAGGGAGCAAACTCATAACCTTGGCATTATTAGCACCTGGCTCTGACCACCTGAGCCAATCACAAGGGTAATGAGTTAAAAAAAACCTGCCTTCCTCCTTCTCAGGCCAAAAATAGCACTTTTTCAGCAGCACATAATACAGTTGTCTAAGTACATTTAAAACCCTAACACAAAGGAAGACTGCAACCCTTCAAATGAAGAAGTGAAATGTATCTCTTCTATTTGCAAGTCTTAGGTTTAAAGGTACTTGAAATTGGAAAGTATCAAATATTCAGGGTTACAAAAGAAATTTTTTACACATACTTGTAGCAGCTGTTCGATGTCTTGTTTTTCCAGGTAAGACCGAGTAACAACACGTCCATCAAAGTCTACTTCTGCCTTGAATCTCACTTTGCTCATTCCCATGTCTGTGGCTTTAACATCATGAATTGCTCTGAAACACATTTTCAAAGAAAATGTAAAACAACATAGAACAAACCACTAGCTAGTTTGACTTCTCATGTTAACAATACTGTCACCACAAAACGATCCTGTAATTTTAAAAGGTCAGTCTTTGACAAAAAAGTTTTTGACAAAATATCCTCATTTTGCCCACCCACACTTCCATTAAATTTAACTGGTTATATCACTTCCACAGGTTTCTGCAGCACCAACACATCTATAAATCACTGCAATAAAAGACAGATAACTAGAAGCATCACAGATTTTGAACTAGACTAACAGTATATTTAAAAAGTAATCCACAATTAAAAATGTGAGAACTTCTCTATTCTGTATTAAAAATTTAAGTCCAACTTATTTTCCTCTGCAGAGAAATTTTTGTACATATACACGGCACAAGGACATGTTGCAACTATAGAAGTATACGTTCCTGAAGTTGGTAAAGGCATGATCTTTTGGAAAATTTTCAAAAATACATTTGACATAAGAAAAAGTTACAGATATTGTGTTTGGAACTCATTTTTGATCCTTCAGAACTACAGCTTATCAAGATACACCTGTTTGTAAATGCTGAAAATGCATATTTATTTAAAGGTTCCTAATAAATACCAGAACATGAAAGTTCTAATGTTTATATTTTGGTCCTTTGAAAAATTCTGGGTTTCTGAAGCAGACTTTTGTTCCAGCTTATTGGATAAATTCTAATATATGAAATATAGATAGTAAACAACAAGCTCTTAATTTTTCTGGTATAAGAAGCAAACTCAGGACCAAGACATACTGTAAAGAACTGTTCACATTTTTAAAATTCTTGCTTCTGACATTTTCAAAGTAAAACAAGTATAAAATATTTCCAAGACTTTTAGTTTTTTTAACAGAAAAATGCATTCTTGACTATTTGGTAAATTCTAACACAAAATTTAGATTCAGCAATGCAGCTCACTTGATGGAAAGTATGAAACTTTACCTCCGTTTATTTTGCTAAACTGTGCAATTTCACAGAATTCTGTAAATTTAGTATGCCCTTTGTCTTAAGCAAATTTACTCTTCCCAACTATAAATGTTTCTTTGCATCTGATTTTTTATAAATCATAAATAACTTCACAAGCAGTGCAGTAAGAAAGCAGAACACACGTATACTGGAAGAAGCCTGTTAGAATGAACAGTCAAAGAAGAGCAGGAGACAGAAACTTAAAGATGAAGAATCACAGGCAATTTTTACAGAATATTTTTTGTTAATACTCAGGGTGGAGGAGAGGTAAGTATATTAAAAAAAGAAATAGAACACAAACTAAATATAGAAATACCAAAAAAATACATCTTAGTAAACATTTAAGCAGATTAAAAGAACTATCAGCTTAGTGGTAGCAATAGACATTCTAGACCCATTCCAATTCACACAACTATTCTGTGGAAAGGTATCAAATCAAAACAGTATTAATTGGAGTAAAGCTAGATGGCATCAAACTACCTCATCCCAAAGAGAATATTTAAGGTAACAGATGTGGTTAATAAAGAGAATTTGGAGCTATGTGATTCAAAAATGTTGAAGACATATCAAGTACCTATCAGAACTAAGCAAGAAGATAACAAGCGATATTTGAGATTCTCATTAAGCAGTAGCCTGATAAAATTCAGTGAAATTATGCATATTCTATAAATGTGAAGGAAAAGAGTCTGCATATAATCTGACCAGGAAAGATAAGACAGTGAGTCAGGAGGAGAAAAATCACTAATCATTCAAAAATACAAATGTGTATGCTAAAGCTTAAGCTACAGAGCTTGCTATGGAAGATTTTGGATGGTTAGTAGACACCATCAATTCTAACCAGGGAAAAGAGCAAGTTTCAAATTAATGAAAAATTTGTCAGAACATCAAGTTACTGGTTTTGAGCAATTGGTTGTAATATTTTTGGCTTTTGTTCAAATTAGAATGGCAGATTTTCCAGCACAACAGAAACACAACTACACAACAGCTGTTACAATGAAGTAAAAATAAGGATCAAACTGTCACTAAGAATAGCTTGTGCCTAGGAATCTGTGATTAAATTCCATGAGAACAGAATCAGGACAGAGTCTGTACCACATCACATATTTTATTTCACGGTTATGAAAGACTAATCTCCCACAGTTCAGTTAAGCTGAGCACAAGAATGGTTTATGCACCAAAGGTGTCAATGAGAGTTAAGAATTGAATGTTTGCATAGCAAAAATAAAATCAAATCATTTTCCAGCTGAGAACAACTCTGAAAGCCTATTCAGGATCATGAGTTACAGATTAGCTACAACTAGAAATTACTAATAAACATTACAAAAGAAAGGGGAAATAAAGAGCCATGAGCCTAAAAGAGAAATTATAAAGTCCAACAAGCTGAATGGAGAAGCAGAAGAAAAAGTCACAGAATGTGACACAAACCAACTTTTTAAGACTACCAAAGCCAAAGGATAACACAGGAAACAAACTTGCTACTAGACAGAAATCAAAAATTGTTACTAATGAAACAGAATAGGAAAAAGCAGGCAGTAATTGTCTTCTTGAGCTAAAAAAGCAAGATTATTGCAAATACAACAAAGCATTTCCCTACTAATAGCAGAGAAGCATATTGGATATTTAAATGGAAAAAAATGCTTCTAATCCAACAGGTTCCATAAAACTTATATTCAAGAGTTAAAACAACTAAGAACAACTGTGAAGGCAAACTAATTTTTTCGTCTTGCAATACTAATGAGAATTAAAAAAAAAATTAAACCAGCTTAACAACATTGTGTTAAAATTTAAGAACAGTAAACAAATCTATCCATTTAAGTGAGGAAAATGTCACCTGACAATTGAAGGAAAAATAGTTAGAAAAGTGGGGAGAAGAATTATATATTAAGATTTTAGGGGATGCAGGTCTTGTCAAACAATCCTGTTACTAAAAAATATTAAAGGATCAAGATTTAGTGGAAAAAATATCACGACCACCACAGAGACTTATTTTGGTAGGATAGCAGTTAGTATTGTCTGATAATCAAATACCTCATAATCAGCATTAGATCACGATGTTTAGGCAAGCTACTGCTGGAATAGTAACTTAAGTGGTGGTGCTAATGGGCTGAGGGAGTAGATATCAGAGCCCCTGGATCCTTTGGTCCATTTGGATCTAAAATACTTTCTGATGAGTACTAAATGATTCCCTAATATATCTCCTTCTGATTTAGGAAAACATATCTGAAAATAAACATTGCAGACCATGCCCCAAAGAACAAGGGAGGAATATTCTGTAAGCAGCAACTGCAAAAAGCATTGCATTGAGAACTGAAAACCCTGAAAGGTTGAAATAAAAAAGCAAATATTAGTTACAGCTTTAGAAGCAGGCCAGTAATCAAGAGCCTTTTCTTTTACATCTGGTGTCAGAAGGATATTTAAGAGTATGTAAGAGTATAATATACTACTATACATCTCCATTTAAGAAAATGAGAGTTTGAATGTTCAAGAAAATGTTGACACTCCTAGAAGTCCAAAGCTTGTCTTGATGAAAATGTACAGATAGCTCATTGAAGAAATACTTAATGTTAGAAGGATTCCTAATTTCAGCTGCTATAATTTTTTTCCTTATTTCAGCCTTTGTTTTGTTTTTTTTCAGCTTTTTCCCCAGATTATACCTAGTGAAAAGGAAGGGTAGTTTACATTGTGGAGAATTGAGATTAAGACCAGGTGTCTTATTAGAAGATGTACATTAACAAAGCTAGAGTAATAGGCTTGTTGTAAGAACTTGGGCAACGACAAACTGGGCACTGAAAGAAATCAAAGCTGATAATGTAATGGATCTAAGAAAGAGATAACTGGAGATAAAGTGCATAAAGAGGTACTACAGCTTCTAACCTAAAAAAAAACATGCAGTTTGTCACAAGTCTTTATTTCTTTTATTATTCACGGTTTTTTAAAAATTAGGGTACTTCTTGTTTAAAAAAAAGTCTACAGCAAGAAGAACATAAACTAAGTCTGCTCAATGAGAAGTTAGAGTCACCTACAAAATGGAATACAATATCAAATGGTACTTGGCCTAGAAGAAATTTTATTTCAGCCTGAGACAAGCAAAAGCCACCTGTGCATTTCAGAAAAAAAAACTACACAAGTCATGTGAGCTCACCTACCCTAACACAGCACTGTTGACACATCCTTCATCATTCAGACTAATCCAGGGCCACCACAAATAATTTACTGATATGTGAAAATTCTAACAGAATTCTATTCCAAACAGGATTCTTTTTTAGTTTCTGGAATGAAGGGCATGTCATCCAGACCTCCTACATGGAACTGTGATGATGTCAGCACTTAATTTCTTTCAAGTACTCTGGTATTAACAAATGAGCTTGGGGTTCTTCCCTCCACAGCTCAAAAATCAATACAAATAAAAAAAAGCACTATAACACCTCAGCTGATTTACACAGAAATATATTCCTAAATAAAGATTAAAAAGAAAATGAAAAGAAGTTTTTCTCTAAATCAAGGTTAACAGGGTGAAGTTAAAATAGCTCACTGAAAAGCATCTAAGCAAGATTTTTAGAAGTACAATGAGCTAGAGGTTTTACTACAAATTGCAGACTTGCTAAGGAGAAATTAGAAATTAGTTAATTTAATAAACATGTAACATGAAGAATCCATTACATCGTAATGCTACTGCAGCACATCCTGCCAACTGCTACAGAATTCCATACACTGAATAGAAACAGTAACAGAATTTAAATATTTAAGTGCTAATAAACTATTCAAGACATAACAGTATCATTTAAGTGCTTGCATTTCATTGATTTGAAAATAGTTTTAAGTTTGTGATGGCTTTTTCATTAGGTCATTGTCAATTCCTGTAATTAATGTGACTGTTAGAATGCATCCGCAATGCTATTTTAGCTGTTGAACACCCAAGAGGTGCAAGTATTCTTTCACTGAAAACTCTAGCACAGAATCCAATACAGAACATTCTACATTAAAAATAATCTTACCAGATTTCTCTCATTAAATGCTATTTCCTTGCTTTTTGTTGCTTATAGTGAGACTGAGCTGTAAAGGTTCTTACCTTACTACAGGATCACTTTCCAGAAACTCGGTGAGCCGCTGCAGTTGCTCAGGTTCAATGGATCGTCCCAGCAGGGCTTCAGTGTTAGTGTAGATTAAAAATGCTGACACAGTTCCTAACAAAGTTCCAACACCTAGAGACCCCACACTGTCATAATACGGGTTTCCTAAACAAGATGTATCAAATTAGTTTCATAGAGTATTTCTAAAACATAGCAGAGAATTCCAACCTCACATTGAAAAGAGTGCATAGTTTTGAGGGGTTTCCTGGGTTTTGCTTTTTAGTGAGATTTTTTTTTTGTTGGTGAGGTTTTTTTTAAGTTGGTCATTTATTTGACTATTTTTTCTTAATTCAGTGAAATATTCTTCCTACTGAAGAACATGATGAAGCTGGAACAAAACAATTTATCATAAAACAAAGCCTTAAGTCCCTCCTGTCACTTGAACACTCCTGTCTCCTGCAGGACTACTAAATGAGTAAACTCTTGCCTTTATGTGTTTCTGTATTAGTAAACAAATTTACACATGAAGTTATTTACACTGAAACATAGGTAGCAGCACAAAATCTAGTGTTCTTTTATAGTAACTCAAAAGTTTGTAAGTATTAACCATTTCTGGAATATAGTACGTAATTTTCAAACACTTACATTCAGACCTACAGAAATAGTACTGTGTTTTTAAGCTGATGAAGGAAACTAGAAATGAAATTTTAAAGTTCCTTTTATATAAAAAATGAAACTTGCAATTAAATCATTAAAAGCCACAAGAAACAAAATTCCAATATTTATTCTCTTAAAACAAAACCAATACTTAAAACGGGATGAATAAGTAATCCGTTATGAATAATAACCATCCCTCTTTATAAAACTTAACTATGCAGCAAAGATGTACTTTGAACCACTTGGCATACAGATCATCTTACCTTTAGTAAGAGAATAACACAGTTTGTATGACAAAATAGCTCAAAATCTGCTTACAAAGTACAGGTATCAGAAATGAAGAGCATTTAAGAGATATTTAAGTCAACCAATATAAACTAAATGCTCTGTGTTCATATCATGCACGGGGAAAAATCCACATTCTGCCTGCCTCTGTGCAGAATTTTACCTGTTAGAGAAGTCAGACCCATACAGGTAGCAGCTACAGCCACACTCAGAACTGCTGCAGCATCCTCCAGTAACACCACATTGGTACTAGGATCACGACTCTGCACAACTGCATATAGAACAAAAACAAAAGTTGCTCTGAAAGCTTAGCTTTACTACTTTATGCAGATGACTTAAACTATACCAACAACAGCAATTTAAAAGAACAATTTATGCAATTATGTAAGTGCGAACTGAATTTTTGCATATGCTCACACTTCCGAAAGCAGTTATACATACACAGAGAAAAAGTCAAATCATGGAAGCTTCTCAAAAACATTAGAAAAATTAAAAGGGGCATTTATCCTGAAAAATACATGCACTTAGCCAAGTATTTAAGTAGCACTCTTAAATCAACAGTTCTCACCTAATTTGTAAAATGTTATGTGTTAGTAGAATAGAAAACAGATCAATAAAGGAAAAAAGGAAAAGGGAAAACAGAAAATTGTTTCTATCATTATGTAAGCTCTAGTGAACAGATTGTGTATTAAATAACCACATACCTTACTGCTATAATGACACATACCATATTGATAAAATGAAAGACCCTTGGCTCGAGCACTCCTCCGAATTTCATTAATAGCAACAAGCAGGGTAGCTGAAACAACAAAGTTGTTGCTGAAAACTGCTAGAGGCAAAAGGACTTGTTTCCATTTTGAAAAGAGGGAACTTTTCATTATAATATCACAGCAACAGATCATCAAGAAAGCTCTGATTATTGGTACTTTGAATAAAGTATAGCTGCTTTCTTTTCTACATGCGTTCCTCTCATACAAATCTGAACAGTTATATTCATTCATAGTTTAATTCCAAAAAGGCAATCCATGCCTAAATATATAAAATACATATATAAAAAAGAAAAGTTTTCACATGTTTCTTTTTCTTTGTTTACAAGTATTTGCAACAGAGCTCAAAACTTCACTGTGTAAGCAAGGATTGATCATTACTGAAATTAGTGACATTGTAATCTTAAGAGATTACAAATACTTAAATAGAAACTTGAAACTGCATACCTCCTTCAGATACCAATGACCCTGCTAAAATGCAGTATGCCTGTATGGAAAAAAAAAAAAGAATCAGATATGATCCTATATTATATTCATATTTCTACAGTTCTCCTCACCACAGGCTATCCAAACATAGCGCTCCAGAACCACATTACCCACTGTGCCATGTAATTGTCCCTAAACAGAAGGAAACCAATAATAATTGAATCATGCAATACATTCCAAACAGGAAAGAAGGACCTCTAGGAGGGGGGATATGAAAGGAAAATGCAGGGTTTAGAGAACAGCTCATTTTGCTGCAAGATCAACTATAGTTTAAAGATTTATTTTCCTTAAAACACATTTTCATTAAGAATGGCTTGAGTTAATTGCGTTGGGATTCAAACCAAATTGGGAAGTGAATTTTGGACTATGCCACTATTTTTTATTAAGTTACTGGTGTTAAATACAATACCAAACAAGATTAGCTTACCCAGAGGAGAGATTCTACAGGATGAGGGTGGAGTAAACCTATGATCCCATGATACCAAGAAAGTCCTGCACCCATCATGAAAATGCCTACTCCACTGATCAGGGAGGCAATATAGCGCATATTTGTGAAACCATACCTAGGAGAAAGGAAAGAAAATTACTTTAGGAATATAAGATTCTACATCTCCACAAACATATCTCAAAGTTTGCCATTAATTTTTACTTTTCCCAAATTATCATCATATGGCTTGGCATCTATTTTTTTTAAGACAAAGCTGCTAAATCCAATCTAATCCAAGGGGGGGGAAAAAAACCTACTTGAAAAAGGATACCTAATACATGCAAAGACATCAAGCATAAATATTTTTCCAACTTGTTTTTAAACAGCTGTATTAGCTCTTGTACCGTGACCGAGGATTTTATTTTACAACTGAAAAATCCCTCAAAATAAACAACATTTGTGTCACTTTTAGAGTTTCGTGAAGTGCTACTTCTAAATGAGGACTCTAGTTTTGTAAGCAACCATTCTACATAATTCATAAAGCTAATTTAAAGGGAATAAAATTTATACATCTCTCAGTAATTCAGCTAACTACAGACATTGAACACTTGCAGTTTTTAAGTGAAATGGAGGAATTAAAGCAATATTAAAATTTTCTATTTATTCCTTTCTTTGGTTTTAACTCCATCTACAAACAGTGCATTTATTTTGTCTATACTGAGGAAGGGAAAGACGTGAGAGAGAAAAACAAGATACAATGAATATTTGCACAAATTTAAGATTTAAATTTTTCAAATATTTTTGATACTGTTAATGAAAAAAAGCATGACTAATTCCCTAATTTAGATGTATTTTCAAACTAGTGCTTAAAGAATTAATGACTTGTCCAAACATATGAGGAATAATACACGTTGACACCGAGAAAATATCATGGAGAGTACAGCTTGTAACTTTCACAAACTTGTAAGAACTTATCAAGTAATATCCCTGTTATTAGATACAAAGAGTTATGTCAAACACAACTCCTTATGGTACAAGTAACTAGCTTGCATAAAAGTACTTTGTTGAAAAAAGGAAGAGGACAGTAATTTTTATTTTTAAAAAAATCCTGTGATTCAAATGCACAGTGTTTAAAAAATAGATCTATTAGCTGGAAGAGGCAGAAGAGGCCAGAACAACTTAAGAGAAATATTGCCAATTAAAATAAAACATAGCAAAAGTGTTCCATAAAAAAAACCCAAAAAAATTCAACACATGCACCAAGCCACTGAAACTACAACTCCTGGAGCTTGAAAGAAAACCCTTTTTTAATTTTATCTGTTGTAAAAACAGAAACAATACATTTCAGCAAATTAAAAAGGTGATGCACAAGCAAGAACTGATCTTACTCCTATACATAGTTACAAAATCTTTATTTACTCAAAAAGCTTACGGATGACTAGGGTCAGGTGTCCTTGCAGACTGACTGATGCCCAAAGCTAGCAACGCCTATTTAAGACAAGAGGTTAAGAAAAATTAGAAACATTCTGTACCAACTGAATTTGAAAGGTAAAAGCAGATGGCATTTGTTGAACTGCATATATGCTTTGCTACTGATATCTTATTAGAGCTGGAATATAACCCTCAAAATTTGCCATCGAAAACTACCACTCCCAAAAAATTGTTAGTCATACCTACATATATAAAATATATGCAATTATATGGTGTCTGTATATATAATTACTGTTAATTATAATTTTAGAATCGCAACTGAAAATGAACATTACATGCAATCACAAGTGCTGTTGCTGTGCTTCAGTGTAAAGGAATGAAGTTGCTCAGGGAACAAAGCTATTTAAATAAATCCCTCTCTGAAGAGAAATTACACTGAGACTGGTGTAGTATGGTGATGAAAATATTTAAAGCAGCAACTTTACACTGCATATTTTAAATCATAACTTTTCAGCATATTTTGAAGGAAGAAATAATCTCTTGCTATCTAAATTGCCTGTGATATATTTAATTAGGCATGTATTAAATTGTTGATGCAGAAAGTTATAAATCTAGACCTGAATTCTGCAAAGCACGCTTTTTGTTAAACACTATGGATAATGAAACATAGTAACAAGTACTAAAATGCAGAAACTTTAGTCTCAGCGACAGCTAGCTACTCTGAGACAGCAAGGTTTCTCCTGTGTTTTTCTCAAAACCACACACTCAATTATTTGAAAAAACATAAACCCTCCACATTTCAGTGGAACATTCAACTTTGATATTTAAGAAACAGAACAGATCTTCAATATATATAATACCACTATCAAACTTGGTTCACCTACATATTAACACACTTGGCCAAGTCACAAAAATCACACTTTAAGGCTGGCCTCTCCATAAATTTAAGTATTATCAGTTGAATTAGGAGCAACCTCACTTTACATCTGGAACAGCTGAAAGGTTGTGTGAAACCATCAAACAAAATGCGAGTCGTCAGCTCAGTTTTTCTGGACAGAGAAGCATAATGGGTCCAAATCAAGCAAAAAATTTTCCAAAACTGTGTTAATAGACTTTTTGAAATATTCAGTCTGCTCTAAGGCTCCACAGATTCCTCAAATTTGGAGGAGCATAAGACTGCTGCATTTTATGGGTTACAAGCTACCCAAGGACTCCTCTTGCTGGAGCTGCAGGAGCCTTTCCTTCAACCCTTTCTTTAAGGGTTGATATATTTTCCCCCTGAAGCCTTGCAACGTCATCTCAAGGTATCACAACACATGCTTCAAGCACACTGTAGAAAACAGTGGAAAAAACAGTATTAATTTTATCCCTGTATATTAGTATTAAATGTTTAATTCCGAGCCTGCCACTCCACTTCTCTACTACTATTACTTGTGCTGTGAGAGTCTGATAGGCAATCTAGGAATAGAAAAAGAAAACCAAATGCTCAAATTCTCATCATTATTCTACCTAGAGATGAATAAGTAACGAAGTCTGTCATCATGTTACAATAACTGACAGGAGAAGCATTTCAAGTTAACATTTAGCCAAAATATTTACCAAAACTATTTTAGTATCAAGTACACTCACGATCCATGAAGTAGCTGAGTACAGTTCTTACTGCAACTCCCCCCTTCCAACTTATTTCTAAAAAACTTCAAAATCTACATTCTGACTTCTCATTATTTCATTAATACAAATTAAGAAGCATGCTATTTTTTTTTTGCACTACAACTACTGGAAGTATGTGTCTTTATTCCCCATTTTACTACAAGTACTAACTTTAGCAGAATGGGAAAAAATACTCACCTGGTTACATGTGTCTGCTAAAGAGTGTATGGCTTCTGAAAACATACTTGCAGAACCCGTGTAAACCCAAGCAAGTAGCTTAAAGAAAAAATTCAATCCATTTCTGAAAACAAAGAGAAGAAATAACAATATTTGATGTTTAATATTTTCAGCAAAACCAGAAGTGCTCTATAATCATACATTATCTGCCAGAAAGAAGTAAACTCAAATATCAGTTTAATAATTAGAGAGCTGTACAGACATAATTCATAGAGATTTTCAGCATGGTTTCTGTGAAAAAAAACTCCTTTCAGCTAACCTTGATAAAGATACACAATTTATTTTTCAGAAATCATTAACTTCTAAGCAGTCCTAAATAAGTTACACTTCCTGAAAACTACAATCACACTCACTATTCAGAACTAATTTTCTACCAGCAGGAGAATATAAGTCTTAAGAACTTCATTTTTTATTTTTTCATTCTTTTGCCCCCTACACATCCTCTCCCAATCCTACCGTGCAAGGTTCCCTACTTCATCCTCAGTCTGAGCCATTCTCAGTAGGATACAGACGTGAGACAACAGACAGGAAGACAAGGCTGTCACTAGATTACACTGCAAAATTATCTTTGGAACTTCTCCATTAAGATGTTCAGTGTGCATTGTGAAGTGTGAATTTTTACAGCTACAGATTTACTGGAATAAACATTGCCTTATATTGCACAAAGGTAACTATTAATACCAAAGTCCAAGTCCCACTTCAAACATTATCAGAATCAGTAGGTTAATTGCTACAAACATATTGCACAGAAAATTAGACTAGAGAATTATAATATCCTCCTCTATCATTTTTAACATGAGTTTCATTTATTGCCAATTTTTAATAATAAATTGTTATAAGAAACTATTAACAACGCCTTCTTGTGGCATATTTTAACATGTGCCAGAAATTATATTCAAGTTAGAAGAAGCCAACCCAGCAGGTTCTGAGAAGGCAGCTAAAATGCTCTGATTTGATTGGAAACAAAGTTTTTACATAATTTTACATCAGTGACCAGCACTTCAGAAAGTATTTCCTCTATTGTACTGGACTGAACTGACTAATTTAGCTACCTTATTTCTATCTAGATGGACCTAAAAGTAGGAAATCTTAACAGAACACAAACCAAAGCTATTAACAGTATTCCAGTGTAGCTGGTCTATACCCTCACACACAGATCCATAGATCAACTCTGCTTTTGACTGAACCACATTTCACCCTCATGGGGGAAGCCTGAAGTTTGTTAAGTCTACCAAATAATTCCAACAGGAAAAGTTAAGACAGATTGATTCTTCTTGACAAAAAGCCAAAGGCCATTAAAAAGACCACAAACAAAGGAGCACTAATGGTGGCCTTGACTTTAACCTCTGAAAAGTCATCAGATATTTGAGTTCCAAGAGTAATTTGAACTTCTGGAACAATCCCACAAAAAGATGACTGAGCACCATGACCATTTGTATTTTGTGTCTACAAACTTCTCCTGGCCTGGCTACCAGGCATTCATGTATAAAAACACCCAATAATCAAAAGGTATTTATGAAAAGAATGCAATGTTTACAGCAATGCTCTATCTACAAAGCAGGAGGAAAGGTCTACTTTCTCTGTAGGAGTGTAAGAAACAGAAGGAAGTAGAAATGACCACAACATCCCCAGTACTTTTTTTTTCCCACTAGAAATATCCATGCTAAAAATTCTCACGTTTTAAACTCAGAAGGGTCTGAACAGATAGTAGTAGAATAGTCAGTAAAGAGGCAGGTTTTCAGTCAAATGAGCTTTGTATTTTTCTTCCCCAAATAAAATAATATAGTTTTGAGAAGCTCAAAGAGTTATTTCCTCCTCCAAACGTTTTTGTCTCCTGGGCTAAAAAAAACCAGTATTTTCCCCTTTCTATTATGCTCAGTTATATCAACAGTGTCTTAAAAAATAAACAGCTTTTATAAAAGAAAATATATTTAAAAACTGCAAGGTTTCGTGGCAAATGTTTTAGCCTTCATTTCCTGAGAGAAACTTAACACACTTCCTCCTATTTCATGCCAGACAGTCTCTGTGATAATTTGCTTTACATCAGGATCATTTACTCGTTTCATTCAAACTTGTAAAACATGTGAAAGGGTAAAAACCTCCCAAAACCATCCCCTTTTAAATTAGAAAAGAAATAACAGCATAAAGAGAAAAGTAAATTCTTTTCTCTTGGTTATATGGAAAATTCTTTAAAATGTATGAAAAGCTTCCTCTCAAGAAGGAGCAAGAAAAGGGGACAACTTAAAATACCTGCTTCTTCAGGTCCTTCAAGATTTTAGTTTTTATTTTAAGAAACTGTATAGTCTGATCAAGTCCAAAAAACTTATTCTTCTCTCATCAGAGATATATCCAATACCTGATGTCTATGTTTTGATCAATGTGTTCACATAAACTCTCTCCTATCAACAATAAACAGATAACTCTATTAACTTTAGTTACAAACACAGATATCTTTATCTTAAATACACACATTGTTCCTATTTCCAGGATAATATAAATAAATTGCTTATTACTTGCATAAACAAAACTTTTTTTTTTCCTTTTTACTTACATGCAAATAGCTACCATTACCACCTTCCCTGGTCCCTTGAAAAACATAGCTGCTGTACTGGAGCGTGGCTACATAAAGAAATAAAAGATTATTTAATAACTCAATCTTGATCTCACAAGACACCTACCATACAAATTATTAAATAAAAAACTTCACACTGCCCAGTATTGTGAAAGTTCTTCAAGGCAACTAATTTACTACTTAATGTTCAGCCAAACTGCAGTTGGGTCTTATGTATTTCTACAGATGGTTGGCTATTAAAAAGGCAAACATCCAATGAAGTCTCCAGCAGAGGCCACTGCAGTCATAAGGCCCAGAGCCTGCTAAGGAATCATTCTATACACTCAAACATCTGGATCTAGGGTGTGTGTCTGCTTAAGCAAAGAGGAAGGGCCAGCAGTGCATTGACAAAAGCATTCCTCTTGTGGGGTCTTTTTTCTTAAAGAAACTTACTGAGATTTTTTTTAAATTAACAATACATTTACAACACATAGTAATAGGTTATACTCTAAATAATGACTACAGCCGCAATTTTTATAAGAAGGCAACTGAAAAAACCCTCTTACTGGTGGATTATACTGTTACTGTAGGAACCCATTCAAGCTGTCATCTTAACATTTACTACTGCATAACAATTAGATAAAGATCTAGTATATTACACTGCAAAAAAAACATTCCAGTAATATTCAGTTACACAAATTTTCCTTCAAAAGGCATCATAACACATTTCACAACACTCTTCTAGCCAAACATTTGAAAATGTCCTTACCTTAGTATTTCCAAAGAACTCCTTGTATTCCCACAACAGCCTTTGGTTTCTAAACAGATCTGTAGTACAAGATTCACACCATGAATATGTACTAGTAACCAGTAGTTTCAGGAACTGAAGTCTTTTTTTTTATGCAGCAGCCAACTCCTAATAAGAGCTAGATGATCTATCTGTGAAGGAATTCCTCTCTTGATGTCGTTAATCAGAAACACACGTTGTTATACACTTATGCAAAATGCCAAATACAATCTGTTATGATCCTATACATTGTTACCATTTCTATCAACAAATGATAATACACAGAGGGAAAAACTCAAAATACACTTCTACAAATTCAGATATTTTATTTATACCCAAAAATTATTCTTCAGGTCAATAAAAATTTTAGGCTTCTGACTGCACTTTCAGTACATGTACAGATACCTTAACAGATGTCTGCAGTTCTAGCATTTTTTGACAGAAGGGTGTTCTAGTGGCCCAACTGTTTCAAAAATCAAAAATTACCTCTCACTTTAAGGTACACAACTAGACTAAGTATTTTGAAGGAGTATTGCCTCTTGTGTGATTCTAACTGACTAGACAGATCCAAATACATTACCAACTACTGATTTGGTTGTACATATTATTGATAATACTAGCAAGGATAACAAAAATAACATTACACACAAAAAAATACTATTTGGGGGTACTTCTCCCCTTCTGAAACACAAAGGCAAGCTGAATTCTTTTCAGAGGAAAAAAATGAGTAGGAGCATGGTATAAAGATTTGGATTAGTTCTAACTCTTTTCAAAATTCTCTATTCAAAAAAAACACAAAAGCATTGAAAGTGTAAATTATCATCTAAGAACTGAAAGCCGTCCCAAGAGTATGACTATAGATCTCCACTGAATGTATGGTCTTGCTGTATCACAAAGATGATAAATTGCAAGATAGTAACAGACTGTATCTGCATAGATAGCAACATTTTACCCTAAGATTATGCCATAAAACCTAGTCAGCAATTGCTAGTTCCAAATTTACATGTTTTCAATAAAGTAACACTATCTTGTAGATTTCTAACAATCCTACCTTCTTGCTACATTTCAAGGTATTTGAAAATTCTATACTCACTTTCTCTGTACTTGATCTCCGCCTCTTTGCGACGCTTTCTTTCTCTGGCAAGAGCCTCCGGACTACCCCAAACTTCAAGAGACCTGCATGAAGTAAAAGTAACTTAAAAATGTTTCTACTAATGCAACTTTTTTATCAAGCATAAAACCATACTGTCCAATTTTAGATACACAATGTAATTATAATAATCAGGACATAAAATGCATTCAGATAGGAAATGGGAAACATTATTGCCCTCTCACATTGCAAACCTGACTTTTAAAACTTTTCCCTCTCTCATATCATCCTTTCAAAATGTTCTTACTTTGCCTCTACATCCGATCTCAGGTACACCGTGAAAGTCTCAGTGTCATCGTGGGGACTTCGTCGTTTAATTTTTCTCAGCTGGTCTAAATCACTAAGGAAAGTGGACAAAGAGTTTAGTTGTAACAAAAGGATCATATTGTTCTCATTTGACTTTTATGTCTGGGTGATGATCCACAATTCGGATATTACTAACTTGTTGTACAAAAAAAGTGAAGTTTTCTACTTCAAACAGACCAGACAGACAACATGAAGCAAGTGATCTCTAGTAGGCTATTGAAAAGTACTGTTTTTCACATCCAGAAGTCCAAATCATACCATGAAATACTACATACTGAAGACAAAGAATTAAAACACTAAATAATAAAGCATCCAATGAATGATCTTTACATAACTGATAATGTGCACAGATGTTAAACAAGAGGCTATATGAATTAGCCTTCCTAAATGGAAATCAGAAGTCATGTGACAAGAAAATTTAAGAAATTAAATCCCAAAATTTAGACTCCCAGCACAAGCTGCAAAAAGCTGAAGATAACAAAGCTACTTGGGGAAACACAAAATTTCCTGTGCTGAGTTACACATTAGGGCATCTACACCTTTATGTGAACATGGGAGGAATGGAGGTGTCTCCCCCCAACTAGATTTATGGCCTCATAAATACAGATAAACTACTTTAAGAAGCAAGTACTGAAAAAAGCAAGTACTGAAAAATTAGGTGTAAGCTCCTAGTCCACTGTAAAACTAAGCAAGAACTAATTTCAGCCACTTACAATTATGTACACCACAAAAGCATTTATAAAAAGTTGTTGTGCAAAATCACTCTACAATCACAACTACTTCTCATGCACATATGAAAAAATATTCAGAATTTAAATCTCAACTCAAACCCATCATACCTGGATTTAAGACAAAACTCATTTATTGCTCTGACTCCAGTGATGAAGTTATTCTGTGTGTATTTTGGTCCATACTCTCTTTTCTTAAGGACTGCTTTCACTTAAAAAAAATAGATACACAAGTTACTCATAGAAACCACAGCAGAAATTTCAAAAAGTAGTTCAATCTAGTGTCATGCTGTGATATCTCAGTGGAAATCTGAAAAACAATGCTTGTCAATGATACAGAAAATTGAGAATGAAGAGAAAGGTATCTTCCTCATTGTGGAAATGAATAAGGGTAGAATCATTTACCTCCAAAAATGCTACTTACTAAGCTGTAGTTCATGGTTCTCAAACCTATCTGCCACAGTCAGCTACTTCTCCAACTTTGATGTCAGAGATAGTGCTTGGCTACATAAATAGCATTCAAATATGGCCATTTGGAAACCCTTGGTCTAACAACTGAACTACCAACAGACTGCTTCATCTCTATTTTTCACTTTCTCCAGATAAGACTTTTGACCTTTGCAGAGCATACAGAGAAATAAGACAGACTGTACACGTAACTTTTCTTAACTATTACATTCAAAATTAGTACTCTTCACATCGGGCATTTATAAAAATTAGATTAACATACATTTACTAAGCTTAGAACTAAGGTTAGGCTGAAAATTTTTAAACACTTCCCATCTTTTATTTAAAACAAACCTACATCCAAATCGCATTAACCTTACTGAAATACAACTTATAGATTTATCAAACCCTTACTAATTCCTCTTTCAGAAATACAGGTAAATTTCACTAAAATAAATCATATCTTGTACATTGTATATATTGTACTGCAGTTGTACATTGCACATTATTTCAACAATCCTACCCCTAGTTTAAGTAACTGTATAAAACTGTAATAAATATGGAAAAAAAAACTTATTTGGTGTTTCCAAGAGAAAGATGAACTCAACAAAAGATGACGTAAATAAAACACTTTAAAAAACACTTCTATAAGATTAGTGAGCCTTTAAAAATGTTACTGTCCTTGTAATACTTAGTAATACTTGGATCAGTAAGTTTCTAAGTTAGAGCAGCATTTTAAGATTAGGATTCCACTTCCTAGACACAAACAAATCTTTAACATAAGCATTTCTCCTTGCACATCTTTAATCAAGAGAGGGAAAACTCTTGCTGAAATATATATCTATTTTCACAATTATTTCCCAGAAATGTCTCCTATCTACCTTGCATTTTCTCCCTGCACACATACACTAACAGAAATTTGCATCCCCCTGCACCATCGAGGATGAGAAGGTAGAGAAAAGCAGAAGATTAAGCCTGGGAAGAAGTGAAGGGTTAGAGGAAGGTGTTTTAAAATCTAGTTTTTATTTCTCAGTACTGTAGTCTGATTTGATTGGCAATAAAATAACTGATTTTCCCCAAGTCCAATCTGTTTTGCCCACGACAGTAATTAGTGAATGATCTCTCCCTGTCCTTATTTCAACTCAGAAGCCTTTTCATTACATTTTCTGTACCCTATCCAACTAAGGAGGGCAGTGATATCCCCAGCTTGGGTGGGCACCTGGTGTCCAGCCAGTGCCAAGCCCACCACACTACTACACACAAATGGGAATTTTACAGAACTCAGATTAGGCAGTTCATGTGGTCAAAATATATTTAGAAGCAAGACTGATTAGATTAACTCAGTAATAAGAAAGAACAGAAGACTTAGAACAAGGAATGGGGAAGACCAAGTATTGAGCTTAGCCACAGTAGGTCTGAGAGGGGGAATGGACAAAAACACGCAAGGAGGACAGACTGCAACAACACATGAAAAAACAAATCAGTCTTTTCCTGATGAACTCTGCAGCTTAAATGAAAATTACAAACAAACACAGAAGAGTGAATAATTAGAAGGAATATTGCTATGTTTGATTTTTTTTCGGAGTCACTTTCAAGCAAACAGTACCAAACAAAGCTGGCACAGAAGTGTGTTTTAAAATGCTATTCACATAACTTGCTTACACTATGGAAGAGGAACCACAGTTTCCTTACACTTGTTTTTTTAACTACTAGCAAACAGCATTAAAGTTCCAATACACTAAGTATTTATTTACCTTTTACTTGGATTGGCTGTTTGGGTGAAGACTGCTTTTGGCCTGCATTAGTTGTATCTTGCCCTGT
This sequence comes from Luscinia megarhynchos, assembly GCA_034336665.1. Lineage (NCBI taxonomy): Eukaryota > Metazoa > Chordata > Aves > Passeriformes > Muscicapidae > Luscinia > Luscinia megarhynchos. Next base: position 23,502,899 of record CM067566.1, on the reverse strand, counting down.
AAAATAAAATTAAAGCTCATTGTAAATATGGAAGCACCTACTTTTCTTTTCAGTAAAGAGTTTGACTGACATAACATTAGGATATATCTTAATATTGAATTGCACCCTGACAATTAGAACATGTATTTGCCAGATTTCCAACATTTAAAACTCTCAAATGACTGAAACAAACAAACAAACAAAAGGTAAATATTTAATATAGCATTGATCAATAAAATCCTAGCAGATTGCAGAAGAACACCAATTTTCAACATATTTTCAAAGCACTCCAAATTTTAAAAAATGTATTTTAACAGTGCACTTATGTTTGGGACAAGTTTTATGCAAAACTTTAGGTTAGTAAACATAATTAATAATAAATATGGCCTGTGGCTGCTATGTATCAAAGTGTTTCAGAGCTTCCAAGCTGAGATTCAATCTTAATGGATAGGAAGCTTCTTTGTTTACAAAAAGTTAGTTCCTTAAAACACAGAATATTGAAACTAAAATCCTCAACTCATATGTAACAAGCTGGAACTGGAACAAAAACAAAGTCTTTCAGCTGGTTTTGAAACTTGAGCATATGATTCTACTAAAAAAACCAGCAAAATATAATTCACAATAGTGAAATTAATCTTAATATTTGGAAAAAGATAAATTCCAGTAATTTTAGTGAGCTTTCTACTTAGAAACCAGAAGTACTGCTTAGAAATTCAAACAAATATTGCATCCTTGTCTCATACATCTCAATATACCTTTCAGAACAAAAACCTTATAGTTCTAGCATGTCAAACCATATCCACTCTTTTGTGCCCTGCCACTCTATAACATTGGAGGTTTGCCACACATTCATATTCATTCACAAAATTAAAAATTACCTTCTTGAAAGTGATATATTAAAGAAATGAAGATTTTTTAGCAGGTTAGTGTTAAGTAATGAGGTACTCCCAGCCTAACACGGTACCTAAATTATTTAAAGATCAGATTCTCTTGAAGCTTGGACTACATAACTATGTTTCAATCAGGCAATTAGTTAATGCCCTAAAAGCAACTGAGAACTACAGCTAATAACAATTCAAGGATATTTTCTTGGAAAAATAACCATTATAAATTTATTTTGATCTTACTATACAGCAAATAAGGTTGCACCATAACTAACTAGCATTCCTTAAACAGTCATCTATCCCTTTCACTTGAAAACAAAAGAAACAAAATCCCTTTGTTGTTCCTCTCTTTTCTTACCTGGTTTGAAATACCATGCAGCTGATTTATTAATACTCATGACAAAAAACTACCACTAAGAGTGCTTTGCAAAAACTGAGTAGCATTTCTTTTCAAAAAACATGTACAACCATTTATATCATCAAAATAAATATCACAGACACTATTTAACAAAAGATTGCATCACAAGACCTGGGGGGGAGACAAAAATACTAAGATTATAAAGATTATATCCATGCACAGAGATCTATGTACATCAAGTACCCTTTCAAATTTTACTACCTCGGCTTAGAGTCAAAACAAAATCACAGTGCACCTTTGAGGAAAAAGGATACAGAATACTTCCATTCACAGCCATTGTCTTTCAGACTAAGTAGAGGTTGATATGGTAACTTTCAAGACTGAACAACGTTTAAGAGTCACTTTTGTACTTCCAAACATCAGAATGTAATCCTCTTAGCTGGCTACAGTAACTAGCTTTTAAAGACTGTTGCAAGCTCCAGGAATTTACGAGTTACTAAAGAAGGAACAAATATCAGCTATCCTGATGAGGAAAAGGAAATTTTCTTCAGAAGACCACTGCATTATAGACAAAAGCAGAAAGAAAGAGAGCTTTCATTTCGAAAAGTGTCTGTTATCTCTTAGGCACAGTCTTCCAAACCTGTATCTCTGTGGTGCCACATTACTAAGCATCAAAAATAGAGGATGTTACAATGGAGCAAGGACAAGACAGTTCTGAATTTCACAAGCACCTAACAAGCACAAGATCGACAACTGAACAGCAGGGAGGGTCAGGTTATGCACGCTGTATCAAATGTTTAATGTGAATGCTGCAGTTCTAACAACTGTCAGATTAGAAAGCTCCAGCAGATGAAACAGCTCAGCCTTATTTACCAGTCATTTATAGCCTGGCCTTGAGATGCCATAATGCTCAATAATGGCACTCATTCTATCTTTATCATTAATTCCTTTGACACAGACCAGAAATACTACAAAAAATTCTAATAAACAAGCAAAGTAGTGAAAGATGAGTAATTAATTCAATTTCTTATCCCTTAAATTACTTCATCCCTTTCAACATCCACATTTTTCCATCACCACTTTAAATTTGATTACATTTAAACTCTTAAAATACCAGAATGACTGAGAGAAATAAATTTCAGCATTCCTTCCTCCCTGCTTATGCATATGAATTTCCTATATAGATGTCCAAAACCAAAAATACTAAGAACTCTGTAATATCATACAATAGAAAAAAAACAAAACACCATTATCAGTAAATATATTAAGCTTTTACATTTTTATAAATACTCTCTATTGTAGCTTAGTACTACCTGTTTCAACTTTATGCAGGGCTTCTTCACGGGCTGATCCATTTGTATCTTCTGATCCAAGATCTTTCTTCTGACCATTGGAGGTATAAACTCTCACTTGACTCATCAACTGCACAGGCAGGCGATTACATGGTAGAATATAAGACAGACTCCCACTTTTCATTGAAACTTGCCATCCTAACAAGGGGAAGAAAAAAAGCTGTTTCAGGCAGCTATTTTGGAAGGGAAAAAAAAGGGAATGTGGTCCTGGTCTGACAGCATAAGTTATGGAAAGTCAGCTTGTAAGCACTGACCCCTGCTTACTTTACCCATGCTTATGAACTACAAAATGAGAGTACATAGCATGCTTTCACTACCTCTCTTCAATCACCCACTTTTAAATTTCATTCTAACATTAGGGGGTTCTTCCCACACTCCAGTATGCATTTTTCCCAGACTTCTGGATGATCTTAAGGGTTAAAAAAAACCCCAAAAAAACCCAAAACCAAAGCTATTTGACAAGACTGGCTTTCTGATATACTAAGTCTCATTCTACCCATACTGCCTCAAAGTCTCTAAAAACCATATATTGATAAAAGAACAAATACAGACCACTACAAAACTATTAGCCAGTATTACCATTTCATTTCACTCTGTGCACATCACAGCTTACCAATGAGGAAAAACTGAACTGTGTGCAAATTATACAGCTGCTACAGAAATCAAGTAGAAAAGCACACAACACTGTACAAAACATTTTATAAGGAAGTGTCTTAAATTTTGCAGCATTCAAAACAGACAAATTACAAGATAAATATGCAAAACGTCTTCTAAGAAAACCACCTTGGGTAGGCAATCTTCCATTTCAAAAGATTAGCCAAAAGCAGAGTTGCAGTACAGACCAACCTGTATCAGCAATCAGTTTCTTTTAGGGAGCACTTTTGTAGAGAGGGTAAATAACACCTCCAACCAGAAATGCAGCAGGGAAACTGGCTGCTTTGGAAAGCACTCACTAAAAAATAAATAAATTTTTAAAAATATTTAAGAGGTGACAGTAAATAAAGTCATACCAAGCAAGACTACTTAAATATGAATAACACAGCTCTCACCAAAAAAAAAAAAAAAAAAAATTACAGAACTGTCCATTCTGTAAAAGTCTCAACAGCTTTTTATTTTAGTCTTCTGCACCCCTGCATGTCTACATCCACTTACCTGAATCTTACTGAAGGAAAAATTTCCCCCAAAAAAGGACAGCTCTTACTAATAGTTGTCACAATGTGACAAAAGCCCTTAACGATAAACTCAACGCAGTTCACTGAACTTACTGATTGCAAATTAAATAAAACACTACAATAAATACGTGGCACAAGATGAGCAGTGTTGTTTCCTAAGCTCTGGAGACACTGGAGCAGTTGAAAAGGGAAAACTTAATCAGCACATTTAGAGGGCATTTTTCCTACTAATGCACGCACACACAAGAAGCCCTTAGAGGAAAAAAAGCATTTGCGGTAATTTAACCGTGACTACACGAAAAGGGGCAAAACTGCTCAGAATTTAAATTCCACGAGATCTGGGGCCTACAAAAACAAAAGCCAGGGCTCGCTCCTCGGACCAACACAAACCCTGTGTGACCGCGCTACGTTTTATGTAATTACTGTAAACTTCGGCCCCGGCACGGGCATGACGCGCCTGCTCCACGTCAGACGGGGCTGGCACAGCCCGGCCGAGACTCCCCGGCCCCACAAAACACCCGCACGTTTTCCTTCTTTTCACAGCCGCCCCTCAGAAAACAGCGGGCGCTCCCCGGCCCGCGGGCTCCCGCAGCCGGGAGCGGTGCCCCCGCCTCGGGAGGGACCCCGGCTGCGCCCCAGGCGAACGCGGAGCCCCGTCACAGCTCCCGAGGAGGAGGAGGCCGGGCCCCGCAGGACTCACCGTGGCAGGCGCGGGGCCGCGGCGCCGCCTGGCACCGCAGGTACAGGCGGTAGAGGCCGCGGCAGCCGCGCCGCTGGGCGGCCAGGGCCGGCATCATGGCGGCGGCCGCTCGGCAGCGGCCGGCGGGCGGGCGGCGATTCGCATCGGCGGAGGCCGGCGCGGCGGCGGCGGAGCCCCCTGGCCCCGGGCGGCTGCGGTGGCCGGAGGCCGGCGGTGGGCGGCGCCGCGGCACCCGGATGTGCGGGGGCACCGCGGGGCCGCCGCTGACTCACCCGCCCCGCCCGCCGCGCCTGCGCCGGGCCCGGCCGGGAGGCGGCTCGGCCCCGGGGAAGCGGCCCGGACCCGGGAGGCGGCTCTGCCGCGGGGAAGCGGCCTCGGGGAGCGGCCCGGACCCGGGAGGCGGCTCTGCCCCGGTTGCCGCCGCGGCTACAGCACCCCGGGAGCAGCCCCCGCTCTGTTACTGGGTCTGGTGAAGCCTTGGTACGTGCGGCTACGAGTAACATTAAATTTATTAGCACAGGTGAAAATATTAGAGAATTTTTTTAATAGGGTCGCTTGACAAGACCTCCGAGATCATCGAGTTTACCTGTGGTGGAACACCTCGCTGTCGACTAGACCATGGCGCTGAGGCCCCAGGTCTTTTCTTGCACACCTCCAGTGACGGTGGCTCCACCACCTCTGTGGTGTTCCAATGTCCAATGACCCTTTCTATGAAGAAGTTCTTCCTGATGTCCAATCCAAGCTTCCCCTGGTGCAGCTTCAGACTGTCTTCTCGTCCTGTCGCTGGTTACCTGGGGGGAGAGGCCGCTCCCCACCTGGCTACAGCCTCCTTTCAGGCTGTTACACAGAGTGATAAGGTCTCCCCTGAGCCTCTTTTTCTTCAGGATAAATACCCAGCTTCCTCAAAAACTCCACATAACACTTGTGGTCCAGACCCTCACCAGCTTCATTGCCTTTCTGTGGACACAAATAACATTAAAGCACACACACACCAAATCTGTTTGCATTATTTCCGTATTAAAATGTGCTCCCCTAGCCTAGAGCCATCCCCTAAAATGCACCTCCCAGATCAGTGCTGATAAAATAAGATTTTAAATTATGTTTTCTTCCAGGGGGAGTGCCTTGTGGCTGATCCTGTGCTCCAGGGTTGTAAGGGCTGTTCCCAGCTGTAACACCTCCTGCCCTGCTCAGGACCATGCCTGTAATCAGTCCCACTGGCACTGTATTAAACTCTTTTTTATAAAAGGTTTGGTTTTTTTGGGTATAACTTTGATATTGGTTCACGTGACCGAGAAAATGTCTCAGGCTTCCTTGTCTTCATTTGCACACTAGGAGGAACATGGGAGCTCACCAGAAGTTAGCTTGACAGGGAGTTTGGATAATTAATGTACCTGATAATCCACGAAGCATTAGATCACTGGGGAGAGTTATTACGTTGCCTGTCTTTAACATACACAATTAGATTTTAAAACAAAGTTTGCTGGCATATCTTCACCAGCTGCCTAGCGAGCAGAATTGCCAAAACAAGTTTTCCTAGAAGCCCTGGGGAGGCAAATTGAAGTAAAATACTTCCACAGAATAATTAACACTCATCTTCCCAGTAGTACAACTGCAGCCATACCAAATGAATCAGGAGTATTGCAACAGATGCTGTATCATTAAGTACCAGATGTACAGCACTGGAGTTAAATACTAAATTGACTGCAAGTTGTAAAGTAGCACAAGTGAGGTCAATTCGCCAATTTCAGTTGGAGTCTAACATGCCACTGATACATGTTTTGCTAGCTGCTGATTTTGGCAAGAGCCTAACAGTAAAAAACAAAAATGAAGATGTTAAGAGGTCCCTATTTTTATCAGCTACATAAAGATGTTTGAAAGCATATAGAAATTCTTCAAACATTTGTACCTGAAGAGTCACTGCTATACTGTAGAAGAGATGCTAAGTTTAGGTTTATTGTTTCCTCTCTAAAACCAAATTAAACTACTATTTAATATTCTTTTCTCCATCTGAATAATTGAATTTGTTTTGTCTGGTTTTGGCATTGTAAATATGAAACAGGAAGGAAAATAATAAAACTGGAATATCAAAAATTAATAGATACTAACAGTGTGGTGGTCAACCAGGATTTACACAATCAGCTGCTGTGCATGACCCTTTATACTGGCAAACACTGAAAACTGATGGACACAAAGAGCAAGTAAAAGAGCATCAATAGCAGCCTATTCTGTGTGGGATAGCCAAGTACATAAAGCAATTGATAATAAATTACCAAGACTCCTGGCATGCAGCTGCAGTATCCTAAGAAAAATGTATTAACCTTATTTATGAGCATCTCAACCATTAGTTATCAATCACTAGCAATGGACAGAGAAGCATTCTAATTGATGTGGTATTTTAGGAAACCCAAACTTGCTACTTTAAGCCTGTATTTCATAAAATAAAGCTAGTTAAAAAAAAAAAAAAGAAAATATTGTTTCATGGGTTTTTGTGCTATCTGAACCTCTGCTTAGGAGACCAGTTGTGTGAAGATCGTGGTATGTTGCTCATAAGAGGGGGAAGACTTGCTCCCACATCAGTCATTTCCTCAGGCCTCCTTTTGCAAAAACTCCAGGACTGTTTTTATACAGCATATTACCTTGCATACAAAAAATTACCAAGGTTAAGTTGCATTACCAGGTCTGCAGGAAGAACAGGGACCTTTTAGAACCTGTTTTATGGAGACACTTGAAAAGTTTACATAGAACTGCTTGCAGACCAAGAAAGACAGGTAACTGGATTGAAATATAGGGCTTTGAAAACTTTTGTCATTCCTGTTTATTTAAAATAACTCAGTAACTGACTGTGTTACTCGAGCAACAACAGTCCATCATGATGAAATTCTCCGGTATTACTGTCTAGCAAGAAATATGTGATATGCAAAGGCTAATAAGAAATGAAGGATTTTAGTGTTCCTTGTATGAAAAATGAAGTAATATAAAGCCAATTTGAATATTTTTAAATCTGAAATTCATTAAATATTTCAATTTCAAACAGTGGAGAGAGACTTGCAATGTCCCCAGATCCACCAGAAGAGCTGATGGTATTGACTTAATATAGTTTAAATGACTGTTCAGGATTCCCATCATATCCTGCCTTGTGAGTCTCTCGTACAGCATAGCAAGGGGAAAAAAAGGAAAAGGGAGACTTTCAATTTTGTACCTTTTATGATTCTACAGTTAACACAAAGCAGCTACATACCAATACCAATAGTACAAAAAAAGTGTGAATACATAAAGTGCCCAGTGACCCCAAACAGCCTTTAAGTTTTTCCGGCAAACCATTTAAATTCACAGAAAATGAGACAATATTTTGTGGCAGGCAGGTGCATGAGGGGAATGACTCTTCCAAAGCATGGAATGGTGAATCTTCAGAAGCTTGCATAACAGCAGTCTGAGTCATGAAGGTCTGTAAAGCTATTTCATGGTCACTGGGTCAAAGATCTACATAAACAAAAAGTAAATATTTTCATTTCCAGCACATGGATAAGTGTTTTCAGTTATTCACATGCAGTACATTCACCTGAATATCAGCAGTCATCTGCAGTTTCTTAAAATGGGGGCAGCATCCAGTGACTGCCAAAGGAAAATAAATTGTGAAGATACGTTATTCTCCTGAGAAATTTAAATGGAAAATTACTTTCCTGGTAGCAAATAGACTCAGGAGGAGCACATTACATTACAGAAATTTTTAGCTTCATAGTTGCAAACCAGCCACCAGAGGTCAGTGGTTTGGAATAAAATTAGCACATAGAGGAAGAATTCAATTTCATTTCAAATGGACAAATCATATAATCAAATAAAATTTCCAGCCTCTGAATAAGGAAAAAGAACTCTTAAGGTTAGCAGCACTTATCTTCATCCAAAAGCAAGAAAGCTAGCTTAAAATTCTTAAAAACAATACTAGGTACATAATACATAAAGATGAAACAACTACTCATTCTCTACAGTAATATGCAGACATGCTTAAGAACATAGGACTGGAGGAAGCTTCTTGCATCACCAGCTCTAGTCTCTTGCTACTCCACTTGTCCTAAAATTTCTTACATGAACCAAGCTTGATTCTTTTGCTCATAATGAAAAAAAAAAATTACAAGAATGTGAAATAAGCTCAATTAGTACTTTTGAAGTGCATAAAGGCAATATAATAGAAATACCTGTGCAGTGCAAGAATCTTCTTTTACAACTATTTCCCTTTCAAATGTGCAACACTTTGCAATGAGAGAAGGCTGCCAGAGGACAGGAAGAGGCTGTTTTATCATGAAGTGCAAAGTGTATTACCATTTCCAAAAAGGGGGAAAAACCCTCAAATTATTACATTTTTAGTCATTTATCTACTCCTGTAAGTATATATACATATCCATCCATTCACAGTACATACATATTAATGCAACTGAACATCTTACCTCTGCCCCAGAGTGATGTTAAAAAATTTGAGATAATTAGAAATGTGAATAGAGCCATTGAATGCTCAAACACATGCATGCTGAACATGATGCTTGTTGTTGTACCTGTAGTTTTCTAAGACTTCAATATTTCTCTGTATTATACAGTTACACAACTATGAGTTCATCTCATAGAAAATGACACTAGACTCATGAAAATTTAGCCAACCTCAGATTTCCATCTACCATTACAAAAAACTTTTCATTCATGTCTGATTTAAACTTTATCACTGAAAGGATTCACAATTCTTTTTGTTGTGCTTTAATGAGAACCTAACTGAAGTTGTTACAGCAGAAAGTATGTTGAAAGGGATTGTAGTATGGAGACATCTGTTTGGCCAGATTTTCTAGATTTAAAAAAATAAATCCAAAAGTATTAAAATACTAAGTTACAAAGATAATGTTCTATACAAAGATACATCAGGACAAAACCTCATGAGTTGCACATACAAGGTCTTTCCCCCAGACGGCCAAGAAAAAAACATAGCAAAGCAACATGGAACGAGAAAAGCCAAATAAAAAAAAACAGCAAGCCGAGAAGCCCAGATTATTTCTTCCTTTACTTTTTCACTGCAGAACATTCAAACACAATAGAGAAGAACACATAATTCCACTGCAGCTGTTCTCCATTTTAAGTGAAACCAAGATTAGATTGTAAGCTCCTGTACAGCGGGGCTATTTCAATAGTTTTTAATGGAGAATAAATTATACATAATTTACAGCTTGAAAATTTAATTACTCTCTAGAGGATACTGACGGCATGAAACCATGAATGGTGAAATGGGGTTTGTGAAAGCAACAGAGCACCCAGCAGGATTTCCAGACATCTTAGTATCACAGAACTGGTGTGGCTCTTGGAGTGTCCTGCGTAGGGCCAGGAGCTGGACTTGCTAATCCTGCTTGGTCCCCTCCAATTGAGTATATTCTGTAATTTTGTGATTTTCTGCATTCCTCCGATTTTTCTCCCCATTCTTCTACCTTCCTTTTTCTATTGCATTTCTGCCTTCATGAAAACTATAGCTGATGTTGCTTTAACTCCTACAGATAATCCAGACCTGAACCTTTTACAATTTCTGATTTTCAGCTTCATTTTCCTGTAAAATATCTGAACTGATGCATCATCTTCATCTAATATACTTTTAACCCTGCTTTTAACACTGGCAGAGGAACATGAGTGAATATTCATAGGGACACATATAGCAAATGAAAATACATGATCTGCACTTGTGCAAAGTAGTTTCCTCATGCCAGGCAGGAGTCTGGACTGTTATAACACTCATGTCACAAGCAAGTTTTCGTAATCAGACGCATGGAAGCTGCGACAGAGATAAACTCAAATTAAGAACAAAGTTTTTCGTGGCTTCTCAAAATACAATCCACACTACTGCTTTTACAAAACCCCAGTTGCACGGTGGTAACCTGGTGTGGTAGAACAAAGCGCATCTGGTTGGCACTTGGGTTGAACAGAAGGCAGCTACTAACTGTGCCTTCACCAATGAGCTAAGCCTAGCCCACAAGAAAGGGGAAACATAGGGTCACATTATTAAAAACACTGGTTCAAAATTTTGCTTAGTATTTGTGAAACAAATTTTTTATTATTATCATTATTATTATTACTATTATTATTCTCCTGACAAAAATTCCAAGTAATTCAGCAGTAATCATGATTCATTCTCAGTTCAGCAGTGGCACCTACTTAGATAGTAGGATGTAATCATAGTCACAAAGTAACCTATTTTAAAATTAAAAGGACAGGAAGGACTTTTGCCAAAACACAGGTTTGCAACACAGCAACTTTCCTGCTAACACTTGCACTGAAAATACAGCAGTAAACCGGGCACATAGACAGATTTTTTCCACAATACTTGATATTACCTATGCCAGATATAAGGTAGAATAGTTCCAATGAATTAAAGGCAGGGATCAGCTCTTTTTCTTTTGATATACACCTTAATCTTCCTGTTTCTCTAGAAAAATGTAAATGAGTTGCTGCAGTAGCTCACTGCATTCTGCACTATTCTAAACACATACACAAAAATCCAACACCCAACATGCACCTGGAACACTTAACACAAAGCTGTTGGTCAGTAACTCAAACTTACTCAGAGATTTGAACTTAAATAAGTGCTGTTTTGCAACACACACTGGTAATATTTAAAATCCAGAAAATATACACAATTTGGTTTCAAGAACATCAACAAAACAATAGGTATCAATACAGAAAACTATTTAATTTGTTTCAAAATAAATACTTGACATACAAAGCACATACAGTGAAAAGAGATCACAATAAATTACAAATGGAGATAGTTGCTCATTCACTGACAGAAGCCCTTGGTATTTCCAATTTCATACCATCAAATTTATCATTCTTGCTGATTTAAGCACAGCACTGAACAAATATGGATCCCAGTGCTTTCTTTCACAGGTACTGGTATGGATAATTTACTGCAGTGATCCAATTTGAAAATCAGTAGGGACCAGTAAATCGCTGCATAAAAGAAAGAGCGAATGAGGTGCTTTTTCCTTGGTGTCAGCAGCCTGCGATTATTATGTTTATTAGATTTTCTTGAAAGGGCTTCACATTTTCTCAAATATGCAGGAGAACTATATTTCCCCTCTGAGTCCTTACATTAGCATTTTGTGCCTCAGTCCTTGAATACAAGTAAAAGATGAATTTTTCAATTAATTTTAAAAGTTTATACCATCTGGATGGCACAGAACTAAGTAATGAAACTCCCTTAACCTGAACAACATCTGCCATTATCACAGAGCTAGCTTGGGCAGAGAAGTTAAAAAGTAATGCTGAGATTTTATGAAAAAGATTTCTGAATCATAATTCAAGATTAAATTCTACTACATTATCCATACTGCTATCTTTCCGTCTTTGAAATAAAGAATTGTTTAAGGTTCTGTCCTTAAAAGGTGATTTGAAACAGCAAGGCCTGACTGTTCCTGTGACTTTATGAAAATTATAGCACAACAGAAGTTACAATACAAAGACACACTAACCAATTTCAGTGTATATATACTTTAACCACAAATAGGTGTACCACAGAAATTAAAAATTGTAGACAATGAAAACAGATTAGTGTACCCTAATACCATCTTGAGATCTTACTTTGTTGCATTATTTTTTGTCAGAGATGATGATACAAGGGCCACACCTAGCACTGCAATGAAAATCAATTTTTGACACCACTTTAAAAGAACATGTTGTTCTAGCAGTGTCTTTTTTACCCTTAATCTGAGCACTGTAAGGTACAGCACATTTATCTAAGCAATGTAAGGAACAGTACTTTTTAAAGTACTTAAGACCACAGTTACAATAATTTTAGGAGCAGGGCTAACAAGTCATATGTAGAGTAGAAATAAATCAGTTTCATCTGGGCACTTATCCAATTCCTTTTTCTATTTCCTGCTCTGCCAGAACTCTTACATCCACTCAGGCAAATGCTCTTTCTTTCCACGTCTCCATTCCTGTCTTTAAAACGGGTAAGAACTTCCTGAATAAACACAGCAAATGTTGCCGCACAGGTGCCTAAGGATAAAAGATCTAACACAGACTGTACAAAATCATTGGTTACGTTATTTGTTTGGACAGTACTATCATATACATAGTTAGCAGCTCCAAAACTGTTGGAAGAAATAGAGGCTCATAATTATAATAATTTTTATTTAAATCCTTAAAACATTAACAGGTATTGCTCCACTTAAACACCCATCAAAGAAGGGAGCAAAACATAAAACTGACAGCACAGAAATGACAATATATGTATAAAATTAAATAAAAGGCAAGGAAGGAGAGGATGGATGTATTGGTGAGTTACTTTGTGTGTAAGAAATCCTAATTGGCATTAGCTACTCCAACAGACCCAAAGGCTCCTGATACTTCATCTACAGATGAAAACAGACAAGGGTTAAACTGGAGCATCACTTCTACAGAAAGCTTGTAGAGAGCAAGGTGTTTGTCTACCCACAGAATCTATGTGACAGCACTTAACTTACGAAAGCTAAGACGACAACAAACAATGAGCAGTATGATTTATACCAGTGGAAACAGCTACCACATCAGGTAGGAAACCTTCCAGTAATACAAAAACTCTTCTGCTTCATTTTGGGATTGGCAGGCACTTTATGGTCAGTTGCAAAATTTCTCTACAATCACAGGCTTTTGTCACAGCCTCTGCATCACAGCTAGCTGTTGACAGCAGAGCAGCATGAATATACAGCTCTCTTCAGAAAAAAAAACCCCTCAAGCTATCAGGATACAACCAACATTTTATATTTACTTTAATAATTAGAAGAGAAACAGTCACAAACTGTGGTGAGGAAGCAGGCTCAAGGATAGAATGTTATTCCATGGAGGAAACTCCATGTTATCACTGAGGCAGCTGGAAAGCTACAGTAAAAAAATCAAAGATGATGCAGAGCACAGGTCAGGTGCCCTATTTATTTGGCTTGAGCATTATGATTACAACACTGTTCCATGTTTTCTCGACACATCAGAGAAGTATGTTTTACCAGGCCACAAGCTGCTCTTGTTTGCCAAGCAAAGCCAAGAATATGCTATTGGCCAAACCAAATCAAATCCATTTTATGAAATTTCCTCCACTTGGTCCATTTTCAAGACTTTACAGAAAGAGATAAATCCAGTATCCACATTTAAGTTCTACTTCACGGCACTGTCTTCCAACTCTTTACTCACAGCATTGTCATTCACTTATTCCTTCTAATCCTTCTCCTGCATTCATTGAGTTGGATCTCTACTTAGCATCCCTCAGTTATGGACTCATCTCTAATTTAGTACCTAATTTAGTCTCTAATCATATAATTAAGGAACAGTAGAATGCACCTGTAACAGCAGTAAGACCACAAAAATTTGCTCAGATATAACACGTTATTTTGCTTACAGTAATTACAGATTTATTTGCCTTCCACTCCCAGTATGGAGGATCAACTTAGATGACCAAATTAATTTTTAAATTGCAGTGGTGCAAACAGCTGAATAGAATCTGATGTCACCATTCAAAAAACACATCATGCAACATGACAAAGGGTCTAGAACCATGCTGAGGAACTCAAACAGTAATAAGTAGGTCTGGATTCTTCTCTCTGATTAGATACCATTGTTGCAGTGCTTATTCTTGAGTTAGATTTTGAAGGAAAGGGTCACAAATTTTTGCACTTTAGAAGGCAAAAATTCCCTATAAAATAATTTAGAAGTGCACAAGACATTATATCCCAATTCAGAAGCTGCAGTGGGAATATAAGAGCATGCACACATACACACAGGACAGCATTCTGCTCAACTTCCAGGTTCAAGCATCAGTAAGTTGGGTTAGAGAGAAAATGAGCCTGAAGAGCCTAGCAAGTTACATTTAACACTCCTTTTATTGCAGTAGAAATTTTAGTTTTTATAAAATTCTCAAATTATAAGATACACACATAATCAATCTCATTCCAAGTCTTTAGCAGCTGTAGAGCATTAACTGCATGCAGTTGCTTCTGCAGTGTGCGAGTATTCTATAAATAGCTAACCATGTTCAGAGAGCAAGACAAGTAGTCAAAGAATATCATATTCAATTACAAACTGGTTCATCAGTACCAAGAGGTTGAGCAAAAAAATGAAGTTTATAAATACATGGCTCTGATCTAAAAACTAATACAACTGTAAAGTCAGAATGATATTCATATCTCAAAGACAACTCAATAGTTACAGGAAAATACTTTGCTTCAAGACTATTTTTGAAAGCTTTTCTCATAAGGTTTCTCTGACCATAGAAGAATAGCTACAGAAGTTTACAAAAGGCCAATGAAAGTCCTTTAACTTTATGCAATTAGAATACTAATGCTAACTACAGAAAATTCAGCAAATATTTTGCCTTGAATTTCTGGAAAGAAGTTGTGATCAGACAGATAGTATTATTTTTCCATGATCTACCATTCAGCTGCTAGGTGAATGTATAATCAGTGTAATTAATTTATATACTTAATTTAAAATTCATTTCTTTAGTCACGACACTGGCTTCAGCTCAGTCATCAGATGGATTTATGCCAAGAAATCCTACACCCATTTGTTTCAGAAGCTGCCTAGACAGGTGCAATTCTTTATGTAAATTTCCCATCACAATGAGGGTCTCAGAAACTAGAATAACAATTTATATAGAGCTACCTACAGATTAACTTTTTTTAAAAGCTAACATGCTTGAATTATTGCAGTCTCACATTTGTGTGGACACAAGAACAAATCTGCAATGACTCTGCAAAAGTTACTTCACTAACATTGATTAGTTCATTTCAGACATGGTTAAAAGTTTAAGCATTACATCTTAGTCTGAAAATCCTACAGGTCAGCAGTTTGGCTTGGTAAAACAACTTGTTATGACAAGAAAACTGCACAGAGTTTTCTGTGACCAGTCTTGGTATTTCTTCCAACAGCGTAATATAAGATTATGTCACAAGGTAGAAACATGGGAGAATTCTTGTTATGTATTATTAATAAAAATAGCCTCTCCTTTAGAAAGGAGTGTTATCTCTGTCAGCTTGATAGATTTTAATCCCTTGTGTTAACTTCAAAATGGGCCATATTTATACACTAAGTATAATAAATTGGACAAAACAATTCTACAGATACATTTAGTAGGCAGAAGAATACTGTCCAAAGTGTACTGCATAGGTATGTGTATCAACTGCTATCCACTGGAGACATCCTAAAGTAGCAATAGTTCCAACTAACATAAACCTAGTGAGCACAGATCTCTTATAATAAGTTTCAATCAATCTCAAACAATTCTTGATTTAAAAAACAAAACAAAACAACAAACCTGTATGATAGGGCATGTTTTAGGTAGGATGCATCTAATTTTTTCATCAATTAACAGTAGAGCACAGTTAATTTAAGTTTCTATTATTTGTTTTTGATATGCTAAATTTCATATTATCTCCAAGAAAAGCATAAATGTATTTTTACACAGCCCAGAGCAAGATCAATGTAAAACCAGGAATTTCCAATCATCAGCAGAAGTGCCAGCTGCTCATAACGTTCACGAAACACGAGTGCCTGAATTTGGCTATGCAACATTTGGTGCCAATCTGCTTATAAAGGAAATGCCACTGAGGCATAGTCTTCTTACAAAAACAGGGCACGAGGGCTTCGTTATTAAGTGTTCAACAACAATCCTGAGCTCGGTGAAGAGAGTCCTGAAAAATCAGATTTAAAGACACTTTTAAAACCCTACAACATATATTATATATATCACATATCATATGCCTTTTTCATCCATTTCTTTTCTCAAAATCACACTCACATAGACATTTTAAGTTAAATTCTTTAGGCCAACTCAGTGCTGCTTCCAGGAGCTTCAGAATTCTTGACTTTTAAAGATTAACTTTTTAACTAACTCCATCCTCAGCTGGAAGTTACTGAACTAGAGAGAGCAGAAAAACTACAACTTCAAGCAGAAAAAAAAAGAAAAAAATAAAGACTACAGAGGCTACAGAAGCACTACAAAAAAAGAGAAAAAAGAGTAATGCTTTATCACCAACAGTGTAAGGAGCTGGGAGGCTATTGTGTTTGTGCTACTTATTGGAAATATGCAAGAACCCTGCACTGCAGAAGCAACTATTAGAACACAGACCTGAGAAATAAAACCCTCATCACTAATTTCCCTTAAAACTACAAAAATGCCAGCAGAGTATTTTGGATAAATTAGTTTTACCAAATGTGAATTTTAGTATTGCACAGCTTAAATTGTTTTTAGATACCAAAGTAGTAAAAAGCAACTTCATAGATGCTGCTGATTTTGTTAAAAATAAATACATGTAGTGGGATGGAACTGATTTCTTATACAAATACGGAATAGAAGATAATTAAGCTTATGATTCTTACACCTGTCTTGGCACATCATGGCAGCCAAAGCCACTTTTTTGGCACTCTAACATGCCATTTTCTGATCAAGTAGACTGGAAAGTGTGTTCACAAAATCTTATGCTATGCAATGGTCATAAAAAAACTTCTAAAATCACTCACCTAAGAAAACGCTCACAGGAATATTTATGATTTCAAAGTCTAAAGCAATAATATTGGCTTGACCAACTTTCAAGATCAATAAGGTTCTATCACAAATACAATTAGCCTTATTTATGAATTTAACTAAAGGCAATGGACATGTTTAAGATCATCCACAGGATTTTCTCTCAATATTACACAAGTTTTTAAGTGTCAGCCTCAGATGCACCTACAATCTAAAAATAAGGCTATCTCTCTGATAAGAAAGACTTTCTTCTCCCAAAGTAGTTTTAATTACACAAGATTGGTCTGAAAGCTCCCATTCAAGAATGGTGGAACATTTCTGATCACTTACATGAAATAACTCTAACCTTTAACCAGCCACGGTTTTATTTAGCATCCAGGTGTATTTAACATTCTACAATTGCCATTTGCAGATGTAGTATTATGAGTTCTGCATTCATTTTAGAATGAAACGTTTCTGAATGCCTAAGCACTATGCAGTGAAACACTAACACCAAAAATCAACACAGTACTTACCGACAGTACGGATTTCGCCGAGAAGAGTAGCGTAATGTAAGAAACCTATAGTAAATGAACGGCTGGAGCAGACTCCCTTGTCCACTGAAAGAGAATAGCAGAGCTTACTAGTGACAAAAGAAAACCAGAACAAAGCACCAAAACAAGGAATTTTCCTAAGAAAAGCAAGCAAACTACTTGGGCTCAAATATGGCTAGATTTGGGTCGCGTTGGTTCAGAAAATCTAGATCTGACAAGAAAAAGTACATAATTGTACACTTAGACATGCAGAAACATTATAGAATAAAAGTGCTCAATGAAATAGTTAAGGAAGTTAAGATTTTATATTTATGAAGTGTTTTTATATGCCTCATTTCTGGTGGTGTGCAAAGAATCATAGGAATGATGTTGAACATGTATTTAATAGCAAGAAAACGTGTTGGTCAAGCTCAGAAACTGGCTGACATAAGTAGTCCAATTACATTGACCCTGTTCAATCTAATTGCAGCACTTTGAATTTCTGGACCATATTTCTAGTATCTTTTGCAAAACTCAGAACACACTGCAGACAATTACAGATGTATAATGAGACTTTAACGCCAAGCAAATACCATTTATTTCAGTTACAGAGAAATGAGGCTTTGGTATTTCGCAAAATTGCTGTTTGACATGGCTGTGATGTGCAATAGTGGAAACATTGCACACAAACCATACACAGCAAAGCACAGAAATGCCCTAAGTTTTACTGACTGAAGCCACATTAAATAACACATTATTTTAAAAATCTGTTTGAATTTAAACATGATGGTAAGGAAGTTCCAGTAAGTAGAACTCCTTCAAGTATTAGCGCATCTTTGCCCAGAAGAAAAATATAAAGTGGAAGTGAGCTACAGGAGGGAAGAAAGATGAAATATTGAAATCTGAACAGTATTGACAATTTAATATGCTACAACATTTAAAGAAGAAAATTTCACAATAGCTGCATTTAGCAATTGAATTATTTTAAAGTTTGGCATATGACCTTTTACAAGCTTCAGTATCTACCAGATGACATACCAAGTAGCAACATTTCACATACTACATTCTCCAGAGAGAGACAAAAGAAAAAAAAAAAAGCTGTAAGTTCAAAGCACTCGAAAGTTTCCGATACTGGATAGAGTGTATCTGCCAGCTGGTAAGTGGTCTCAGATGGAATGCAATCCTTGAGGGCTGAAGCATTGAAATGTTCAGCTGATATATCAAAAGATAAAGACAAATTATCCATCCTATCCAAGAAGGTAAAGCCTCCCTTCTACTGCTTATGAGATCACTCAAGACAAATGTTCCCACTATGCTATAACTTGTAGAGAGCAAAGGCTGCATTCCCCCTCCAAATATTAAAAGGCAATGACCCAAACTTCTGTGTCTGGCAGGTCATTATGCCAGTATGTTCAAGATCCCTAAAATAACTTCAACAGGCTGCACAGCAGGCAGAATCAAATGGAACAAAAAAACCCAGAAGGGTCACTGCTCAGAAGCAGCATAGGAGAGAATGCAACCTACTCCCGCTTGCACACTTTTTACATAATGAAACTCTGCCATTTAAATTTCAGGAATCTATTTGTCAAAAATATGAGTTCACTTTCAGTGAAGCTGAAGATCTTAATATTCTACTAAACTAACCAAAATTAAACTTACTTATCAATGTTCTGATAGAAATGTGGGCGAATTCAAGTTTCAAGCCTGAAAAACTCCCATGTGACTCATCACCCACTCTATGAAAGGGAAGGTTTTTTTGATGCTCATAATAGTGAATGCCTTTTGATGTCAGGATGCACCAACTTAAGAAGCCTAAGAGTCACTTAAATTTTACTTGAAGTTCAAGCCTTGGTCAGCCAGAACCATACAAATGGAGTAATATGATCCACAGAGAACTCATTTGCAAAAAGCAGTCTTGTGTGGCAGTTTCTAATTATTTAAATATTTATCATAATTCTTACCTGAAGAGCATAAAAACTGTAGCAGGCATCAGGAAAATTTCATTGCAAGCAATGAATTTTAGAATATTCTGTTGATTAGCATTCAGTTTCTCTAAGAGATTTCTCAAAAAGGGCACACTGTTTGAACTTCGTGCCTTTAAAGAAGAAGAAATTATTTACAGAATACATAAAAGTTACACCTATCTTCAGAGAAGACAAACAAAATGCAAACAACTGCTATTTACCACCCATTTCAACATTCTAAGACTTCATCAGTTTTGAGATTAATATTCTACAGAAAACTGCTGCAGGCTTGGAACACCATCATTTACAGAGTTCAATTAATGCCATCAGATGTTGCAATTCCCTCATCCACCAATTTTAGGTTCAACTGCAGAGACAGCCACGAGCTTTGTTCAGTCCACCAGGAGGAAGTACCCATGGCAGCAAGACAGCCCAGTTAGGAACACCAAAGTCTGGAGTTATTTTAGGATGCACAGGGCAGTGCATTGAGCAGCAAGAGCAACTGGCAAGTATTTTGCTTGCTAGTCTCACCCTGTAGTTTGTTACTTTACTACTGAAACAGAACAATAAAATTCACAGGCTATGGTTTAGCCTGAAAAATACACATCTTAAGTTTCAATTTAACTGTTCCACAGATTTTGTTTCCTTCAAAGAAAAGCATTTGAAGAAAAATAATTAGCGTCAACTCCAACATATCATCCCACAGAAGGGGAAAAAATAAAAAAAACAAACCACCAAACCCAACCAACCCAAAAAAGCCTTCTCAAATTCTCTGTGCTGAGATTCCATACCACAGTTTAATTCCTCCAGTGCAGCCAAAGAAAACCAAACCAGAGCTGCAACTTAAACCTGTTTATAAACCCCAAGAATATCAAATGTATTAATCGTAACATATACGTATCATACTTACATCAAGAACCTTCTTCGTGTATGTGGCAGCATGAAGCAAAGAGAACAGCAGAACTGGAAAAATACTCACTGAAGCAAGCCATAAGGAAAATGACAGGTTGTGCAAGTGCCTAATTTCTCCATGATGTTATACTACACCAGTCATAGCTTGATGGCTCTTTGCAAAAGTTTGGCTGGAATGACCTATACTGGATGAAGATACGTATAAGTCCAAGGCCTATATTTATAGCTCTTCCTTTTGCTTCTTACACCTCTTTGCTATGCATTTTTATTAACTTCAAAATATGGGTGTCTGCAAATATGCAAAAGTATAACACACACCATTAGACACCAGTCTACTGAAATGTGTTCTCTCTACACAGAAGGCACATGTGAGCTTACTACTCAAAACCTCTTAAATAAATGTTGTTGTATTTTTTGTTAAAAGATGCTGCAAAATTAATTTCTTTACCAAAGAACATGCAGTTGCCAGCCATTCTGATTTTACAGAGCAAGAATGTAGACAGTTCTCAGCCAGAATGATTTTAAGAGTAGGATTTTCAGCATACATAGTGTGACATAAAGAAATGTCAGCTCTGACTTGTCACCTCTGACAATCCACAGGAGCAAACTGTGCAGACTTTATAAGTTTAGTAACTTACCTGAGAGAGCTACTACTGAATAATTCTCTCTCTACGTGATTAATGTCTACTACAGTAAGAACTGTATAAGCTCTGTATTGGCAATAAATAAAAATTACCAGCTTCTCCAAATATCACTGGAGGCTGGTCATAAAAGCCACCAAACTTAAGCCTCAAAAAGAGAAAATCTAAGTAGCCAGAGAACACAGTGCACTAATTATAGGGCTGATTAAACTGAATATGGATCAATCAACATAAGCCTCCCATATTTTACACAGAGTATGTTCTATAAATAGCAAACACATCAAACTAGTTCAAACTAGTTTTTCAAATCATGGCAAAGGTGATGAAAAGAATCATGTTTTTAATATATTTAAAAACATTTTGCAGGATGACACAAGAAAAGGATACTTGTAACAGGGTAGGAATTCACAAAGATAAGGGAGTACAACAGGTAATGGCAGCTGTCCTCCAGCAAAGCCTGGGCCAGAAATGCCCTGCTAAGCTGGAAGTGCGGTAGCCTTTGGTGTAGTCGGAGGGCACTGGTAAGAGCATTTGCCAGCAAGGCACGCTGATAAAAGCTTGCTGCTTCATGCAACCTGCAAATCATCAGAGGAGATGTTACCATGTGAACCAAGCTCAGAAGTCTTCTACCCTCGAGGATTGCATCACAACTGAACAATACCTGAAGTATTTATATTTATTTCTATTATTGTACATAAGCACTATTCCCAAAAAATAACTCAGAAACTGTTTAATACTGACTTTACTGCAGGCGCCTAAGACAACTCAAGATAATACTCCATTTACACACAAACACATGCATTTACCACTACTTTACATTTTTTCAATACATTTTCCAAACACATTTGTGTTTTAAACCAGTCTACAATCTATAAGCTATTCTGACAAAAAGCATCCAAGTCAGCTGAATAACAGCAATTTACCTGACATGAAAAAAAAAAAAACTATATGCAAAGGGAATCTAGTTTGTTCGTAAATTTTTAATGCTATTTTACAGTATTATGGTACATACCCTAGAAGAGGCAGGACAAATAAAGCTGAGCAGTAAACCGTGAACAAGCGGGAAATCCACATTGCTGTATCCAACTTGTTAGCCATCAGAAATTGCTACATTGGAAAAGAAAAAAAAAGACCAGCCCCAACAGAAGCCGGTATCTTAATACTTGTGTACAATGAACACTCTTCCCATTTCTATTAAATTGCAATTCTTTCCTCAACCTCAGTATAAGCAAATTATAGCTTTGAAGCAGAAAGCTTTTTTTTGTTCTGTGATACTTGGCTCATATGATGTTACTAGCCAGATGAAAAATAGCTTGGCTCCCCCCAAATGAAGAGGCTCCTTTGCCCATTACAGTCAAATACAGTGGTAAGAACTTCTAGAAAAGCAGCTTTTCTATTGAAACATGCCTCACTAAACAGTCAGCTTCACAAATGTTATCATGTAGGGTCGCTAGACCTGACTGACTTTTGCTTCAAGGTTTCTTTTAGAACGCACTGCACACACCTGGGGCTAAATCTCCACAATTCTTAGTGAGGGAGGAAAAACATAGAGTGAGGTAAAGCTGGCCTAACTACATTATAAGGAAAGTGGCATCCCTTTGGCTCACATATTCCTGGCCTTGAAAAAGCAGAAAACTTTTCACAGTAATCCTGACTTCTCCTCTTGTTGGGCTCTTCCTAACCACAGCCCTGCTCAATCTTGAAACAGCCAAAGTGCCAGAAGGCTCTAATGAAACACAGAATGCTTTTGCTTATATGTGCATTCGAGTCAAAAAAACAGCTTCCCTCCATCTGAAAGAGTCCATTTTTTATTTTTCCAGATTTGGACCAGCTTTTGAAGATTACTCTTTTCCTCTATATTTCTAGTGCATCACCATGGAAATAACCAGAGACCTACAAGCATCTTCATAATATAATTTTGTATCTTATTTGCACAATATAACTACAGAAATAGCATGAAGCTGTGTCGAGGCTAGGTTAGATTATCAGGATAAGGTTTTTCACCCAGAGGGAGAGTGGGCACTGGAACTGGCTCCCCAGGTAAGGGGTCACAGCACCAGCCTGACAGAGTTCCAGCGTTTGGACAACGCTCCCAGGCACACAGCGTGACTTCGGGGGTGTCCTGTGCAGGGCCACGAGGACTCTTGTGGGTCCCTTTCAACTCAGCATATTCTATTATTCTGTGAAACACAGATGCTACCACACTGAATTACGCCCAATTCAGCCATTTTCAGCAGCGGCGGCACCGCAGGAGCACTGTTCCAGTCGGAACGCGACAGCCGCTCTCCCCCGCCCGCACCCGGGCGAGCAGTGCCCCGCTGCCCCTGCAGCAGCCCCCGCGCCCGGCCCGGCCCCAGGCCCGGCAGCTCCTTACCACGGCCCCGCCGCCGGCCGCGCCTGGCATGGGCCCGTTCTGCGTGGAGTCCGCCATGGCCGCACCTGCGGGGAGAGACGCGCCTCAGCTCGCGGGACACGCGCGACCGCAATCGCCGCCCCCGAGCTGCCGCTCCCGGCCCGGCCGCGACCCACCGCAAGCGCCACACCGGGCACGGAACACGCTCCGGCGGATCCGCGCTCCCCGGATGCGGCGGGACGCCACTTCCCGGGGCCGCGGGCTGCCGGGCAATGTAGGCGGTGCCTGGGACGCTCCCGGCGGCTCCTGGCGGCGTCAGGGCAGGGCGCTGGGCGGCGGCGCGGCGGTCGCGGCTGCGGCTCGGGGGGAGCCCGCTGTCCGCAGTAGCCCGGACACAGGTGCTCAGCTCCGTCTCTAGGGGTGTTTAGGGGCACTTGGATGTACTGGCAGCAGCAGCGACAATGTGAATGCTCGCTTGGCCCCGGTGTGGGGAGGGTTTGCTCGCTGAGGGCTGACTGGGTTTCCAGCGCTCCGGGTTCCCACAGCAGCCTGGCGAGGCTCAGTGCTGTGCATCAACAATGCAAATGGGAATCGTAGGGTCGCAGGACGCGTGCAGGGCCCTCCGCAGTTCCCGGTGCTACGGTGCAAGGTTGTGTCCCTGTGTTTTAGTGTCTTTGGTTCCCTATAATGTTAAAAAGCGGGGGGAAAAACCACAAAAACGCACATCCTCAAAGCCAGGTGGGCCTAAAGCCTGTCAGCGGTATTACGTTAAAAAGCTGGATTTTTGAAACAAGTTTCTGAAATCTGTGGTCAATGATCATCAAACCATAGGGTTAGGGAGCTTTACTCGAGCACAGGTATATCAGCAACCTCTGACAGGAGGGTGGCACAAAGCCGAGCTAGTCTTCTGCTCACTCTCTGACATGTAGCATATGTAATTTCCAGGGAAGGTTTAATCCTCCCTTCATTAATCTTCCCTTTGCCTTTAATTTTTTTTTTTTTAATTATTTTTGCTGGATAGCTATGTGAACATGTTTCTGTTCTCAGTTGGAAGTCTGTAACTCGTCTGAAGTGGCATCAAAGCAAAAGAAAACAAAACGTGGGCCTCGTGACCGACGCCTTTGACTTGTGGCTGCTGTGGCTTCATGTAGTTGTGCTCCTGGATTTCTCCAAAGGATGTGCAGCAGGTTCCCCCTCCTGGCAGCACGGCTCTCAGGACAGCAAGCCGTCTGCTCCAGCTTCTAATCGTTCCCAGAGGCTTTCAATTCAATTACTTTCTAACAGCGAGAAAGACATATTCCTGTGAGCAAGGATATTGGAATCAGCATCCGCATTTCTGGCTTGTGGTGATTAAACTTGAAGATTGATTGGAAGACACTAAGGAAGAATGTATAATGAAGTATGTTGACAGGAAAGTAGGAAAAGAGTCAGCTGATAGGGATTCTAATACCATAACAATTATAAATAATCTAAGCAATCTTAGGCTAGTTAACACTTTTAAATTGAAGATGCAGAACCTGATTTCCCGCTTCTCTCCCAGCCATCCATCTCTCATTTAGGTGACTGAGAAGTGGGCACAAGAATTACCTCCTACTTTGAGATGATTTTTCTATGGGGGGAGGAGACTCTACTGAGCAGAAGTAGAGAATTAGGACTCTCAGTGTGTCTGCTGGGCATTCTCAGTTGTGTAAAAAAAAGACTGACAAACATTTATGCTAAACCAAAATAAATACTTCAAATATAGCCCAGTAAATTCAAATTGAACTGGTACCAAATACTGTATTTCAAAATTAAATATTGATACATCCAGGAGATTTGTTTAGATGCAACTGAAATGTGAAAACTACTGAATGTTTAACTGAAATGTCACAAAGGGAAAAAACCTGGCCAGTGTTCAAGATTACATGTATTTCTTAAATGAACCTAGGATAACAACCCCATGTCTTTAGCAAGAGTGCTTTTTCATTTCTTAGCACTTGTAATTTAGGAAGTACTCAATACATTTTTATGCAAAGCATTCGTTTCTAGATTCTAGTTTGGTCTCTTGGTCAAAACAGCAAGAGTTGTCTTTCACAATTTTGCCTTAATTTCATTTAAATAGAGTGTTAAGCCATTATTTATTTACAATGGTAATGGATATAAAAAAATATTGTACTTTGGAAAATTTAATAAGAAATGTCCCTCTTTGCCCTTTGCAACTAGTCCCCTTTTTTTTCATACCAGTCCTTGTTTTCCTGACTTTCCACCTTTGTTCTGCACCTGCTGTTGCTTCTTGTTCAATGTAATCTCTTCTGTTCACCACTTCAGACCATACTATTGCTCAATTTAACTTGAAGGAAGACATTAAATAATATTTTTAGAAATCAAATGTCAGCTATTGGCTTCTCCTATTCACAGTTCTCTCTGCTATGACATTACTGAGCCAAGAGGAGGAGCAGAAATTGATCTGTCTGTTACTAATGATTTTGTTTCCAACAGCTGTAAGAGGACTCTTCCATACCATCAAGGCACCCATTTGCTTTCATTGGTGATTGATAGTTCAGATATTTAAAAGAGTATCATTGTAATTGATGAGAACTCACCTACCTCATTAGCAGTACAGTCCCATTTTTCCACTGTGGCAGTCCAACACAATCAGCACAGACCCAGCTGAAATTGTAACTAGCACTTCCATGTTTTCCTCCCAAAAATTTATACACCTGTCAGAGAATTACTGACAGTAATGATAGTGATACCTGGGATCAGCTTGCTCTTAATTTAAAAAGTTATGGATGCAAAGGGGTATATTTTGACCTTTTATGCCCAGATATATGCACCTACTTCCACTAATCCATTTGATGTCTCCTGGGAAAAAAAATAAAGCACCTTAGTATGTCTGCAAAATAAGTCACACATTTGAAAATTATATGGAAGAAAATATGAGTGCAATGCTTTACATTTGTTTAGCAAGGCTGAGACTTTGTTTAGAAAGGCTGAGACTCTCCAGAGGCAGTGAAACTTTGCTAAGTCTCACAACATCACCATTAGGTAGATGAAGTTCAGTAAGACTTTAGGTCAAAAAGATTAGTAATTTACTTGTAGGCACACAAGCAGCAGCATATGGGTATAAATGGAATATGTAACTCCAAAGCCAGCATTTCTAGTTTTCTTCCTAGTCACTATGTGTTTTCAGATGAAATAATATGCAAAACTCCATAGACAATTTGAAGCCAGTTTGAATATCCAAAGAAGGCTGTGATGGTGTTTCAAATTACTGAGAACCTCATTACAGACACTATGGAAATAATTTATAAACAGTAATTCTTTGCCAATGCATTTTGACAGCCATAATAAATACTTTATAGAATCAGTATTTTGCATTAAAGGTTGTTTTAAATTTGATTTTTATTGTCTCTTTAATAACATCACCATCACAAGCATGCAATCTTTTGTGGTCTCCAGTGGCATCAGTTCTCAATCATTTTAACAGACAATGGTGTAGCATTGTTTAGGTGGTGTTCATCACCTTGCAGCAAGGGGCATTTGAGGTTCAGATAATGATTTATCTCTTTTGTCTTTCTTGATTTGAAAGAAGGTATTGTTACTAACATCTGTATGCAGTTTTCATTTATTTCAAACAAAAGAGAGAACATTCCTCCAAGATTGATAGGATTGCAGTTCCTCATAGCCAAACTAGCTCCATTATTTGTATCACTAGTGTATAACGCAAAGATAAAATAAGTTTTATGCAAAGTTCTAATGAACAATTTGGTTCTTGTTTGTGGTTATCTCAAGCTGGCTATCCAAATCTCAAGAAACAATAAAGGACATTGGGTAAATGCCTGTTACATTTTTCAGAAAAAGAAACAGAAGTCTTCTGTCTCTACGAGATTGCGTTGTGATTTTTTGCTGGATGGTCTGTAGCAATATCAAATATGTTCTTCTTTCATTTCCTTTGCAGCTGGAGTTTCCATTTATTCACCCTTCCTGGAAGAATTACCCTTTTAATCACTGAGTGTGTGCCAAAGCAGTGAAAAAGAGAAACCACAAAATTTTTGAAGATGTGTGAAATAGATGTGCAAAATTCCTTCCAGTTGCTTTCTGTGTCAGCATTTTCATGACTCCTGGCATTTTGTTATAATCTTATGTTATTAAAATAAGTGACACAGAAGCAGCAAGTGTAATCTTAAGACTGTATAAAGAAATATGATAACTTTATATATGTCTTTTGTAAGATTCAAGGTATGGAACAAGGATTGTCATGTGATTGAATCAGCGAGCAGCCTTACCAGTGTATTTTCTTTGCAGTGTCCTACCCATTAAAAACATTAAAAAATATTGAAAACTTAAGGATGCAAAGAATGATGGACAAGTGTTCTTTTAAAAATTAATTAAAGAAAGATTAGGAAGATTTTAGAAATCTGCAGCAAGAGACCATATCAACAAATGGAGGAACACAGTGAATTATCGATGTAAACTTTCGACTACCTGTAGTGCTTGATTATAAATACCAGAGCAGGAGAGATTGATAAACATCATCTTGCAAGCTGAGAGAAATATCTGAAAGTGTATTGATCAATGCTGGACTCAGTACTGGGTTGCTGGTAAATGGCTTCCTTATCTCATACTGATCACAGGCTGCAATGAGGGAATCGAAAGAGGACAAAGGACAAAACCCAAACCTATGAGCTTTCCCAAGAAGTTCTGTTACCATGCAAAGAATGTTAGCTCTAGGTATGCATAAAAATGTGAAAGGAAATATTCACTTTTTAAAATACTGTCTGTTATATGATCTGAGTGAAACCTCATAGAGATTGATGACAGTAACACTTAACATGGTTCTGCAGTATAACTAAGAACTAATAACACGATAATCTGTGGTCCTGTTTTCTTCAGCAGAGATATCATTTTTACATTCTGCCACTCATTCAGTGAAAACAGAAGTTTGCAGATAAATAATTAGGATTGCAAGCTGTATAAACTGAATAAAAATGAACCACTCAGAGATTTTTTTGCCTTTATCTGAAGGTGACACAAGCCTAAGACTTCTTTTGACATAAGTGTACCAGCCAGTGCATCAGGAATCCCATCCTATTCACATACAAAACTTTTCTCACAAACTCAACAAATGCAAGGGCTGCACATTTTTTGTTCTCTGCACCCACAAAGTTGCCTCTGGTTTCATTTACAAGCATCTTTAGACCTTTGATCGTGTCTGTCTGCGTCATCTTACCATCATTATGTCCTAGGCAGTAAAGGTGTACAGGTGTTTATAAAAGACCTTATTAAAATTAAAAGAGGATTCAGAGAAAAGCTTTAGGTTTTGGACAGTTTTTTACACAATCTGGTATGTTTTCCTAACCAGGGTAGGTTTAAGTGGTCTTATGTATTATATTGCATAATTTGTTCTTGATCTTTTAATACATACTCCAAGTGCTGAATTTTCAAAATTCACTTTGCAGTGCAGATAAACTCAGAAATCAGTAACTTTCTGAATTCTTTGTGAGATCCCATTCAGAAATTCAGTCTCAGAAAACTGGCTGAGTGATTTGCATGTTAGGAATATATAGAAGTATTTTTAACATTTGATATTGGATATTACATTTTAAGCACTGTCAACTGACATGTCCACTGACATGTTCCACTTGGAGGTGGGAATGTTTTTATTCATTGGTGTTTATTCATTCACAGCATATGCAATTCCAGATATAGCAGGCAAGTGTTCCAGTTTATAAAATTATTTCCCTCTGTTTTTTATTTTATTCTATATAATTTAGTTAGATTAATTTAAGTTTATAATCATTGCCAAAAAAAACGTATAGGCATTTTTTATCCAACTGTTTTTTGTAGCCACTGATAATCAGTAACAGCTTAAAACTTAGAAAAGATAAAGAATACATGGAAAGACAATCAGGTTAATTAGATTTGTCCTTCCAAACACTCATAGGTAAAGTCCATCCATTTAAATCTGATTTAATCATGTGCTGAAGTGGCATGAAATTGAATGAAATCAAGCTGTCCATAGCCCAGAAAATGTTCTTACTGAGATATAAAAATCCTCAAGGATACCAATTAGTCAGATAGCCTGCTTGATAAGTCAAGGATAAGTTTCTTGCTCAGTCACAAAGCTTCTGATTTATATATTGACCAGAATGACTGGTAATGGAAGGATATTCTTTGAGGCACATAACTTTTTATTGAATTCTGTGCTGTGACTTTTGCAGAAATGACTTGTCTAACACTTCCTCTTTAGCAATTTTTGCTTGTTTATATAGAGCCAGTAGTAATTACTTCATTAGGAAGGTAAAATACAGGGAGGTTCGGGTTCAAGGCAGATATTTGGCATTTACACAAAGGAAATTGTAAGCAATCTAGAAAGGGTCACAAGTAAAATGTAGTGTTAAACACAGAGCAAGATTGTTGACATTTATGACAGCTTCTGAAATGTAATAGTTAATGTATTATCAGTCAGTAACAGTAACCTGGGAAGAGAAGCACAATGAATTCAGGTTGTGGCTATAGAAAATTCAGTCTTAGCTTCTTCACTGAAGTTTATTGGTACTTTTGGTGAGTTATACTATTTATTATTCCTGATAGGAATTTCAATCTGTTGCACAGTTCTGAAAAGTAATCAAATTCTCCTAATCGAAAGATAAAACTGAGATTAAAAAAAATTATTCTTTGTTTTACATTACAGTTGGTCCAAGATCACTACAAATAATTCTGACATGGCATCTTTGTTTTTGTGTTAATCTTCATGGATGACATTAAGAAGAGGATCTTTATTAAAAACCTTGAAATACTAAAAACTCTGGCAAGCTCATCACATGTTTCCTTCAGAGTCTTTTATCTGCTGCAAGAAACAATGTGCAGATGTAACATTTAAAATAATTCTGACAGAAGCTTGAAAAAATATTCTGGAAGTTCACCAGATGTGACAAAATTCAATGACTGCATGGATAATATCCATGGAAAGATGCTCAAAGCAGAAGAAATCCAGACAGTTCTCAGTATAATTCTCTGTCAGCCCACTGGGGAGGCAGAAGCTATGAGAAAATATCCTCAGCAGATAAATTCAGCAGGTAAATTCATCATGAGTGAGGTAGGAAACAGGGGAAGATGCTTGGCTGCTAGGAGTTATTAATGATAAGGATTTTGAGCAGCATTCTAGGAGTAAAACTGACAATGTCAAAAAAAAAGGGAGAAGAAGATGTAAACAGAAAAGTTTAATTTGTATACTAATTTTAGGACAATTTTTAAACCTCCAAAACCAGAGAAATAGAGGTATTAAAATAGCCAAAGAAACATCAGTCTGGAGAAGGTTGAATTGTAAGAAGAGAGCTGTAGCAGGCTTAGTGACAGGAATATGCTTGACAAATGAGAGGTGAACAATAAGAAATGAGGGAATAATTTATATGCAGCAGGATATGAATCTGTATCCTTGAAGATTTTCAAGATTCAGCTACAGTTCTACTTCAAGGGGGGAGTTGGACCACCTGGTCCCTGGGATCTCTTCCAATCAATATTTGTTTGGTTTTCTGCAAAGTGAGACTCTTAAACAGCAAAAATGAAGAAATTGGAACAACTAGTGATGGGTGTGGCACCCACTATTGTCAGGATAACAAATACCTCATGGAGTTGAGACATGTTGTTAAGAAGTACTGAAGGATAAGGAGTCCTTAAAGATTCATAGGAATTAAAGGGATGAGTAACAGAATAAATGTTTTAAGTATTCCATCATTATGAGAAGTGTTGATTTCTAAGGTACAGGCACAGGAATACAGGTTATTTGTATCCATACAGTGCAGCTATTCTGAAGTGCTACAGCTCACAAATTTCCTCATCAATACGGCATCAAAAAGCTGAGCTGCTACACCAATCTTGGGTTTGGAAATAAAAAAAATTCTATTATAACTATTTGTTGAAAATAAGACTGGACTAAACAATTGCAAGTTGACATGGTCCAAAATAATGGGATAAACAAAAGGTATTTCTCTAAGCATTTTATATTTTACAAGAATATCCATCAATAAATTAAGTAAATTTCTAGTGAGTTCATCCATTTAGAGAAATTCAAGTAAAAGTAAAATAAGATGATAAGATAAGATAAGATAAGATAAGATAAGATAAGATAAGATAAGATAAGATAAGATATGAAAAAATTATATATGCCACAGCAGAATGTCTGTAATCCTTTCTCCAGTCTCTTAAAATGGCCAGGAGGGGAAAAAACCTCAGTATTAGGGAGTGTAGGCTGGTGACATAAATTTAAAAATGAGGAACTGAAACAGATTATAAAGATTTGTATTCTTCTTTTATGAGAGGACAGTAGAAGAGAATTGCTCTGTATTAGGTAATGGCAGGACAGACATGCAATTACTTAGGTTGAAGTTGATATAAAAATAAAGAACTATAAGTTGCTGATCATGTGTTTAATGTATTTAAGAGTAGAAACAAGAAGAATCTGTAAGATCCTTACTGTGAAAATGGTGGAATTAAAACATCTAAATACTTTTTAAAATGGAGTTTAGTAAATTTATATAGGTTGAAAATTCAGATGATTCCTTGTGGGTTGCTGAGAAGAAAGTCTCTGAATCATTCATAGAAGGTTTGAGTTAATTGTGCCCAGTCTTTGGGAGGCATGAAACAGCATCAGACATGATTGTTTTTACTGTTTTGTTTTAAAGTTTGTAACTATGAACAAACCCACAAAATTAAGAAGATTTCCGTGGTTAGTGCATCCTTTGAGAACTGCTGCTATTTCTGCCACACTAAAATTCAAAAATAATTTTAAATTTTTCATAGCAAGTGTTTCTCTATCATGCATATTTATTCTTTTGTGATTTTATTTTAATAATCTCAGAAATGTTGCAATTCTGCAATTTCTGAGGAAAAAAAAAGTTTTGCAAGGTGTCTGTAAAAAAAGCATCTCTGAGATTCTATGACTAAAATGAGATGCCATAGTGGATTCCACAGTCAAACAATTAACATGTCCCTAAAAATTTGCCCCCTGCTTTCAAGATGGAGACAAAATTCTCCTAGAAGTCTCTAAAAAACAAGTCACAAGGCACAAAGAACAGTCTGTCAATGCTGTCTCCAAGCACAAGGTAATATCTTGACTTTCATCTGAGTTTCCAAACATCAGTCTCTCAAACTTCACTGAGTTTCCAGTTTTTGGCTTCCTTTTGGATTTCTTTTGGGCACCAAGAGAGTCAGAGCCTCATTAATCAGCTGTAATCCTGAGATCAGCTTCTCCTCAGTACCACATGGATGCTTTGGACCTGGGGTACTGATGAGCTAACAGCCTAAAACATGGACAGAGAGCAGGTCACAGAGCTTGTCCTCTTGAAATTCACAATAAAAAGATGTGACACTTTTGGCCAGGACATCAAACATTCATTCAATTAACACGGTGGAGTTGCCCACAACTCAGATAAGGATGCTGTCACAACCCTAGAGTTCAAAACATGGTAACCATAAAAGGTCTGACTGCTTCCTCAAGAATGTTTTCTAGTGTGTCTGTTTTTATGAAGATCTCAGCTCAAAGGAAACAACTAAAGATGTTTCTCCAGAAAAAATATAAATATTGATAACATTTGCTAGTCTGATGACCTTACTATGCCACAGAGGCAGTGTACACTTCTAACTTGTAAATATGAGCTGTATTTTACAACAGTTTTATACCAGAGGTGCCTCAGGCATAAACCATAAAATTTAATCATATTCACCTCTGAGCATCAGCTCATGCAACAAAATAAAACTTGTGTCGAATCAAATATATATTTGTCTTGGCTTTACCTATGCTTATCAGGGGATTTATCATGTAGCAGTAGAACTGGAAAATAGTAATTCAGAAATAAAACATAGATGAGTAAAAAAAGAATATAAATAAGAGTATTGGAGATCTAAGTGTGACTTTTGATTAATGTTTAAATTATGAGTGAATCTTCAGGTTAGTACATTTCTATTCCTAAAGTGTTTTTACCTTTAATTAGAATATAATTTAAAATAGCCTTGTGATACATGAAAAAATAATTGTAAGAAAATATATAGATTGTTATCCTCTTTACTTGGTCAAATTCATGACCATCATGAGGACACAAATGTCTTTTATATCCTCCTGTCAGGGTGATATTCTGTGTAGTAATGCCTGGCTTAGAGAAGAGATGAAATGCTGCAAAACTAATAAAAATAAGAATGGAGACCAAATAACAGGTAAAGGTAAAGGCATGGTTAGTGGTCAAATATATTATTTTATGCCAAAAGAATAAGCTGGTTTTCATGTCTCTTCTGAAGATGCCACACCTTGCTCATCAAGAGATAGCAGGGCCAGAAGACAGATCTGTTTTCATTTTGTCCCTCTCAGTGCTGGAAAACCTCACAATTGGTTCTCTTGTGATAACAACATCATATCAGATGTAATTCAAGTCCTCCTCTCACTCAACTGCAGTGAATGAACCTCACTAACATAGCAAATCAGTGGTGACCTCGGTTTTGAAAGAATGTTTTGTTATTCTGGATTTAATCAGAACTCTTTCACAGTAAATGGGTGATGAGCATGGGTCAATTTCCTGTTTCTGCAGTTTTCTCAGGGTTCAGTTTGATGGAGATTAAAAGCATTATGATCTGACAGTTTGTATTCTATGTGTACTAAAAAATTAAACTCTTACCATGGCTTTCAAGTAAGGTCATTTTTGATAATCCAGAATTCTAATTATCCAGAAATTGGATTACGTATACTCATTGTTTTTGAAAAGTAAGTACATTTGCACTTTTTCAGTAAGAATTAAGAGGTGCACTTACCTTGGTTGATATGACCCCACCTACTTCAGTCAGGGCTTCAGACTGCAAAAGCCCAGGAATGAAAAGAAAACACCAAGATTTCTTTTAATCTGAGCAAGTGCAGCATTCAACAAATTCTCAGGAGCCTCATTTGAGGCCCTTAGAGGTAGTGATTACAAAAGCAATAAAACACAGAACAATGATGACTGCAACTAGTACGTTCATCATTTGTTGTATAATTGTCTCATAAAATTTCACTGGAGATCCTCACACTAAGATTCTTCTTGTTTAAAGTATAAAACAATCTAACACTGCTAAAAAGGTCACTAGAAATGAATAGTGAATAATATTTATTACAAGAAGGATAGTTAGGAGACGTGTATTTATATATTGAAGGACTTTTTCAGTGGTGTTGGCATCCCAGTATTTCTGGCATCTGCAGATGAAGAATTGCATGATATCTTGTAGGAATGGTATTTCTCAAAGAACAGCAAAGTTTACTAGGAACCAGAAATAGTGTGGGGGGAATTTCTTCTTAAAGTCGTAAGAGAACTTTCATGCTATTTATCTATTCTTTTGAAAATGGAACACTCATGCCATCTAATCACGACTTCCTCAGATTCTGCAAGACCAATAAAAGGGGCACATTGATATCCAGTGAATAGAAATACAGTATTACATTCTGGATTTGATCTGTTCTGTGCATTCTTTATATTCAACCCATAATATTCAAAGATTGTTTTCATGAACCTAGCTTGCTCAGTCACTAGTCATCTGATTTTGCTCTGCTCTGGAGATCAGTGTGAATAGTTTTTCTTTCCTATTTGAATACGGAGTATCAAGCCAACTGGTCTGAGAAATACTATAAATTATGTCTACCATATGTATTAGTTGTACATGAATAGAGACAGTGTTTCCATTTCTATCAGTTGCTGAAAGCTTTTTCAGTAATGTTGTCAGCTGAGACCAATTTGAGTAAAGGCATTAACACCTGGTATCGAAGTAGAGCTTTATTTTATGAAGAATAAAATTCCTAAGGCTAATACCAAACAGTTTACTTGGGTTTAATCTCTGATTGGACTATCTACTGGTTTTAAAAACAGGAGTGAAAATCAACTTAGTGGTTTCCTACTTGTTTCTTGTAGATATTTGTCCAGGTAGCAAAATCTCCACACAATTCCGTGTGTTTATCAATCTAAAAAGTAAAAACAGCTAGACAAGACAAAATATTTTTCTAGTGAAAATAGAGTTTGGGTTACGGTTTAAGCTACCACAAGAACCCTTTATGAGGAGGTTCAGTTGTAAACCATTAGGTGAGAAATAGCAGAAACCCTGTGCTTTAGTCTAGTAACTGTTATAAGGCTACTGAAGGTTATCCTTACAAAATGTGATGTCTTAATTCAAACCTATCTGCAAAGATACTTTTCCTATTTATTTCAGGAAGTTTGGACTCCTGGCCTCTCTCTGCAGTCCATCCCACAGAGTCATCCAGCAGTCCCTAGATGAGGTGATGCTGAAGGTACTGTGTGCACTTTGGACAGCTTAAAAGTATAAATGCAAATTATTAAAGATTCGTGTGATGAATCCACAACATCACTTCTCATTTCACCAGAGATCCAGGGTAGTCAGGATGATGCAGAGGGCATTTAAGCTGTTCAATAAAAGAGGTTCAGAAAGTGAATTTGAGCAGTTGTGATGGACTGGCCACACTACCAGTTCCTCCTTTGGTCTTTGTTCTGCTTCAGATTCCTTCCATAAATTCTCTTCAAAGAGAATATGTAAAGGAGACAAAAACCAATGTGGGCAAATGTTGTCTGATCATTTGGAGTCAGTCATACTGCTTAGCCCTTATAAATTTAACAGTACAGATTACCTATCCTGTGAGAGTTGTCACTGAGACACTGGTACACAGGCACCTTCTGACTTATCCTGAGCAAACACAGCTCTTGTCCATTACTAACACTAAGAAGCTGCAGAGATAATAGAAATGCTGCATTCTGATCCTTTTTTTCCTTGCCCATATCATGCACAAGGCTCAGAGTGGCTTTATTGATGGAACATTTTAACTATTAAAAAAAAATCAACACTATCAATTCTATGCAGCTCCTGTAGGTTTGGAAAGAAATGTCTCAGCACAAAGGAAATTCTTATTAAAGATCAAAGTTGTTCTTGATAAGTTATTAATTACTGTACTAATTAAAGACATTTCTGTTGCAAGATTATTTTACAAAAGCTATAAGCAAATGGAAACTTATTCATGCTCTAAACTCTGATTCTGTCAGAATGGAATTAGTTCCTCCTGAATGTCAGACCCCATGGCAGGAAATTACGTGGTTCAGCACTTTTACCTAATAGACTTTAAAGATCCCCTCAAAATTAAACAATCAGATAAGAAGAAATTACTTCGTTTTTCAGCTATTTATAAAAGATAGTATGAGAAAATAGCTGTCAACATAAGTAAATAA